>OY744539.1:84745350-84900350 GCA_963556195.1 Sepiola atlantica | reverse complement strand
TGGAGATTTGGTATCTGTCTGTGTGAAGCCGGAACTATACTCTTACTTCTATTACTAATGGAGATTTGGTATCTGTCTGTGTGAAGCCGGAACTATACTCTTACTTCTATTACTAATGGAGATTTGGTATCTGTCTGTGTGAAGCCGGAACTATACTCTTACTTCTATTACTAATGGAGATTTGGTATCTGTCTGTGTGAAGCCGGAACTATACTCTTACTTCTATTACTAATGGAGATTTACTATCTGTCTGTGTGAAGCCGGAACTATACTCTTACTTCTATTACTAATGGAGATTTGGTATCTGTCTGTGTGAAGCCGGAACTATACTCTTACTTCTATTACTAATGGAGATTTGGTATCTGTCTGTGTGAAGCCGGAACTATACTCTTACTTCTATTACTAATGGAGATTTGGTATCTGTCTGTGTGAAGCCGGAACTATACTCTTACTTCTATTACTAATGGAGATTTACTATCTGTCTGTGTGAAGCCGGAACTATACTCTTACTTCTATTACTAATGGAGATTTGGTATCTGTCTGTGTGAAGCCGAAACTATACTCTTACTTCTATTACTAATGGAGATTTGGTATCTGTCTGTGTGAAGCCGGAACTATACTCTTACTTCTATTACTAATGGAGATTTGGTATCTGTCTGTGTGAAGCCGGAACTATACTCTTACTTCTATTACTAATGGAGATTTGGTATCTGTCTGTGTGAAGCCGGAACTATACTCTTACTTCTATTACTAATGGAGATTTGGTATCTGTCTGTGTGAAGCCGGAACTATACTCTTACTTCTATTACTAATGGAGATTTACTATCTGTCTGTGTGAAGCCGGAACTATACTCTTACTTCTATTACTAATGGAGATTTGGTATCTGTCTGTGTGAAGCCGGAACTATACTCTTACTTCTATTACTAATGGAGATTTACTATCTGTCTGTGTGAAGCCGGAACTATACTCTTACTTCTATTACTAATGGAGATTTGGTATCTGTCTGTGTGAAGCCGGAACTATACTCTTACTTCTATTACTAATGGAGATTTGGTATCTGTCTGTGTGAAGCCGGAACTATACTCTTACTTCTATTACTAATGGAGATTTGGTATCTGTCTGTGTGAAGCCGAAACTATACTCTTACTTCTATTACTAATGGAGATTTGGTATCTGTCTGTGTGAAGCCGGAACTATACTCTTACTTCTATTACTAATGGAGATTTGGTATCTGTCTGTGTGAAGCCGGAACTATACTCTTACTTCTATTACTAATGGAGATTTGGTATCTGTCTGTGTGAAGCCGGAACTATACTCTTACTTCTATTACTAATGGAGATTTGGTATCTGTCTGTGTGAAGCCGAAACTATACTCTTACTTCTATTACTAATGGAGATTTGGTATCTGTCTGTGTGAAGCCGGAACTATACTCTTACTTCTATTACTAATGGAGATTTGGTATCTGTCTGTGTGAAGCCGGAACTATACTCTTACTTCTATTACTAATGGAGATTTGGTATCTGTCTGTGTGAAGCCGGAACTATACTCTTACTTCTATTACTAATGGAGATTTGGTATCTGTCTGTGTGAAGCCGGAACTATACTCTTACTTCTATTACTAATGGAGATTTACTATCTGTCTGTGTGAAGCCGGAACTATACTCTTACTTCTATTACTAATGGAGATTTGGTATCTGTCTGTGTGAAGCCGGAACTATACTCTTACTTCTATTACTAATGGAGATTTGGTATCTGTCTGTGTGAAGCCGGAACTATACTCTTACTTCTATTACTAATGGAGATTTACTATCTGTCTGTGTGAAGCCGGAACTATACTCTTACTTCTATTACTAATGGAGATTTGGTATCTGTCTGTGTGAAGCCGGAACTATACTCTTACTTCTATTACTAATGGAGATTTGGTATCTGTCTGTGTGAAGCCGGAACTATACTCTTACTTCTATTACTAATGGAGATTTGGTATCTGTCTGTGTGAAGCCGGAACTATACTCTTACTTCTATTACTAATGGAGATTTGGTATCTGTCTGTGTGAAGCCGGAACTATACTCTTACTTCTATTACTAATGGAGATTTGGTATCTGTCTGTGTGAAGCCGGAACTATACTCTTACTTCTATTACTAATGGAGATTTGGTATCTGTCTGTGTGAAGCCGGAACTATACTCTTACTTCTATTACTAATGGAGATTTACTATCTGTCTGTGTGAAGCCGGAACTATACTCTTACTTCTATTACTAATGGAGATTTGGTATCTGTCTGTGTGAAGCCGGAACTATACTCTTACTTCTATTACTAATGGAGATTTGGTATCTGTCTGTGTGAAGCCGGAACTATACTCTTACTTCTATTACTAATGGAGATTTACTATCTGTCTGTGTGAAGCCGGAACTATACTCTTACTTCTATTACTAATGGAGATTTGGTATCTGTCTGTGTGAAGCCGGAACTATACTCTTACTTCTATTACTAATGGAGATTTGGTATCTGTCTGTGTGAAGCCGGAACTATACTCTTACTTCTATTAAGTTGTACTATTGTAGTACCTTTTAATGCTCGATTCATTTTACCATACTATTTCAGACTAATTTACTGTCTTTCAATGCTTAATTCGGGGGGGGGGGGGAGGTGTAGTGTAGTATCTGTTCTGTTGTCATGAGACCATCCTCCCAGGCATTACCTCCTCGGTTAGTGTAGCATCTGTTCGTTCGTCATGATATCTTCCTCTTTTTTCAGTAGGGGGTAATGTAGTATCTGTTGTAATAATAATACCATCCACCCCCCAGGTATTGCCTCCTCCTTTTTTTTTGGTGTAGTATAAAAAAAAGAGGTTTTAACAGAATTAAAGAAATTTAAAGGCAACAAATGAAGTCCATAATTATAGAATAAGAAATTATCGAAAAGAAAACAACTTTGGAATAAAAGTTTATTATGAAATTGCTGTTGTTTCCTTCTTTATGCCTGAACTTGTTCCAACTATCTGTCCAAAAGAGGACTCAGAAAGCAGCCATAACCTTAATTTGAAAGAAGGGGAAGTAATTCATGGAAAACCCAAATTGAATTATCTCCATTGTTCTGAGGTAGCAAGCGTCTGAATACAAGGGAGATAACGAATGCATTCCTTATATTAATAAAATTGCTTCATCATTTCTGCCTGTATGTGTATGTGTATTTCTCGTCTTTACATGACTTACACATTATTATTATTCTTTCAATTACTGTTAATTGAATATCTATTCAAATCACAAATGCAATAGAGTAACAAGGATGACAAATGCCTTGTATAGCTTCATTTTGGTCTTAATTGAAATACCATGTTAACTTCAAGACATCAGTTACTTGCATTTTTCTTTCGAAGAGAGATTACATTATCTAGACTGCACAACACGCCTAGAACACCGTCTTAGTAAACAGACTCTTTTACAACCAGCAATTTTTGTTACCATATAAGTATACATATATAGTTTATTTTTTGGAAGGTGACTTGACGTAAGGAGCTAGCAAGTCTGAAAGATAATTATTGCAAAGGCAGGAGATGCCTATTGACCTTAGTTTTAACAAGACTAAGGCTATAGGTAGGAGGAAAACAGTCAGCAGGAAGAGAGTTCTACAAGCCTGCAGTTCTTGGAAAGAAGCTACTGGAATAGGAAGCTGTATTACAATGAGGTATCAAAACAGCGAATTGATGGAGACCACTAGACCAACGAGTCAAATGAGCTGGGACAAAGGAAGCATAGAACAGATCAGACAATTGAGTCTGGCCAGTATATATATATATATATATATATATATATATATATATATATATATATATATATATATATATGTGTATCGTCTAGATCTATGTCAGGTCTTTGTTGATCTGACGAAAGCGTTCAATATGCCTACATCCGTCTTTTTATGCTTCCTGAGAGTCAGTGTGGCTTTAGAAGAAATATCTTTACGGCACATCAAATGCAGGAAAAGTGTATTGAACATCGTCTATAGCTATATCAGGTCTTTGTTGATCTGAAGAAGGCGTTCGATACAGTTAATCAGGATGCCCTGTGGAAAGTATTGTGTGAGTTGGAATGTCCTCCTAACTTTGTTAGACTCCTTCGTGAGCTGCAGACAACATGAAGGCACGTGTCAACTGCAATGGTTGTCTCTCTGAACCCGTTGCAGTTGACAATAGTGTGAAACAGGGTGATATACCTGCACCTATTTTGTTTTCCATCTATCTTGCTGCAACTCTGTCATTGGCTTTGACTAACTGACAAGGGGGTGTATCTTCGATTTCGCACATCGGGTCGGCTGTATAACTTACAGTGTTTTAAGACTTTGTCAAGGACATTCTCCATTGTTGTTCGAGATTTGCTTGATGCATCTCGTAGCTCACCCGCAGAATGATATGCAGGATATCATGGATCGTTTTGCATGGGTGTGTAGAAGCATGGGTCTCACAATAAGCCTCGGCAAGACAACGGCTATGTTTGCACCAACCACTGGCAACCCATATCAGGAACTGGATATATTTGTTGAAGGCCATAGACTGTCTGTAGTATTGTTTTATGTATCTGGGTAGTGTTACTTTGAGAAACGAGTCGTTGGATGCTGAGATAACAGGCTGGTGTGTCTTTTGGCCATTTGGAAAAGTGGGTGTGAGCACCACGTGATATCAGGCTGAAAACTAAGATCTCTGTGTATGAGGCCTGTGTTGTATAAACTTTGTTATATTTTTGTGAGACATGGACCACTTACAGAGCTCATATTTGCTTGCTAGAGCGTTTCCAGCACAATTGCCTTAGGCATTTGCTTAAGATCTATTGGGATAGCTTTACCCCTGACACCAGAACCTCGAGTCTCATATATGTAAACACAGACTTTGTTGCGCTGGTCATTTTATTCGTCTTACTGATGACAGACTGCCCAAGCAGGTGATTTATGGGGAACTAACTGGGAATACCTGCTCACAACATAAACCTCGTAAGAGATTCAAAGATTGTCTTAAAGACGATTTGAAGTGCTTTTGAATTGATGTTGGAGGATGGGAGAGGGTGGCTGCAGGTAGGGCAAGGTGGAGGAAACCGCTTTTTGAGGCAGCAAACTTTTTGAAAAGAAGAGGATGAAACACCAGCAGCAGAAGAAAGTAGTGAGGAAGAGACGGGACACAACACCTCCAGCACATGGAGGAAACATAGAACATCTAAGATATAAAGCTTGCAACTTGGTAACTATGTCATGTGCAGCTTTGTTTAATCACTAACGAGTGCATGTCTTGCAAAATCAATCACGGACAAGAGGTGGCCTAATTTATGGCATCCTCTCAGATCATCACAACACCTGCCACCTCTGTGGTATGGTCTGTAAACGTTTGGCAGGCTTGAAGAGCCACATCCGTGCCTCTCACTAGGAACCTTTACACTAATATCACATCGATATGCCAAAAGTAGTCATATTCGAAATTGAATAGACCGCCACTATATATATATATATATATATATATATATATATATATATATATATATATATATATATATATATATATATATATATAGGTGTGCAAAAATATGTTTTAGCATATACCTTCTACTCTTTATGTATATCAACCTCTTCCAATTGAAAGCTCGATGATTGTCAACATGTAACAACAGAGCATATACAAATAAACAAGATTTAGTTATATTCCAAAGGGAAAGATTTTATTCCTCTTACGAATCATTTTTCAAAACAAACACTTTTGGTACAATTACGGTTCTGTTTCATTTCACCAGAAAACTAACCAACATTTGAATCTTTCCTCTCTGAACTCATCAGAAAGTCCAAAAAATTCTCAATTAGAAAACAATATACAAAAGTCTGAAAAAACAAACAACTCACATCGAATACATCTCGATTTAGAGCGCATCTGAAATCACCGCCTGGAGAAGGCAGCGATACTGTATATTTTATCGAATTGAGAACGTTTTGTTTTTGCTGGATAGATCCTAAATCGACATACAAATGTCAGGTGGTCTTTTGATAAACGAAACGAAACCGTAATTGTACCAAAAGTAATAGTTTTGAAAAAATGATTCGTAAGATTATACAGTAACTAAATCTTTTATATATTGAAAAAAGATCTGCCTCCGTCGCTTTTCTAATTCCTTTTCATCCTTCTATCTATCTATCTATCTATCTATCCAGTACATTGAGCTGTATACTTTTCACAATAGGTTTTACCTTTCCTAAAAGTTCGCTTTTAGTTCTCTACTTTATATATATATATATATATATATATATATATATATATATTATCTATACAAACATAGCAGGGTTGAAAAGGTTTCAATCGAAGCTTTCAAAAGCAACGATATCTTGAAAAAATATGTCCGTTCTTTATGTTTTCATGATGAAATTTTTTTCGGCCTAAAGGTGTTGTTTCTTTTTAAAGCTTCGATTGAAACATTTTCCTGGATGTGTAGTCATGCTATGTTTGTATGAATTAAACTTTTTTAAAAATGATATGACTCTATTTATTATTAAGCACTTGGGATTCTCCGGATTTTTACCCTGTGGTTACAAACTTAACCTGGATTATATATATATATATATATATATATATATATATATATATATATATATATATATATATAATTAACTTGTAACAAATATCCAGGGGGTATGAATCCGAAGGAAGTTGAAACCGGGTTTATGAGAGTGCTCAATGAAAATTCAGAGCAAAATATATATTTTTTGATTTTATTCCATTAGTTGCGACAAAACAAGTTTTGTTTCATTGGTGCGAATAGCGACCAACTCATCGGGCCGGCGAAAGGAATTCAAATGGCATAAAATTTTAACTTCACTTTAACGGGAGATTGAAAATTGAAAATACATTGGAGGGGGAGGGGGACAGAGTTGGGGCTTTGTCTATAACGGCGACATGGGACATGAGAGGGGAGGGGGGAGGACCCCAACAAGTCGTGTTTCAAATTATTACGTGGGAGGTTTTTCACGTGTCTGTGCTGTGACGATCTCAATCTCGGCCGGGGTGGGAGGAGGGAGATGGAGCGACGGCCAGAGTGAGTTAAATTTAAAATGAGAATAAAATTATGATTACAACCGTCATTCTTATTTTATTTTAATTCTAATAAGTAATTATCATGTGGATAAAAATGTTTGATAATTTTAATTTAGGGTATTAATTGCTACTTTTGCATTTTATTTATTTTATTTTAATGTTTTGTTTATTATTTGTAGTGAATTTTGTTGTGATTATATTTTTTAAATTGTGATTATATTATACCGAGATCAATACTAGTGGAATCATTTTATAAGAGAAGTTTTCTGGTGTTACCAGTCTTATCATTAACAAAACCGATTATGACAATGGTAACGCCTGCCAATCATACCTACGATAGTCGCAGTGATAACAGCCTTATATAAAAGCCTTAATAAAAATAAAAATAAAGATAAATATAAATAAAATTAGAATAAAAATAGAAATAGAAATAACAAGTTTGTAAGAATATTAATGATAACAATAATAATAATAATAATAATAGTATTAAATAATAATAATAATAATAATAATAATAATAATAGTAATACTGATAAATATCACCATCATTACCATCTTGCTACTTGTGAAGTCATTGGGCGAAATAAGTCGACAAGTGATGGTAGGCTTTTTTAATTCCACTACCAATGACAAGGACTAAGTACCAGTTAATAATTAAGTGTTCAAGGTAGTGATCGAGGGGTTAAGTAATTGAGATTAGATTAGTCTAAGTGATATCAGTGTTGATAGCTGTCCCAGTTATGGGTTTATGTTAGAATTGGTAGTATGGCTGAGAGGTTATTGAGGCTGTGCATTATAGGTAGTACGTAGAGATTTGATATTATTGGTAGTTTAGAGGGGTGGTTATATATTTATAGATTCATCATGACTTGTTGGGGTGGGATTGGGTTGTAAATTTGGGTGGGTGGGTAGGGGGTTATAGTGTGTCAAAAATGAATGATAACATTAAACCCCCACTATACACTACCCCAAAACACACTATAACCCCCTACCCACCCACCCAAATTTACAACCCAATCCCACCCCAACAAGTCATGATGAATCTATAAATATATAACCACCCCTCTAAACTACCAATAATATCAAATCTCTACGTACTACCTATAATGCACAGCCTCAATAACCTCTCAGCCATACTACCAATTCTAACATAAACCCATAACTGGGACAGCTATCAACACTGATATCACTTAGACTAATCTAATCTCAATTACTTAACCCCTCGATCACTACCTTGAACACTTAATTATTAACTGGTACTTAGTCCTTGTCATTGGTAGTGGAATTAAAAAAGCCTACCATCACTTGTCGACTTATTTCGCCCAATGACTTCACAAGTAGCAAGATGGTAATGATGGTGATATTTATCAGTATTACTATTATTATTATTATTATTATTATTATTATTATTATTATTATTATTATTATTATTATTATTATTATTATTATTATTATTTTTTAATACTATTATTATTATTATTATTATTGTTATCATTAATATTCTTACAAACTTGTTATTTCTATTTCTATTTTTATTCTAATTTTATTTATATTTATCTTTATTTTTATTTTTATTAAGGCTTTTATATAAGGCTGTTATCACTGCGACTATCGTAGGTATGATTGGCAGGCGTTACCATTGTCATAATCGGTTTTGTTAATGATAAGACTGGTAACACCAGAAAACTTCTCTTATAAAATGATTCCACTAGTATTGATCTCGGTATAATATAATCACAATTTAAAAAATATAATCACAACAAAATTCACTACAAATAATAAACAAAACATTAAAATAAAATAAATAAAATGCAAAAGTAGCAATTAATACCCTAAATTAAAATTATCAAACATTTTTATCCACATGATAATTACTTATTAGAATTAAAATAAAATAAGAATGACGGTTGTAATCATAATTTTATTCTCATTTTAAATTTAACTCACTCTGGCCGTCGCTCCATCTCCCTCCTCCCACCCCGGCCGAGATTGAGATCGTCACAGCACAGACACGTGAAAAACCTCCCACGTAATAATTTGAAACACGACTTGTTGGGGTCCCCCCCCCTCCCCTCTCATGTCCCATGTCGCCGTTATAGACAAAGCCCCAACTCTGTCCCCCTCCCCCTCCAATGTATTTTCAATTTTCAATCTCCCGTTAAAGTGAAGTTAAAATTTTATGCCATTTGAATTCCTTTCGCCGGCCCGATGAGTTGGTCGCTATTCGCACCAATGAAACAAAACTTGTTTTGTCGCAACTAATGGAATAAAATCAAAATATATATATATATATATATATATATATATATATATATATATATATATATATATATATATATATATATAGTACGTTAGGAAAATATATTTATGGCAATTAAGCTATAAAGAGGCGTCCATGTTTCATCCTTGTAGGAAATCGTCAGGCTAAACCAACACCTAAAGTAGCAACGAATAGCAAAAACTAGAAATAAAACTATTCCAAGCACGCACGTGTTAAAATAAGGTCACCTATTAATTTGACGCATACACAAAGGGGGAATAATAATGATTCTCATTGGTTAGCTAGTTAGACTAAATACCACGTGGATATATAAAAGCACTCAGTAGCACAGATTCCATTCATTTTAGCCTGACGATTCCCTACGGGGATTAAACGCACATGCCTCTGTGCAGCTTAATTGCCATAAATATAGTTTCATAACTTACTACCTAGATCTACTCACGTATTGAGCACTGTTAAAGTAAACATTGAAAATCGATACATAATAAATTATATTTCCTTATAATATTATATGTGGATACATGAAATAATATATATATATATATATATATATATATATATATATATATATATATATATATATATATAAATGTCTATATAAAGCTCCCTCCCGGGGTAGAGCTTTATTTGTAAGGATATCGCCAACTGCCATTAGCTTTAAGGCATAGCTCATTAGGTAAAACTAATTTGAGCCACGGCAATTGCAATGTTTACATTGAGATATATCTTACATTCAGTCAGTGTTGCATGATAGCGTAGGGGTTAGAAGCGCCGACCGTCAGCTCGACGATCGAGTTTCAATCCCGGCTTGAGGCACTAACTAGCCGCACTGATGAGCTGTAAAACAGCGAAACAATCTGTATGTGGATGACTATATATATATATATATATATATGTGGATGACTATATATATATATATATATATATATATATAATAGTTATTCATAGATAGCTATTTCGTGCTTCTAACATGAGGAATCATATGTAAATATTACTATTTGATTGCATTGTTTGTTTTACCTGAAAGTACGTCCAAGAGCGGATGCTTAAAACATTCTGCGTACAAGTGCGTAAAATTGACACTAAAACACACAACAGTGATGGTTGCGGTCATGCTCTCCTTGCTTCGGAGATATCTCGGAACTCTTCTTTGTATCTTGGAACTCTTCTTTGTGCGCGTAGACATGAGGTGAAATTGTTTGTGCGTAAATCCCATCTATTGATTTCAAACAGCGTCCACTTATAGTGACCCACTTGTAAGTATCGACAGTGAAGTGGACACAATTCTACAACTGTTTTTAGAAATCTACGATTTTCAGACAAGTGCATACCTTCAAACGCACTCATATAGACATGTACTTACAGACACATTAAAACAGTTTGATAGACACACGTGCCTATTTAGAGATATACACACACAGACAAACACTTAGACATATGCACGCACACACATAATATCATCCACTATGACTATGCAATCCCAACAGCTATATACTTAGGAAACCGAGCTGTTAAGCCTGACATAGTGATATGGGACCAGAGGGAGAAAGTAGCAACCCTAGTTGAAGTCAGTGTCCCTAATGATGCTGGCTTAAACAGAGCTAAGAGGGAAACGATAACTAAATACCAAGGTCTTATGTACAACATGAAAAGAAACTGGAATCTTAGGAAGATCTATATCATTCCAGTAATCATAAGAGCAACCGGACTAATGAAAAAGAATTTCAAAAACTAGCTGGCGAATATACCCGAGGAACCAAGTGCAAGAGAGATCCAAACGATTGCACATAAAGGTTGGTTATAATCCTAAAACGATCTCTCGGTTAGAGTCTCTGAAATAGTGGGTGAATGTCTGGCATCTGGTAGGATGCCCCACCCTGACAAAGGCAAAAAGATAAGACCCCCTTAAAAAACCCAACACAATTCTACATCTGTTCTTATGAGCAGCTACATTAATAGCCGATCTACAGACATTTTCCAGCCGTTTACATAAACAGTCAGAAGATACCGAAACACTTAGCCAACGAGAAGGTTCCAGAAGCAGACGACAACTTTACCTGTAATTGATTGCGCTTGAGATTTCAAAGGCGTTCGACAGAGAGTGGCATTCATGTTTTCTGCACAAACTTAGGGGTTATGGTATTGGCGGTAAGGTTCTTGATATTATTGGGTCTTTTCTTTCTGATCAAAGCTTGCGAGTAACTTTGGACGGGGTCTCTTCATTCTTTTTTCCTATCAATGCTGGTGTTTCTCATAGTTCTATTCTAGGCCCAACACTGTTTCTTCTCTATATCAGTGATCTTCCATAGAATATCATTCAGAAAATTAACATCTATACTGATGATACAACTCTCTATTCTGGTGTTGTTTCTTGCCCACCTCCCTCGGATCAGTTGAAATATGCAGCTGATCTAGCAGTTGACCTGGGTTCAGTTGTGGATTGGGGTACGAAATGGCTTGTTTTGTTTAATCCTGTTAAGACTCAGCTTGTGTCTTTCAATCGTCAGCATGTCTCTTTTCTTTCTGAGATTCTCATGGATGGCTCTGCTCTTGAGGAGGAATCGACTCTGAAACTTCTTGGTCTTTCTTTCTCATCAAATCTTTCCTGGAGTTCATATATTAGAACCATTGTTCTTTCTGCTTCTCATAAAGTCGGTTCTCTCTATCACTCCAAACACTTTTTCACACCTGAGGCTATTCTCTATTTCTACAAATCAACTATCAAACCATGTATGGAGTACTGTTGTTACATTTGGGCTGGTGAATCTCTGTCCCATTTGAGAGTTCTTGATAAGGTGCAGAAAGGTATCTGTAATTTGATTGGCCCCCACCCTTTCTTCTTCTTTGCCCCCTTTCTCTCACAGACATGATGTTGCTCGTCTCAGTCTTTTCTTTAAATACTATTATGGCATGAGTTCTTCAGAATTGTGTGATCTATTCTCTGCTTCTTCTGTTCCAGCTCGTTTGACTCGTTGGTCTAGTGGTCTCCATCAATTCGCTGTTTTGATGCCTCGTTGCAATACAGCTTCCTATTCTAGTAGCTTCTTTTCAAGAACTGCAGTCTTGTGGAACTCTCTTCTTGCTGACTGTTTTCCTCCTATCTATAGCCTTGGTCTTTTCTTTGCGATAATCATCATTTGTTCTTGTTAGCTCCTTACATCAAGTGGCTTCATGTCTTGTCTGGAGCGATTTCCATTTTAAAAAATCTTAAAAGTCCTGGCAGGCAGGCAGGCAGGCAGCCGATAATTGAAGAAAAATGATTAAACCGAAAATCAATTTCGAACCAGACAAAAAATGAACTATTTTTTTAAAAACATTAACCCTAAATTAACCCTAACCTAGTTGTTTTTTGTCAGGTTACAAAAGCTGTACCAGTACTAAAGAAAGAAACAAAAAAAATCTGTAAAAATCGTTGTTTCATTGATTATGTTCTTTACAATCTTTAGTTTATTGATTAAAAAAAAACACAATTTATCGAAAAAAATCTTAAGTTAACTTTCCCGTGAACTTTTTTTTTTTTTTTTTTCTCCATCAAAAAATAAATACATTGTCATAAAAAGAAACATATGGCGAGTGTTTTTCTTTCATTATTAGTTTTCTGTTGAAAAGCCGCCTCGTTTTCATTTTGACGCCGGTTCGTTATGATTCGGCTTTTTCCGGTCTATTTACGTATTTCTGTGTTGGTAAAAGTCGATTTTGTCCGGTTCAAAAGCTGTATCAGTACCTTCTTTGTTGCTTCGTTTTTTTTACAGCACTGTAAATTACATATTACGTAAGTCTCTCCATGCCCACTCCTGGGAAAGGATGGGGGAGGGCGATCAAAGTGAAGGTTTTGAAAAAGACGTCCGAATCCAATCAGCTTGCCTACCATAGAGGAAGATTTTGCTATCCTCTTCATTAAGTCGTATTTCGAACTTCCTGTCCATGACGCAATATCCTGACACGTAGCTCTAATTCTACTCTTTAATTTCAAATGGAATTTTCCAATTCCTCCTTACTCTAGACTTATGTGGGAAATTCCGTTTTAAACATTACTTTGACACAATTGCTGTACCAGTATCAAAAAGGTTGAGAAACGCTGCTCTAATCAAAGACATAAATACTTTTGTATTGACACTAAATCATCTGATATTAAACATTTTACCAGTCGTCCTGTATTCAACGCTAACCTCATGTGATCAACCCTCGAAGCCATGAGTCTGGAGTTGCTTCTACAGACCCTATTACACATCACACATATTTTCTCATCAGATGCTTCTCCAGATATTTTATGTAACTAATCTTCAAGAGAAGTACAGTGGAACCTCGGTTTTCGAACATAATTTGTTCTGAAAAGATGTTCGAAAATCTAATTGTTCGAAAACCGAATCATATTTTCCCATAAAAAAATAATGTAAAAAAGATTAATTCGTTAATTTTTATATAGACACAATTTTTAAGGTCAGTGAGCCGAAAAGCCGCTGATCTGGGACGCCACTTGTTCCGACTCCTTTTCACCAGCAAGGATTGCGGAATCCACGGTGAAGCCTGGCACGGCGGCTCTGCTCGCCGAAACAAGAAAGCGCGGAAAATACAGCTCGCTCACTGACCGTTTCGTCTTCCAACCAATTTGAGTCGAAACGTCGGGTGTGCTTGGTCCCGAGACTGTTAAATTTTTTCAGGACATTGGACGGAGGATTTCAACGTCTAGGCACGAGCCCCGTGAGTCAGCCTGGTTATTCCAATGCATCTCCCTGGCTATCGTTCGTGGCAACACTATGTCAGTAACGGCGGCGTCACTTCCGTTCTAATCGTCATCTGTTGACTCTCTCTTTCTTTTTATCCCCCTCTCTACTTACCTATGTCTGTATCTGTCTCTTTGCTTCCCTTTCTTTCTCTCCCCCTCTCTGTCTACCGATGTCTGTATCCGTCTCTTTCCTTCTCTTTCTCTCACTAACTTGCCAGAGATTGTTGTCAAGTTGAGTTAATAATAAAATTAAGAAAAATTAATAAATAAAAAAAAAATATTTTTTTAAGGTTTTTATAGGATCATTCATATTATTGTTTTCAATAAATCTAGATTAATAGCCAATCTGCAGACATGTTCCAGACAGTGTTTTCCCATCGCCACACAACTGTTTTTTATACGCCATTTCCACGCAGCCGTATTTACACCTATCTCCTCCCACCTAATCATAAAAATTGTCAACTTTATTGTCAACATGTAACAACAGAGCACATATAAGTAAACAAGATTTTGTTACATTCCAAAGGCCAAGATTTTATTCATCTCACAAAACATTTTCTAAATAGTCAATTTTTGGTGCAAGATGGCTGCCTGCCTTGTTGATAACAACCGTGAGGAAAATCTACTGTGAGTTTTATGTTGGGTGATCGCTTACAGATTCAAGGTGTCTCTGTGAACCGAGTTCGCGTCTTATGACCGTCTGAGATTGTTACTTCCCTGTGCTGATGAGAGTCATAAGCTTGAAATATAATGTATAATATAAAACTTTATTTCGTAAAAAAATATATTCTCTATGAACTTTTTATGAATTAAGATTATTTTTAGTGTATATTTTGATCATTTTCCGACACATTTTGTAATATTAAAATTTTTTTTTTTTAGCAGATAATTAAAAAAAAATAGTTCCAAAGAAAAAACTTAGATTCAAAAAATAAAACCTCAGATTGATTTCAAAACCTCAGATCTGGATTTAAGAACCCGGGAGTAGCAATTCTGCACAGAACTATTAACATATCCTCAGACAGTATGCTTCGGTTGTCGTCGGCGTGATTTGGAAATCAAACTTTTGTTAGAAAACCGAGGCATTTCTAGCTTGAATTTTTTGTCCAGTTCCGAGACGTTCATGAACCGAGGTTTGACTGTATTTGTCAGAATTCGTGCATCCAGCTTTTGATGATTATGCCTAAATTGCGATTATCACCCTTTTGGATCTGATGCTTGAGTTAATCATGTTCCAGGCAATGTTTTTCCATCACCACACAACTGTCCTTTATACGCCATTTCCATGTATCCATACTTATAGTTATCTCCTCCCACTTTTCCGCATCAATCGTAAGGAGTTTAAGTTTTTTCTCAATGTTGTCCTTGTATCTTTCTTTTTCAGCTTGTCTTGAGGGTGCTTTCCACGATGTAGTTCACCGTAAAACAGTTGCTTCAGGAGTCTACTATTTCTTATATATATATATATATATATATATATATATATATATATATATATATATATATATATATATATATATATATCCAAGCAAGCGTTGTTGAACGCCACCGAACTTTCTCGTTTGTAAATCTTCTTTGTGAGGTTCTCAAACCTTCGAGCTATGCTTCTGGTTTCAGGTGGCAATCCGTAGAGTATTTCCCCGATTGTTCTTGATTCGGCCATTTTTTTTCCCGAGCACTTTCGACTTTCTTAGTCGTCTTCAGGATTAGGTTTTTTAAAATAAGAAGACTAGAGTTAATGTTTTATAGGTATCGTTCCGAAGGGCGAATGAAAGAAAAGTACTTTCGGACCCATCTGGGTCCATCTTCGGGGGAATGAGGTTAATAAGATATAGACCAAGTGTTAGTATTTATAGAAGGTTTTTGGCGGGAATTATGTACTAAGTACGAAACTATATTTGGAGCTATAAACATTTTAGAATACCTGATTAACCTCATTCCCCCGAAGATGGACCCAGATGGGTCCGAAAGTACTTGGGAGACAAATCCAAACTATGGCAAATTCATCAGCCAATTCTCCATAGATCCTAATTCGGACTATTGAAAGGATCTACCAAAGGATATCTAGATATGAGTTGTCTCTTTATATTCAACAATATATATATATATATATATATATATATATATATATATATATATATATAGCAAAGTTCTTTAAAGTCCTTATGACTCCTATTAGCTCTTAATAACCCTGAATTTGGACATTATAATATTCAACACCAAGTGAGTTTTCTGAACTTTTCATATGATTTGTTTTCCCTATCGTTTTCTTATCGTTTTCTTAATTTGCATACACCATAAATACATTTTTCACTGCTATCTACTGCATCGATAGCAAACGAATTTCCCGCCTGGATAACTTTTTGCATTTTTGGACCACCATTCACCATTTGGATTATTTCTTAATCAACCTCTTTGATATCTTGCCTGGAGCTATTTTAAACTTGTTGACGTGGATGAACTGTATAGGTTTACAAAAAAGTATGTTTTGGGCCGATATATTTGATGTTTTATATACCTTTATGTATTTTTATATATATTTTTTTATATATTTTCAAAGTTTAATTTTTATTACCTGCAGTAATGTCATTGCGGTAATGGTCATCTGAGGAGAAGATTTTCTTTGAAAACTCATGAGTTAAGCACTTTAAAGAACTTTGCCTGAATACTGAACTTGATAAAATTTGATTCGCACCTTATTCTATTCTTTCACTTTATCTATTGCTATTAATGCTCTATCCAGTATATTGAGCTTTATTTTTATCCGGATGTTCAGTAATTAAAGATATTAGTTTCCTCTTATATCTTTTGTTGCATTAACCTTATATATATATATATATATATATATATATATATATATATATATATATATATATATATAATGTTAGTTGAGATCAATATAATTTGAACATTGTTTCAAGAATTCAAAACCAACGAGACATACACACACACACACACACACACACACATATATATATATATATATATATATATATATATATATATATATATATATAGAGAGAGAGAGAGATACATGTACATATATATATACACATTAAATGTTTATACAATAACCGTTGCTTAAACAGCAGCATTGCTTCTCAACAAAGCCTTCATCAAATGATGACTCTGGGTGCAGGCACGGGTTTGGAGAGAAAACAGGATTAGCACTAGCCAGCAGTATCTCATGATGCTACCAGACTTTGTTGGCTTGTCGTCACTCTGTGAGATTGCCATATCCACGCTGATGCAGATAGAGCGTTGTCTTGCATTTTCTTTACGTACTTCCTTTTGTCTGATAGGGAAAAGACCAAGATTATTCAAGAACGTGGAAGTTGAGTTGGCAATAAAACCTCGAAATCTGACTTCAATAGGAAATACAATGGTTTTCCAGCCATTTCTGACACATTGACTACTATGGAATGTTTAGGTATTTATGTTCGCCATTTATTTCAGCGTAAATATCATATAATTTCTCCGTTATTACGTGACAATCCCCCGTGGCATAGTCGGACTGGGTGAACGCTTACAGATTCAAGATGTCTCTGTAAACTGAGTTTGCGCCTTATATAAGTAATCAACAAAATGGTTAAAATCAAAACGCAAAAAGAAAGAAGATTTACTGAAATTTGAGCATTTTGTCATGTCGTGACTTTGAACCGCATGCACACACACTCACTTATACACAGTCATCCATGCACACACACACACACACATATATATATATATATATATAAGTCTATAAATATTTACATACATACAGAAATTTATTTTGGGTCTTGAAGAAAGGTTATAATAATAATAATAATAATAATAATAATAATAATAATAATAATAATAATAATAATAATAATAATAATAACCCAGCAGCTCGGCCGATTCATGGCCCAGAAATCCGATTTTTTTGGCTGCAAATGATGAACAAAAGAACGTGTCAGATAAGGAACTTCACCGTTCCAGCAGACCACCGCATGAAACTCAGGGATTTGAAGAAAAAAAAAGTGATGAAGGCGGCAGTAGTGCCGGTCATGGTCGGAGCACTGGGAACAGTTTTGAAGAGCTTAGCAAAGATTGTGAGAAGAAGTCCTGGATAAACCAGGACCGAATATGACAGTATTGTTACAAAAAAAAAAAGAAAAAAAAGAATACTGAGGAAAGTCCTGGAATGTATGGAAAAGATTTGCAGTCACTTACTCTTCACTGTCGCTTTGGAAAAGTCAATTGTTTATAAAAAATTTTTAAAAAAAAGCAGACCTAATGGATACTGTGGTCATCTGCATCCAAGAAGATATGGTTTTATTTACGGATATTAAGAGTTTATAAATAGTTTTGTATGTTTTTGTTTTCCTAACAAAATTTTTTTTAATGGGTACAAAAATTAAAAATAGCTAACAAAAGCAGTTTTTTTATTTTTAATAAATTGGCTCCTAAGAAAATATTCTTTCAACTAACATTTATCAGAGGAGTATCGTCAGAATCTAAGTAGAATTGAGTATGCCTTGTGCAGGTGAAGCCAAGCTGCACCATTCTCTCTCCTGACCATCCCATTTGACGACTTCTGAACAGTTTTGTCAAACCCAATTTCATTCACAAGGCTTGTACTGATGAAGACTCATGCCATATAGTTTTCAGAGATTTGTGAAAGGTGCCCCAATGTGGAGTTGGAAACTGTAACCATAACGTATTGATTGAAAGGTAAGCACTCTAACCATTCGGCCACACTCGCCTAAACATCTTCTTTCTTCTATATAATAAAGTAAAGCTGGTCTATTTCTCAACTTTTGTCATCGATAGCTTTCACTGTGCAAAATCAACATTTGATTCTGACAAGCCAGTCAATTACGACAAATATTGGTCTCTGTTCTTAAAAATTAAAATTCCAAGCGATTTCATTGATTACATACTATATCCGAACCAATATTTCCTTTAGTCAGAGACACTTCCCGATATACACTGATATTTTTAATGACCGAATCATCTATGTTCTATACATAAATGTTACAAAAACGAAAATTGCAAAATGCATCCAAAACCTTTTTACAGAAAAAGTACTAAACCTTTCATTTTATTTACATTAATAAATGGTTTAAAATTGATTTATTCATTCATCATTCTAAATTTTGTTTCTGGCTATCATTAAATTCAAACACTTATTCTAAACTAGAAAGGCTACTTAATTAAACCTTTTATTCTAATTAAATTACAACTTTGATAACGTTTGTTTGTTGTTGTGGTTTTTAAGTAAGGTGATGACAGAATTAAATTCTCACACTTATTCTAAACTAGCAGGGTTTTATCTCTATCTATATAAAGTTAGGTATGTTTATATATATATATATATATATATATATATATATATATATATATATATATTTGTATGTACAGGATTCACCCCTAAACTAATTAACAGATCATTATGAAGTTTGGAACACATTTGCCAGGCGTAATAGGTCCAAATGTGAGTTATATTTAGTTTAATTTAGTTTTATGCAAGGTTTGGTTTGGTTTAGTTGTTTTGTTTTACTGCATATCAACCCTTTTCGGGTTATTTAATGCCGAATCCAGTCATTTTGGTAAAAGTTTTTATGCTTCAAGTTCTTTATATCTTTAAATACTTATTCATGGTTTTTGGGTTTGTTTTTTTTGTAGAGAAAAATTGTTTTTGTTTTTGGCTTTGCAGAACATGATTGAGTTTTGCAAAGGGAAAGTGAAAAACAATAACATCAATGTTTGGTGCATTTTAGGTCAGGAAGCCGATATCTTTAGACAGCCTCATCTGGTAGCACCCGAAGTTTCATGCAAATGGGGTAAAACGGGGATGAAAGCGCTTCGTGAAAATTAAGATACCTCTGATTTTTGTGAATTTCTCTGAATTTCATTTTTTTTTTAAAACCATTTAAACTTAAGCCTTAAATTTTAGACATTTTCTAGAATGAAAATCATGTAATGGATTTTGATAAAAAATTAGAATAAGGATTACAGACATAAGGTTTAGAATCATTGTATCTTGATTTTAATCTTTGTAAGAGGATGTAAAAGTGGCGTAAAACTGTTCGGTTTGGGGAATTAATTTTACCAGTCCTGGGACGGGTATTCTTTTAGTATATAGATAGATTTGCTGTTATGTGCAATTCGATTCGGATTCTAACGTTACTCCTCTGATGAATGTTAGTTCAAAAAGGATCTTCTTATGAGACAATTTGTCTGAAAATGAACCTCACGGCTCTTATTATCTACACTGTGTGTGGAAAGAAACTTCCTATTATTAAGTGCCCATAATTATTGTTACTGAAATATAATTCTTGCAAAGAACAAATATGATAAATAATTTGGATTATTTGAATTATTCGGACTACTGTTCTCATCCTACATGTTATTCTCACAACGTCTCGGCCGATGTAACCTCCAACCTTCTTCAGGTGCATCTTGTCGAACTTGAGAATTCTTATGTCGCACTTGAGAATCTGTACGGAATTTCGAACCAAACCCTTTATTTAATCCACGGGGGGTAGATTGCTCTTGTTTCGTTAGCCATGGACCTGTGGCGTAACGAATAAAGGTGCTAAGTAGTAATCAGTTCTTCTGAAGGTTTAGGGTTCAATCCTCAATATGGGCGAACTGGTAATCTCCGTGGATTAAAGGGTTCAGTTTGAAATTCCATACAGATTCCCGAGTTCGGCATTAAGATTACCATGGTGCAAACGGATAAACTTCTAAGTACTAATCAATTCTAAGTGATAGTCTTCTGGAAGTTGATGGTGTAATCCTCAGTACAGGCATTATTAAGGACATAAATAAAATTGCTTCAGGCTTCTACCGGTCATGGCTGACGGAACAATATCAATCTATCTCTGTAGATTAAATAAAGGGTTCTGTTCAAAATTATGTGCAAATTCTCGAGTTCGACAAGACGCACCTGAAGAAGGTCAGACGTTACATCGGTCGAAACGTTGTGAGAATAACATCCAAGATGAGAACAGTAGTCTGAATAATCCAAATAATACAAATTATCAATCCTCATCTAAAAAATCCTGAAACATGATAATAAGTGTATAGCATTCACCATCAGCTTCTCAAGCTGTCTGGTAACCGCATCAACTGATTTCAGAAAGGAAGTGTCTTTTAATATTTTTTTTAGTAATGAGTCACCACTTATCAAAGCTAAAAAGGCACTCGAGGATAAGGATTAATGAGATGGATAGATTGACAGTTGAATGATGAGAGTATTGTAAATCTCTAGATACTCAGAATAAGTCGACTCAGAAAACAGCAATTCTTCCCCTTTTGTCAGAAACATCATGGAATGTGAGGACTAAAGGACAAAATAAGGATCTGTAACTCTCGCTCCCCTCCATTTTTCTCATTAACTCTTCTCTTCAAGTGTTTTTTAGCCTTGATAAGTGGTGACTCATTAGTAAAAACACAACAAAAAGTTCCTTATGAAATTAGTTGATGTGGTTCCCAGGCGGCTTGAGAAGCTAGTGGCGAATGCTGGCGCCTATGTTGAATCTAATCTATAAAGTTATCGTGTCAGATTTTCAAAGTCAGACTCAAATAGCATTTAAGCTGACAAATCAAACTTTGCTTTTAACTAGACATTTTTCATTTGTTATTGTTGTACCAATAATAATTAGCAATATAATAACGTACTTCGCTACAATTTATTTTTAAAATTATTTAATCTGGATAAGACGACTGCTGATATGAAATTTTTTTAAAAATCACCTAAAAGTAAAAATCAGCAAATTTTAAATTGAAGAATATAATCGGAGTTGTCTACCTTAAGTTTAAAAATGTGCAGACAAATAAAAATTGAAAAATAAAATGACTTCATTGCATCACGATCAACACCGGGTAGGTACATTGAATTCTAAATAAAACTCAATGTTATACATTTTTTATGATATTTATTTCTTGTAAGAATTATATTTCAGTAATAAATTCATGATAATTCGGTTTAACGTCCATTTTACATGCTGGCATGTGTTGGGCAGTTTTTAGAAATTGACTTCCAAACTAACCTATCTCTGACCAGGTCTTTATTTATCCCTCTTTCTCTCAAGTTCATTCTTATCACTTCCTCCCATGTTTTCCTTCGCCTTTCCTTGTGAACTAAACCTGCTACTTCAACTGTTTTACGTCTACTAACTCAAGAACTGTCATCCATTCTTTCAACGTGGTCGTACGATTGCACTCCACTGTCCTGCATACATCTCCCTATACTGTTCAAATTTAATCTTCCTCTGAGGTCATGAAATCTAAGCCATGTCTTTAAGACTCACATTAACGATCCATCCTTTCATTTTCGTATCATTTCTCCCCATGATAAATTCATAAATTATGAGCACTTAATAAGGAGTTATTTTCCAATCACCCTGTATTTAAACAAAAAAAGAAAAGAAAAAAAGTAAAAGAAAGTGCACTTGTCTACCCCTAAAAAAGGGGTCTAAAATTTTTTTTTTTTTTAACACGGAGATCCTTTCCGGATAACAACACGCACGCACGCTCATGCAAAAAAAAAAAAAAAATTCTTTTATTATTATCATTATTATTATTCCATATGCAGTCTGTCGATTGAGCATTCCAAAGTTCCATTGTTCACTGAAAATGCCTATTTCAAAAAAAGACAAAGAAAAAAAAATCTTTATTTTTGATCTACATAAAAAGTTTTCTTCACTTTTTGGAATTTGTTTTTTCTTTCTTTTTTTTCTTCTTTTACTCGTCTCGAGTAAATGTTGACAAAAATGTTTGAAAAATGTTGAAACAGGCAAGAAATTATGTTTATAATATAACAATTCTTTGGACAATTCTTTTCTTTTTTGGGGTGGGGAGCTTCAGACAAAAGTGTGACACAAGGCCGGAATGTGGGGAAAGCCAGCTCCTCCGAGGGGCACAAAAAATAGCCGAGAATGGACCTGTGGGCATTTACAGGTAGGGGCGCCTCAGGCTATTGACAATCAACCAATCCCATCTTTTGAAAGAAGAGGTAATGCCTGGGAGGATGCGCCTCCTAGAACCAAGCCTGACTATAGCTCATTCCAACAAAGAAGAGCTTGATGGTTCAAGTCAGACTCTAGGTTGCAAAAATGATGCCAAGAACAGACCATGGCTTGATTCAGTAAAACCCATAATGTCCCCTGATTACGTATAAATGATTTATCGAAACCAATAGTCATTTTTATATATGCCCCACTATCTTTCTGTCTCTTCTCCTCTTTTGTACACACACACACACACACACATACACACACACACACACATATATATATATATATATATATATATATATATATATATATATATAAATAATAAAAGATTTATTTCTACAAACATACAGCTACACATCGAGACATGTTTCAATCGCACTTTAGCAAGCTTAATTTCTTTAGCCTGAAGAAATCAAGCTTATCAAATCTACGATTGAAACATGTCTCGATGTGTAGCCATATGTTTGTATAAATAAAACTTGTATTATATAGAAATAGTTTTATTTATTATTAAGCACTATTATATAAACACAGTGAAGATTCTCTGAATTTTAACCTGTGGATACAAACTTTATCAGAATTACTCTCTCTATATACATATTGTACATCTTATTAATTTATATTTTTATTTTATTTGCGATACTGATATTTCAAGAGGAAAAGCACTAACCTAAATGCGAGGTGGGAATAATTTTTCCTTTCACCAATGTGATGCCTCTATCTTGGAGTGTACATATTTATAAAATATAATCACCAATTGACATGTATTTCGTTGTTTTACGACTCATCAGTGTGGCTGGACCAAGCGAGATTCGAAACCGGGACCATATTGGGGAATCACATTGGTGAAGGGAAAAATGCTTTTCCATACAAATAGTTAGATACGTTGAATTATCAGTACCGCAAATAAAATAAAAATATAAATAAATAAAATTACATCTATAACAGCGATACATTTTTTCTATTTCTACTAGTGGGGTTCTTGGCTTAGTGGTAGATTGTCAGACTTCAGTCTGTGGGGTCCCGATTTCGAATATTGCTAGTTCTAGCCAAACTGATGAGTTATTAGACGACGAAACACGTGTCTGTGGATAATTATATTTCATATATTTTGTACATATATATATATATATATATATATATATATATATATATATATATATGTATAACAAGAGGTTATAGATAAACTCAACAATTCATCGATAGATTGTTGAGTTTTCTCATACATTCTTGTTATTATATATTGCTATGTATTTTACATTGAGCACTCTACTCAGATTTACCCAGTAAAGGGTCTATATCCACCCCACTTACATCTACTGATTATATATATATATATATATATATGTATATATATATATATATATATATATGTATATATATGTATATATATATATATATATATATATATATATATATATATATATATATATATATATATATATATATATATATATTCCACTCTAACATAAAGACCAATGTTTATTTATTTGTATATAAATAAATATAAATCCATCGCACAAAACTTAGCGAGTAAAAATTGGCAGACCATTTCAAATGTTTAGAGGAAGGGAGAAAGCAAATAGCAAGTCCCCCCCCCCCGCTATCGGAAATAAATTTCATTACGAGACGTTTTCTTTCGTCTGTCTCTTTTCTATAGATTGACACGTTTTTCTTTCTTTTTTTAAAACTTTCCAATTTAAGACGTTTTCTTTTCATATTTCTGTTTTTTTTATTTTTTTATTTCACGTTATTTTATATGGATATGACTATTAGTGCGAAGACTAGCGAAGCATAACTTTTTTCCATCATTTTTGACGGAAGGTGTACATTCGTATATATATATATATATATATATATATATATATATATATATATATATATATATATATATATATATATATATATATATATATAAGTCAGTTCATATTATATTCCAATAACCATGGTTTTATTTTATTATTTTTATTCTTTCACATTTCCAAAAAACATAACATTTCTGTGAGATATATTTTTTACGGTCCGTTTCATTTGTCTTGTGCCAAACAACATTTTTATGTCAATATCGTCTCTGCAACACTACAAAATCATCAGAAAAAATTCACAAAGAGTAAAAAGTTCTTGGATTAAAGTGTCTTGAAAAAACCTACACTATACAGTGGTTCATTTTTTGGGTGAAAACAAACAAAAAACAAATAAAAAGAGAGCAATAACTCACACGTGGGGGAACCCACTAATACGCCATTTTACGGACCGTAAAAAATATATCTCACAGAAATGTTATGTTTTTTGGAAATGTGAAAAAAATAATAAAATAAAACCATGGTTATTGGAATATAATATGAACTGACTTATACAGGGTGGGCAAAAATAAGGGTCCTATTTTTAAAAATTCATAACTTTTTTATTTATTGATTTTTTAAATATTTTTTTTAGAATAAGTAAAAGACCCCTTCCGAAGCAAGCAGGAGCCCTATTAGCCCTAAGGAACGTACCCTCATTTAGAAAACATTATTTTTGCTTAAAAAACTCAAAACAGTGTAAAAAACAATACTTTAGTTTTTGTAAGTTTTAAGAAGTGTTTTTCGGCTAAAATTTGTTTTGTTTATTTCAAAAAATCTCGGAAGGGTCAGTCTACACACACATAAAGTTTGGTGAGTTTAACTTTTATTTTGTGGAAGTTATTCAAATTCAAGTTATTCAAATTTAAAGATAGGACCCTTATTTTGGCCCACCCTGTATTTGCTCTGTTATCAATAATTGACAATCATTGAGCTGAATCTTTTAAGGAGACTACAAAGTAAAAGGAACTGATAGTATATGCTAATACATATATTGTCATTAATAATTATATATATATATATATATATATATATATATATATATATATATATATATATATATTATTACTCTTGACTTTTATAAAGTTTCAATTCTTAAAGAAACAAACTATTAGTCTATTGATATGTTTCTGATTTGAATCTGTCTTCTATATTCTGCGAAGTGTCCGCTTTTCAATTTATTTTTCTATACATTCTGTTGAATTTTATCCATATATGAATACACACACACACACACATATATATATATTTATATATATTCATTAATATACTCACATTATAAAATACTATTTCATATATTTTTGTTTCAGTGTTTTATTCAATAGTGCTCAATAAGTACATGAGTAGAGCTTAGAAGTAGTATAAAAATATACTATGGCAAGTAAGTTACACATGGAAATCATCAGGCTAAATGCATGGATTTACATTCTAGCATAGTTTTTTTTATAGTTAAGCACTGATCATCCAACTTCCAACCAATCAGAGTCTTTGATTTTATTGCTCCCTCACTATCTATTCTTTTGTTTCAGCCAATTAATCATCCTCCCTTTACTTAAAGTTGTTATGCTTTTAACTTCGAAGGACGACCTTGCCAGGATGGGTCCAACTATAATGAGTCATTACTGCAGTCACATGATTCCTTTGTTCACTATCGCCATTTTTAATTTTTGTATCTGCTTTATACACTAATATATGAGATTTAAGATTTATATTATGCGCACTACAGAGGCTTTAATTTTTTTTTTTAGGTTTTTCGATCTACTTTAAAAACGTTGTTAAAATTAACAGTTGACTTTTGAAATAAAGTTTATTCTGTGTTTACTTTGAATCTATACGCATATATGTAATAGCATTCTACAAGGAGATGTAACAGTTGCCATTTATAAATAGTATTATTCATCGTAAAAAGAATTGAGCTCTCTCGGCAGTCGGTTATATCTCTTAATGTTGTCTAACTGTTGAGTTTCGAGTCTCAGCTTAAAACAATTGCCATGACTAGCCACACTGAAGAACCGCTCTGTTTATATATATATATATATATATATATATATATATATATATATATATGCGTGTGTGTGCGTGTGCATTTATTGGTTTTTGAAAGAATTAAAAATAAAAAAAAAATTATTTAATCAAAATTCATTACATGATTTTGATTTTAGAAAAATGTCTAAAATTTAAAAATTGCAGTTTTCTATGATTCATTTATTTTAAATTTTTTTATTTCGCTCAAAAGCCACATGAATCTTTTTGTTAAGTATCACCATTTTGTATTTTTGTATCTGCTGTAAAAACTAACATATGAGGTTTAAGATTTAGATTATCAGCACTATAGAGGCTTTAATTTTTTCTTTAGTTTTTTTTATCTACTTTTAGAAAAAATTATTAAAATTATCGATGCACTTTTTTATGTGCATTAGTTTTTTTTTAAAATTAATTATCTCAACATAAAGCTTTTCCTGTGTTTACAGTTAGTAGCACACCTACCTACAAAGAGCGGCTCCAGACTAAATCTGTTCTCACATGAGCAGTGGAGGATGTGAGGAGATTTAATTCTGGCGTACAACATCATAAAATTTACATCTACCCTGTGAGGAGTTTTTCTTTCCAGCGTCAAGTCGCAGTCTCTGCGGGGACCCGCACAAGATGTACCACCGTAGATTTCAGCTCAACAGAAGAAAGGCAGCATTCTCTGTCCGTGTTTCTGTTCTGTGGAACAACCTGCCAGAGGAGGTTTTGATGATGATTACCATATCCATGTTTAACACGACCATCGACAAACATTCAGACTGTATGTGGATGTAAATATCTTTTATCTGTTTCGTTACATGGCTTGTTGCACTATGCTATTCTTTGCCAAATACATTGATTTGATTTGTTTTAAACTTTATAATGTCCGTGTATCTAACTTATATATATATCCTTCCATTTTTTCCCCACTCATTTTTTTTTTTTTTTTCAACATTCATTTCTATTTCTCCAACAAATACGGACGTCCACCCAGCAGTGGCCACTATTTCATTCTATTTTTCCTCCCAATATGTCTACCCTACATGTATCTGTACTTGCATGACATTTTTTCTCTATTTTATCATCCTGATGAAGTCTTATAAATAAAGACGAAACGTTGATGTACACATAAAAAACATCCATTTTTTGGTTTTCCTTTTTCATTTTCCCATATATATATATATATATATATATATATATATATATATATATATATATATATATAGACAACATGTTTCAGCTACAACCTTATTTTGGCTAAGCTTCTTCAGGCCAAGTTATCAGTATTTCTAAAAACGTGTAGCCAAAATGGATACTAAATATACAGATCTACTTTTTATTGAGCACTATTATATAAACACTGTAAGGATTCACAGAATTGATTAATCAACTCGTATAAAGAAAACAGAATTCCTATATATATCGATCAATATCATATTATACGTGATAATTTCCTATGGCCCAGAGAATAGAGCAAAAGCATGCGGAGTCAAAGGTGACTCTGTGAACCGGGTTCGCACCTTGTGACCGTCTGACATTTGAGAGCATAAGCTCGAAACGACGTCATCTGTAGGTAAATATAATTTAATATTTATTTATGAATATTATATATATTATTGATATTCTCATTCTTCCCCCACCAGGGTCATCTTATAATCAAATACTCATACCACATTCTCAAATATATATATATATATATATATATATATATATATATATATATATATATATATATAGTGGCAACAAACTCGATATCGAGTATTGTCATTGCTTGTTCATTTAATTCATATGTGAGCATATCGAACATGGCTTTTCAAACCAACTAGACACTTACACTCTCTGGCACAGTACTTGCAGACATGTTGCCCTACACAAGTTGCTGATTGAGCTTTATCACAGGGGAGTTTGAATTACCTACTAGAAACTATCCTCGAGTGTCTTCGGTCTCTCTGTACAAGGGTTTGTCAGGACAACCTGACATGAGGATACTTACCCCTACAAGTAAACCCTGACCTAATATTCAAAATGACATAGTATCCGCAGCACAAATAAGATCCCCTCATACGAGGAATAGTGCATCTTCTCCTAGTGATGTTACCTCAAGTAACCCCACGTAGCTGGATACTCCACCAGACTAGATGAATTCTTGTCCTGGAATCCGGTAAGACCAACAGACCACAATAAAGATATACTATCACACAATTGACTGGTCAGTCGGGGAGAGAAGAAATTTATTATTCTTAACTTTTTTACTAACTCAATGTTTGAGAAATAAAGGAGAATTTTAAAAGAATATTCGAGTATCTATGTATCTCATATAGAGATCAAGTGTTAGCCCCAGGAAGGGGCCCCTTGATTTCTGAGAACTTCGACTGAAGTAAAATTATCTTTATCTTTGTGGATTCTTTTATGTCGTTTCAAACCTGGCACAAATTGGCACTCTTTACCGCATAGGTTGCAGGTTGCTATCATTTGAAGGAGATAGTTTGCAGGTTCTTTTTGGAGATGACTGCGACTGTGACTTCTAAGCTCTGCCACGATGGTTGGGGATGGCACGGTGGCTATGTGAGTAACGATGCGGACTAAGGCCTAGGTGTGCTAGGTTCGAATCCAGTTTGTTCCACAGAAACACTTTCATCAAAACCCACACCTGCGTTGTGTCTACCATCCTGGAGAGGAAGTAAATAAAATACTTTACCACAGTCCCCACAGACCTAATCACGGAAAATCGAAACCATCTCATTTGTCATCTCTGAAGCTCCTTTCCTAACGGCTCTCTTAAATTGTGCATGCTCAATGCGTCTTCTTTCATATTCAAGTACACCAATATTGATGTCTCGTCTCCGTGTTATTCTATTTAGCGCACTCTGTTCCCAATTACTGTTCAGGTTCTCACATATTTCGAGAGAGGTCTTAAGAGAGTCCTTGTATCTCAGTTTCGGTTTATGAGGTTGCCTCTTTCCTTCATAAAATTCTCCATAAAAACAACTGCTTTAGGATACGATTCTCACTCATCCTACATACATGGCCACACCACCTTAAGGAATGTTTGTTGTAACTGCTGCAACAACCCCTTCGCTGAAGAACCTGAAGAACCTCCACATAACTAATATGCATAGGATTCTACGAATACATTGCTGATGAAAACGTTCTAAACTTTGTGGTATATAGAAGACACATGAAAATGTTAGAACGTTTTCATATATATATATATATATATATATATATATATATATATATATATATATATATAAAAAATCCAGGAATGGTAAACATCCACAGGATAGGAATCCAAAGAATTTCAACCGGGCTTATAAATATGATCTGAGGTAGGGATCGGATATTAACTCTGCCTGATGAGATCTTAGTTTCTAACAGCTGTTGATCGATAACATCGACATGCCAGTGTCGCAGATTTTGTACATGTCTGTATAAATAAAAATAATCATATATATATATATATATATATAAAGATAGAGGCAAAATGCCTTCAAAGAAACATGTTAGATGCAGATATTTTATTAAATCAAAATAATAATAAAAATATTTCAAAACATTTCTCAAAATATTTCAAAATACCTTCCTTTTTTTTTTCTTCATCTTGATTTTTTTAGCTAATATTTCGCTTGATAAAACTAGCTTCAACAGAGCTTAGACAAATAAAAGGTATACAACCTTTCTTTTTTTTTTTTTGTAACATCCTTCTTGGTCTTGTAGAAGTGTCTCGTCCGATGATGTGGACTAACGGTGCAAATGTCTGTTTTAAATAGAACTTGATAGTTATAAATTTGGGAAAGTTCATCTTTTGAATTTTGAGAAATGTTTTGAAATATTTTTTTTCTTATTTTGATTTAATAAAATATCTGCATCTAACACATGGTTTCTTTGAAGACATTTTGCCTCTATCTTTATATTAAAATTCAAAAGATGCTTAAAAAATGAACTTTCCCAAATTTATATATATATATATATATATATATATATATATATATATATATAAATATATATATATATATATAGTGTGTATAGTTTAAAAGATAATTATCTCCCTTACTTAATTTGTGATAAAATCAGGGAACAGCTTTTAGATTGAAAATCGATCAATTTCAGGGACTGGTGAAGGCTAACAGTAGGTTTATTTACATTACATTATGTTTTGTTTTCTTACATCACAACATATCGAAACCGATGGTATCGTCGTGTTGATCTTTTGTAAATAAATAAATATTATGCTCTTATTATTTAATAATTGAGCACTCTGTTGGATTTCTTTCTACCAAACCGAGCCAAAAATTATATATATATATATATATATATATATATATATATATATATATATATATATATATATATTATTTTTAATTTTTTAATTTCTTATCCTTTTATTTTATTTTTTCCTTACATTTTCTATTATTTTTTTTTAATATTTTATTTTATTCTTCATTTTTTGTTCTTATTTTTATTTTTATTTTCATTTTATCCTTATAATTTTTATAATGTTTATAATGTTTTTTATTATTATTATTATTATTATTATTATTATTATTATTATTATTATCATCATCATCATCATCATCATCATCAGTTTATCTTTATATTTTTATTTTATATTTGTAACTTATTCTTTTCTCTAATATTTTTCTCTACGACGAACTTGTTATTTTTTCCTTGAATTTCTGTAAGATGTGGTGCTAAAGGCGTTGATGAAGAGACGTTTTGGAGTAGCTTTGTTAATTTTTAAAAAATAAAAAAATAAAATAAAGTATTTCCAGAATGTTTTGGAAACGACCGTACGCCATACTAAACTTGATGTTCTAATTGTTTGAACAATTGGAATGTTCTAATTCATTAAAAAAGTTAATCGAAATTAAATATATTTTATCCAATAGCATGGTGAAATTAAAAAAAATAGGCTGGTTCGAATCAACTATCAATATGACTATTTGGGTTTAACTTTGAAAATCCTACAAGATAAATTTATATGTAAGATATATGTTAACCATGGATGAAGCAGTCTGGTGGAAGAAAATTATGCTTTCTGTTTAGTGTAAAAGCAATATTCTTCCGTAAAAAGAATTGAGTTCTCTCGACTATCAGTATCGTAAAAATGTAAACAAATCAGTAATTTCATTTAAATATGATATATTTTCTACCCATTTCAGTAGTGGGTTCGGTAGCTCAGTTTGTAGGGCACCGGGTTACGATGACTGACGTCACAATTTCGCTAGTCACACTGATGAGTCATAGACGACACAACAGCTATCTGTGGATGACTATATATATATATATATATATATAACATTTACTTATAGTTTTATTCTCCCCCCCCCTTCTAAACATTTTAAATCTACCTAAAATTGTTGTTGGAAATAATATTTTAAATACATTTTATTTCATCAAATTTGTTGTTGCTTTTTCAATAAAACTTCATGATCTTCCAAAAACCACAACAAAAAACATAATTAAATTTAAATTAATTAATTTTTTAATTTAAAAAAAAACAAGCTTCAAAAAGACATCAAATAATTAAAAAAAAATTAAATTTTTGAAAAGAATTATGAATTTTAATCCTAAATTGTCAAGTTTGTTCCAAAGAGTTAGTCATAATAATAGTCATAATAATTGTCATAATAATAGTCATAGATAATGAATCTATTCTGTGGGTTTTTTATTATTATTAAAATACGGTTGAATGAGAGAGGGAGAGACAGAAAATTTTACGAGAGAAATAATAAAAAAAAAAAATATCGGTAACTTAATAGTAAAATCTTTTTCTTCAGTAAATGTTCATTTGGGGGAAGAAAAAAAATGAAGAAAAGACGACGCCATCTTGGAAAAATGAAAAAGAGGCTCTCAACCATTTTGGAAGAAGACGATTTGGGATTGATGAATTCATCAAATCGCTCTGTTTTAAGAAAGATACAAATTGTACAAGAATTTATTATCGTAGTAGTAGTCATGGATTTTGTGATTGTGGGTAAGGAATAGAACGACTTATGGAATCACACAATGCAGTAGACTTTTTTGGTTTTGAAATTCGATTATTGTTTTTACTTTTTTTTCTAGATGCATCACAAGCATCTATATAAGATGCTATGACCGTTCGTCGGTCGGACACGCTTGTTTGAAACATCATTTTCCTCTGTCTGTCACACTTGTTTGAAATAGCATTTTTGTCAGTCTGTCAGACTTGTTTGAAAAAGCATTTTCGTTGGTCTGTCAGACTTATTCGAATTAGAATTTTTGTCAGTCTGTCAAACCTGTTCGAAAAAGCATTTTCGTAGATCTGTCACACTTGTTCTAAATAGCATTTCTGTTTGTCTGTCACACTTGTTTAAAATAGCATTTTGTCGGTCTGTTACACTTGTTTAAAATAGCATTTCGTCGACTTGTTCGAAATAGCATTTTTGTCGGTCTGTCGCACTTGCTTGAAATAGTATTTTCATTGGTCTGTCACATTGTTTGAAAAAACCTTTTCGTCAGTTTGTCAAACTTGTTTGAAATAGAATTTTGTTGCTCTGTCAGACTTGTTTGAAAAGGCAATTTTCGTAAGTCTGTCATACTTGTTTGAAATCGATGTTTCGTCTGTCTGTCACATTTGTTAGAAAAGCATTTCCTTCAGTCTTTCACACTTGTTTAAAAGAGCATTTTCTTCAGTCCGTCAAACTTGTTTAAAAAAGCATTTTCGTTGGTCTGTCACACTTGTTTGAAATAGCATTTCTGCCTGTCTGTCACACTTGTTTAAAATAGCATTTCTTCGGTCTGTCACACTTGTATAACATAGCATTTTCGTCGGTCTGTCAAACTTGTTTGAAATAGTATTTTTGTCAGTCTGTCAAATTTTTTAAAATAACATTTTCGTTGGTCTGTCACACTTGTACAACATAGCATTTTCGTCGATCTGTAACACTTGTCTGGAATAGTATTTCCGTCATTCTGTCACTCATGTTTGAAATGGCATTTTCGTAGGTTTGTCACACTTAAGTTTGCAAATAGAATTTTCGTCAGTTTGTCACACTTGTTTCAAATAGCATTTTCAGATGCACCCATATATCTCATAAAGAGGCTCTCTCTCCATTTTTTCTTTTGGTCGGTCTGTCAGTCCGTTGGTCTGTAATTCTTAAGTTTGAAATAGCGTTTCCATTGCTAATCGCGCAGATTGAATGGACGCATTCTTAAGAATTGTTTTATTCAACAATTCGATCCTTTTTTTCTCTTCATTTTGTTTCTCTTTTATTTCCACCATCTTTAATTTTAATTATTTTGTTAAAAAATCTTTCTTCGTTCAAAAGAAAACAAAAATGAAAAAAAAAGGAAGGAAAATAGAGAGAGAGAGGGAGAGAGAAAAAATCCCAGCCTAAATTGAGAAGAGATGCAGTTATTCAAGAACCAAACATCCGGGAATGTTGTCTCGTAAATATTGGCATAAATCCACAGCCGCACTATTACAGTTGGTCAGCTCGAGTTCCTCAAGGTTGCGCAGGTTGACCAATCCACAAAGGCCATGACTGGTCACTTGGGAGCAGCCTGAAAAAAAGACAAGCACAACTTTAAAAAAATATATTAAAAAAATGTTAACTTTTATTCAATTAAAAAAAAAAGACGAGATGATATCAACATAAATGAATTTTGCATTTAATCAATTGCAATGAGCAGTGATCTCCCTTTCAATATATGACAAAATTATCATCATGTCCATTAAATCCTGCCTACGACTGCACATTTAATCCTCAATATAAGACTCTGTTTAAGAGAAAAATCAGTGCCATCAGACCTTTTAGTAACCTCATCGAGGAACTATGAAATAAACTGGAATTGGACTCAAGTCTCATCCACCAATCGATAATTTCCAAAATTCCACCATGGGAATTAGAACAACCAGCTTATATCCTTGATTTAGCAACAGCTTCAAAGAGCAAAACCAACCCAATTGCATTTCAGGATGAATTTGAACACATAAAACACCATCATTCCAACTATAAATACATCTATACAGATGGATCCAAAGAATCGGATAGAGTTGGGTGTGCGGCTGTCTTAAATAAGACAGAAATGCAATATAGGATACCTGACAGGGCGACAATTTTCAGTGCAGAAGTTGCAACCATATACTTGGCTTTAAAGATAATAGAAGATAGTAGCACTGATAGATTTATTATCTTCTCTGACTCCCTATCAGTGCTCACAGCACTGAAAAACAAAAACCTGAATAACCCATTAGTCGTGAAAATCTTAAATAAGATCACCACTATTTATAACAAGAAAACATGCAAAATCAAATTATGCTGGATACCGAATCATGTCGGCATTCGTGGCAATGAAAGAGAGGATAAAGCAGCAAAAGAATCATTAAAAATAACACCAACAAATACTAGGATCCCATACACTGATCTTCGACCTTCTATTAACGGGATAATAAAAAAAAAATGACAAGAATATTGGGATGAGTGCCAAAATAACAAGTTATACAAGATTTGGCCAACTATAGATGAGTGGCCCCTGGACTATAGAAAAGCAAGGAGAGAAGAGGTTATAATAACCAGACTCCGTATAGGACACACATATATTACTCACAAGCACTTATTAGAAGGAGAGGAGCCCCCAATGTGCATAGCATGTCAACAATCTTACACAGTCAAACATATATTAATAGACTGTCAACAAACTCGAAGCCAATATTATGACTCCAAAAATTTAAACGATTTATTTAAAAGCACAAATGTGACAAAATCTTAAATTTCATCAAAGAAGTTGGACTGTTCCAAAAAATTTAATCACAAATTCTTCATTTCACTTTTCATTGTCTTTCAAGACAATGTGAAATAATTGGAATTGCATCTGACAATTTTATTTGGCATTACATAACCCATAGTTGGTTGCTATGCCGTAAAACAAACCAAACCAAACCAAACCTTAAACTTCACGAGATGCGTGGGAGGGGCAATTTGTATATCGTCTAAACCAACTGCAATAGAGCCTGTCGATCCAGGATAGGCTTGCACAGTCACAGCAAATGCTGCAATTTGGAAATCGACTGATTTGAGGCACAGAACTTCATTGTCTCCAGAGACAGGCGGATGCTGCCGGCGACAACAACAACAAGAACAAGTTGATATAGCAATTCAAAGAAAATCATAAGAATATTTGGTCAATTACCACTGAAAACCAAGAGAAAAATTCTATCAGGCATGTGTGTGCAGTATGATGATGTATGGAACTGAAACCAGAGCAGTGAGGGTTGAGAACATGCGTTGCATAGAGAGAAATGATATAAGAATTATACAATAGATATGTAATGTGAGTTTTAAAGACAGGCTTAGACTGATGACTTCAGAGGAAAATTAAATTTGGACAGAATAGGTAGATGTGTGCAAAAACAGGAGACTTTGTTGGTTTGATCACATTAAAAGAATGGATGAGAGTTCTTGGGTTAGTACATGTAAAACAGTTGAGGTAGCAGGGTCAATTCACAGGGTAAGGCCAAGGAAAACATGAGGGAGAAGTTATAAGGATTGATTTGAGAGTAAGAGGGACAAATAAAGACTTGTCAGAGATAGATAAGTCAATTTCCAAAAGCCATCCAATACATGCCAGCATGTAAAACAGACGTTAAACCGAATATGATGATGAAAGAATAGATGAGAGTTCTTGTGTTAGTAGATGTAGAACAGTTGAGGTAACAGGGTCAGTTGGCAAGAGAAAGACAAAGAAAACATGGGAGGAAGTTATAAGGATGGACTTGAAAGAAAGAGGGATAGATGGAGACCTGTCCAGAGACAGGTTAGTTTGGAAATAAATTTCTAAAAGCTGTCCAGCAAATGCCAGCATGTAAAACAGACGTTAAACCGAATATGATGATGAAAGAATAGATGAGAGTTCTTGTGTTAGTAGATGTAGAACAGTTGAGGTAACAGGGTCAGTTGGCAAGAGAAAGACAAAGAAAACATGGGAGGAAGTTATAAGGATGGACTTGAAAGAAAGAGGGATAGATGGAGACCTGTCCAGAGACAGGTTAGTTTGGAAATAAATTTCTAAAAGCTGTCCAGCAAATGCCAGCATGTAAAACAGACGTTAAACCGAATATGATGATGAAAGAATAGATGAGAGTTCTTGTGTTAGTAGATGTAGAACAGTTGAGGTAACAGGGTCAGTTGGCAAGAGAAAGACAAAGAAAACATGGGAGGAAGTTATAAGGATGGACTTGAAAGAAAGAGGGATAGATGGAGACCTGTCCAGAGACAGGTTAGTTTGGAAATAAATTTCTAAAAGCTGTCCAGCAAATGCCAGCATGTAAAACAGACGTTAAACCGAATATGATGATGAAAGAATAGATGAGAGTTCTTGTGTTAGTAGATGTAGAACAGTTGAGGTAACAGGGTCAGTTGGCAAGAGAAAGACAAAGAAAACATGGGAGGAAGTTATAAGGATGGACTTGAAAGAAAGAGGGATAGATGGAGACCTGCCCAGAGACAGGTTAGTTTGGAAATAAATTTCTAAAAGCTGTCCAGCAAATGCCAGCATGTAAAAATTAAATCGAATATGATGAAAGAATGGATGAGTTTTCTTGGGTTAATAGACACAGAACATTTGATGTAGCAGGGTTAGTGGGCAGGGGAAGGCCAAGAAAAACAGGGAAGGATGGATAACATATGAAATCTTGTAAAGCAGACGGTTAACCGAATATAATATGATGCTGATGCTGATGCTGATGATGATGATGATGATGATGATGCTGCTGCTGCTGCTGATGCTGATGATGCTGATGATGCTGATGCTGATAATGATGCTGCTGATGATGATGATGATGATGCTGATGATGATGATGCTGATAATGATGATGATGCTGATGATGATGATGATGATGCTGATGATGATGATGCTGATAATGATGATGATGCTGATGATGATGTTTATGTTTTGTAAATAACTTCTATTTGATCCATAGATGAGTTTGGTTTGGTTTATTGGGCTTATCAATATTAGATTTTTGCGTATAAGCACACTGTCTTCAAAAAGGACACTTTAAGAAATCATTTTCTAAAAGCCGTCCAACACATGCCAGCATGTAAAACGGATGTTAATCCTTTCATGCATATTGTTACTCCACAACAACAAATAGAAAAGTTGTCATAAATTATCATGAATTTTTATTTGACCAATTATATTTGTTTTTGTGAGAGTAAGGGAGTCTAAGGAATACGTTTTGTCTCCATTATTAGTCGTTACAGACCTTGAAGGCACGTGGTTCAAGAACAAGGTCAATCAGGTACATAGAAACCCCGAGGAATACGTTTTGCCTCCATTATTAGTCGTTACAGGTCTTTTTGGAAGTGAACTCAACTTGAAAGCACGTGGTTCAAGAACAAGGTAAAGCAGGTACGTAGACACCGAGGAATACGTTTTGCCACCATTATTAGTCGTTACAGGTCTTTTTGGAAGTGAACTCAACTTGAAAGCACTTGGTTCAAGAACAAGGTAAAGCAGGTACGTAGACACCGAGGAATACGTTTTGCTACCATTATTAGTCGTTACAGGTCTTTTCGGAAATCAGCTCAACTTGAAGGCACGTGGTTCAAGAACAAGGTAAAGCAGGTACGTAGACACCGAGGAATACGTTTTGCCTCCATTATTAGTCGTTACAGGTCTTTTTGGAAGTGAACTCAACTTGAAAGCACGTGGTTCAAGAACAAGGTAAAGCAGGTACGTAGATACCGAGGAATACGTTTTGCTACCATTATTAGTCGTTACAGGTCTTTTCGGAAATCAGCTCAACTTGAAGGCACGTGGTTCAAGAACAAGGTAAAGCAGGTACGTAGACACCGAGGAATACGTTTTGCCACCATTATTAGTCGTTACAGGTCTTTTTGGAAGTCAGCTCAACTTGAAAGCACGTGGTTCAAGAACAAGGTAAAGCAGGTACATAGACACCAAGGAATACGTTTTGCTACCATTATTAGTCGTTACAGGTCTTTTTGGAAGTCAGCTCAACTTGAAAGCACGTGGTTCAAGAACAAGGTAAAGCAGGTACGTAGACACCGAGGAATACGTTTTGCCACCATTATTAGTCGTTACAGGTCTTTTTGGAAATCAGCTCAACTTGAAAGCACGTGGTTCAAGAACAAGGTAAAGCAGGTACGTAGACACCGAGGAATACGTTTTGCCACCATTATTAGTCGTTACAGGTCTTTTTGGAAATCAGCTCAACTTGAATGCACGTGGTTCAAGAACAAGGTAAAGCAGGTACGTAGACACCGAGGAATACGTTTTGCTACCATTATTAGTCGTTACAGGTCTTTTCGGAAATCAGCTCAACTTGAAGGCACGTGGTTCAAGAACAAGGTAAAGCAGGTACGTAGACACCGAGGAATACGTTTTGCCACCATTATTAGTCGTTACAGGTCTTTTTGGAAGTCAGCTCAACTTGAAAGCACGTGGTTCAAGAAAAAGGTAAAGCAGGTACGTAGACACCGAGGAATACGTTTTGCCTCCATTATTAGTCGTTACGGTCTTTTTGGAAATCAGCTCAACTTGAAGGCACGTGGTTCAAGAACAAGGTAAAGCAGGTACGTAGACACCGAGGAATACGTTTTGCCACCATTATTAGTCGTTACAGGTCTTTTTGGAAGTCAGCTCAACTTGAATGCACGTGGTTCCAGAACAAGGTAAAGCAGGTACGTAGACACCGAAGAATACGTTTTGCCTCCATTATTAGTCGTTACAGGTCTTTTCGGAAATCAGCTCAACTTGAAAGCACGTGGTTCAAGAACAAGGTAAAGCAGGTACGTAGACACCGAGGAATACGTTTTGCCACCATTATTAGTCGTTACAGGTCTTTTTGGAAGTGAGCTCAACTTGAAAGCACGTGGTTCAAGAACAAGGTCAATCAGGTACGTAGACACCGAGGAATACGTTTTGCTACCATTATTAGTCGTTACAGGTCTTTTTGGAAGTCAGCTCAACTTGAAGGCACGTGGTTCAAGAACAAGGTAAAGCAGGTACGTAGACACCGAGGAATACGTTTTGCCTCCATTATTAGTCGTTACAGGTCTTTTCGGAAATCAGCTCAACTTGAAAGCACGTGGTTCAAGAACAAGGTCAATCAGGTACATAGACACCGAGGAATACGTTTTGCCTCCATTATTAGTCGTTACAGGTCTTTTTGGAAGTGAGCTCAACTTGAAAGCACGTGGTTCAAGAACAAGGTAAAGCAGGTACGTAGACACCGAGGAATACGTTTTGCCACCATTATTAGTCGTTACGGTCTTTTTGGAAATCAGCTCAACTTGAAGGCACGTGGTTCAAGAACAAGGTAAAGCAGGTACGTAGACACCGAGGAATACGTTTTGCCACCATTATTAGTCGTTACAGGTCTTTTTGGAAGTCAGCTCAACTTGAAAGCACGTGGTTCAAGAACAAGGTAAAGCAGGTACGTAGACACCGAGGAATACGTTTTGCCTCCATTATTAGTCGTTACAGGTCTTTTCAGAAATCAGCTCAACTTGAAGGCACGTGGTTCAAGAACAAGGTAAAGCAGGTACGTAGACACCGAGGAATACGTTTTGCCACCATTATTAGTCGTTACAGGTCTTTTTGGAAGTGAACTCAACTTGAAAGCACGTGGTTCAAGAACAAGGTAAAGCAGGTACGTAGACACCGAGGAATACGTTTTGCCTCTATTATTAGTTGTTGCGGTCTTTTCGGAAGTCAGCTCAACTTGAAGGCACGTGGTTCAAGAACAAGGTAAAGCAGGTACGTAGACACCGAGGAATACGTTTTGCCACCATTATTAGTCGTTACAGGTCTTTTTGGAAGTGAACTCAACTTGAAAGCACGTGGTTCAAGAACAAGGTAAAGCAGGTACGTAGACACCGAGGAATACGTTTTGCCTCCATTATTAGTCGTTACAGTCTTTTCGGAAATCAGCTCAACTTGAAGGCACGTGGTTCAAGAACAAGGTAAAGCAGGTACGTAGACACCGAGGAATACGTTTTGCTACCATTATTAGTCGTTACAGGTCTTTTTGGAAGTCAGCTCAACTTGAAAGCACGTGGTTCAAGAACAAGGTAAAGCAGGTACGTAGACACCGAGGAATACGTTTTGCCTCCATTATTAGTCGTTACAGTCTTTTCGGAAATCAGCTCAACTTGAAGGCACGTGGTTCAAGAACAAGGTAAAGCAGGTACGTAGACACCGAGGAATACGTTTTGCCACCATTATTAGTCGTTACAGGTCTTTTTGGAAGTCAGCTCAACTTGAAAGCACGTGGTTCAAGAACAAGGTAAAGCAGGTACGTAGACACCGAAGAATACGTTTTGCCTCCATTATTAGTCGTTACAGGTCTTTTCGGAAATCAGCTCAACTTGAAAGCACGTGGTTCAAGAACAAGGTCAATCAGGTACGTAGACACCGAGGAATACGTTTTGCCTCCATTATTAGTCGTTACAGGTCTTTTTGGAAGTGAGCTCAACTTGAAAGCACGTGGTTCAAGAACAAGGTAAAGCAGGTACGTAGACACCGAGGAATACGTTTTGCCACCATTATTAGTCGTTACAGGTCTTTTTGGAAGTCAGCTCAACTTGAAGGCACGTGGTTCCAGAACAAGGTAAAGCAGGTACGTAGACACCGAGGAATACGTTTTGCCTCTATTATTAGTTGTTGCGGTCTTTTCGGAAGTCAGCTCAACTTGAAGGCACGTGGTTCATGAACAAGTTAGATCAGTAGAATTTCTGTAAAAAATCATGCATGAAAAGGTTAAACCGATGATGATGATGATGATGATGATGATGATGGTGATGATGATGATGATGATGATGATGATGATGATGATGATGATGATGAAGGAAAAATTGTATGTGTTCTTGTAGATAGAAAGATCACAAATCGGATGCGGAGACTTACCGGCTAAAGATAAGACGCGTAGGTTTCGCATGGAATACAAATGTTGCAGGCCGTAATCGCGCACTTGTGTACACCACCGCAGGTAGAGCTTTATCAAAGAAGTCATCGTCGATAAATAACCGACGCCTATATCTGTGATATGAGTGCATCTGAAATGGAGAAGAAGATGAAGAACGCATTTAGGATGCAATCAATTTCATTCAAGGTGCGATGTAGCAAGTGAAAAACAAATAAACAAAAAATACAATTCTAAAGCCAGAACTCTGAATTCTGATTAAAAATTAAAAAAAAAGTTTTTTACTAATAAGTCATCGCTTATCAAGGCCCAAGGGCTACTAGAGGATAAGGGTTAATGGGTTTGTGTGAAGTGGATGGAAGCGATGGTTGAAACTGGGCAGAATTTGATTGATAATAATCAATATATCTTATATATAATGTAAAATAAGATTTTCTCTTGTACAATTTACCGGTATAGTTTTCTAACCAAAAGCTGCATATACAGATCTGTTTATTCAGTATGATAGGGCAGATATTGGTTCGTGTTCTAAAAAAAAAAGAAATTTTATTTTCAATCACATTCATCAATTTTTTTTGTCCGGATCAATATTTTAGTTTTTTGGGGGTCATATTAAGAGAAAAGTGGTTAATTAACATGTGTTACCCCTTCCACCCAACTAGATTGTATTCATAGAATTTTGATTTTAAAGAGGATGTTTGTATTTTTCAAGGCTCTGTGACTTAAAGCTTTTTTGTTTGTTTATTTTTAATAGACAAAATCTAAAGAATTAAATTTACAAAAAAGAAGTGATACATAATGAAAGACAGGGTTGTGATATCGGTAACCGAAATACTAACTCCGACTCTTTAAATTTTAAAAGGTCCGGCTCCAACTCTTCAACAACGGCTCCACAGCCTTGATTGAGCCATATTGAATTTCTGTTCGGTACACCAACTGCTTGACGGTGGACTGAAAGGTTCTTCAATGCCATTAATACAGCAAAAACAGTAATTAGTGGTAATGAAGTCAGTATCGACGTTGGTTGATGACCTGGCTATGCCAAGTTCAAATCCTGTCAGTTCCATAGTATCACTTTCACTATGGATGTTGGCAACCTTAAAGTGGTAATTCCTGTAAGTACGTTATTCTAGAAAGAATTGGGGTAACCAATGCCAACAATAATATCGAAAAATTTGTATCCTCCTGATTCATGCGAATTTACGTTTTTACTGTCTGCCTAGGATAAAACCTCCAATTGCTGTTTGTCTGTGTCCGGGAATGCAATTGAGAGTTTATTTTTTGGTAAGTATCTTTTTAGGTATGGACCTAAAAAGATACTTACCAAAAATAAACTCTCGGCTAAAAGTTGTGACTAAATCCGTTTTATTTTTTATCTTAAAATATACTGTAAGAAATATTTCAGATACGTCGACACTAATCCCCTTCAAAGTAGGCCCCTTATGCTTGCACTTACTTAGTCCACCGATCCATCCACTGCCGGAAACACCTCTGGAAGTCTTTTTTTTGGAATGGTGTTCATCTCTGTCGTCGCATTAGATTGAGCAGGTGTTTGGAGAAGATGCGATGGCTGTAACACAAATTAAGGAGTGGTTCAACCGATTCAAAAATGGCCGCACTCAGCGGAGAGTTACCAACGTTCTGGCTGGCCCCAACCTGCTCGAAGTGCAGCTGTTGTTGAGAGGGTGCGAAAAAAGAGATAATGCGGAATGTGACGGCGGAGATGAACACCATTCCGAAAGAAGACTTTCAGAGGTGTTTCCGGCAGTGGATGGATTGTTATATAATGTGACGCATGGGTGATGGACGTACAGTGAGATCACTTAACTTGCGCGATTTGTAACGGAGTCATCTCGTGCAATGTGTTCTCACGATTTGCAGGGACAGTTGACGAGACCTCTGGGTCGGTGGTTAGGTCACACCTGTGCGTCGATCACGAGATTCCGTGACGTCACAGTTTTCCCGGTGGGAAAACGGCAGTGAGATTTTGAGTTTGGACTTGGAAGTCGACGAGTCAACACGCTTTAGCCATGTAGCGATTACATAAGCTAGGGGATTTCGGATCCCCAAAAATGAGAGCTAGGCGATGTCCCCCTCTTCCTTCCTTTGCAAGTAATTAAGAATTAGGAAATTAACTAGCGTAAGCTTCTCTCTCTACTACGACTAACTGCACTAGTATCGACAAGCTAATAAAAAAATAAATGGCTCAAAGTAAAAAGAAAGGCTTGTTATAAATTATCGTGTGTAAAAGATTTTATTTCAGTTTGCGAGGAAACAGCCAGGGACAGTAGACGATAGAGATTGTGACCACGGCCAAAGAAGACAGATAGCAGACAGACACAAGCTGCAGGCGACAACGACGATGCACGGTTAGTACAAATAGTTCCCCTCCCCCCAGCTGGGATCTCGAATAGAAACGACACATCGTCCCGTTCGCGGGATCAACAGGCGAACTGTTCTACGACACCAGATTCGACATTACAACGTGTTATAAACCAGCAATTCAACAGGATCAGTGGGCTAAGTGTGTGCAGCACAAGGGGCCTACTTTGAAGGGGATTAGGGTCCAAAGCCTGCCACTTATTTGAAATATTTTTTCTGAACTAAGGTCGGATACGTTTTAGACACACCTCGTATATGCGAATGTTGCACTATGGTGACCGATGTTTTAATACCCAAAGATTATCCGGAAGCTCATCACGCAGGCAGTCTAGTTAGTAGATGACATGCAGCAGAAGTCAATTTCCTGTCTTCTTCTCTCTCGTTTGTAGACGTCTTTTTTGTTAACAAGAGTTGTAAACGTTATTTTAAAAAAAGAACAACACAAATTCACTTGGGTTTGAACAATCTCTTTGAGGTTTTCTTCTTTATTGACAGTATACATGTATACACATATAAACTCCCACCCACTTGTCACGTCAAATTTTCGACTTCCTGTACTCGTAACTTGATTTATTTTGTTAGTAACAGTTCTTGTAAACGTTAGTAAAAAAAAAAGAACAGCACAAATTTACTTTTGTTTGAACAATCTCTTTGAGGTTTTATTTTTTATTGACAGGATACATTTATACACATATAATACCCCCAACTCATCCCCCAACGAGGGGGGGGGGAGCAGCTATCCAAAAAACAAACTGTTCTCTCTGTCGATTCAGTGATAAAATAAAGATCTGAACTCGCAATTCGTCACGTCACACTAGCGACTTCCTGCAACGTAACTTCTGTTATGTAAGTTCCGGCACACGTAGCTCTCACTGAACTTATAATAGAAAATTCCACTCTACTTAATTCTAACCGTACGTGGAAATTTCCGATTCTAACCTTATTTTAATACACCCACATCTAAATATCTATACACACAAAAGTCAATGTATGTTTGTTTGTGTGTTATAGAAATCAATATTAGAACACCTAAATAAATTTCAATAAGGATTGCATTTTTCAAGGAACCGAGAGACACCAAAAACCCAACCTTTCTCTTTTTCTCTCTCTCTTTCATTGCCAAATCAATGAAACAAAAAAAAAGATCTTTTCTGCGCAATCATCACGTCATACTAGCGACTTCCTGTCTGTGGGTAACTGCTGGGACACGTAGCTCTCACTCGACTTTTAATGGAAAATTCCACTCGACTTAATTCAAACCATACATGGAAATTTCCTATCTTAACCTTATTTTTATACACTCGCATCTAAATATTATTACACAAGTATATTATAAGATTAAAAAATAGCGATGAACAACTTTTCTTTGTATTGTAAGAATACAATTATCTCTCTTTAAAGATGATTTGCCTTTCCGGTAGAGGACTTGGTGTCTAATGATAATTACTTGAAAACGAGTCCCCCCTCCTCTCTTTCTCTCTCTCTCATCACCATGTCCTCACCTAGAAAGGTTGCATTCCAGGATCTCCACTCAATAAATAAAATCTATCATTTTCAGACTATTTGTTTGCAAAATATATGCTTACAAAACAAATGAATCTATAAATATTTAAAGATATTGAGTGATATACTAAGTGCAAAATTATCTCAGTTATCTAAGTTGGACTGATATCCGAGTTATCTTGCTGAAATGTATTCTGCTCAATGTTAGAGAGAATGCACTTCTGCTGTCCGGAAGTCTGAAATCTCACTAAACCTACGCAGGGATTTTAGAACGAGATCTTATCCTTTTTCTGGCTGGTTCTGCAACGCTATTGAACATGGTCCGACCGACTGTTTATCCACACATGACCTTTACAAATTCTGATGCTGTGTCCGTCACATGTTTTTTCTGATAGCAGTCGCATGGACTTCCAGAATACTACAAGAAAAAGTAGATGACATTATTCCTCACGCTTATATCTCTTTCTATGATCCAGGCAACATGAATTCATTATCGATTTGGTACAGTAATATATTCTTTCTGTAGTAATAATGTCTGTTGTTCTTTTCTTCATGCATTATAATGTGTATCACATTACATATTTCCGTAACCCATTTTACATTTGTCTTCGGCAAATTATTTATCTGAGAATAAATATGTATGTATGTAAATTTAACTATTTCTTCACTATTGGCAACGTTTCCTTCTCTGAAAGTATTTTGTCTCATTTTAACCAAAAAATGAATTTTACCCGTGATTGCAAGGAAATCGATCAAAAATCAAAGAATTATCCGAACTTAATGACAATTTTCAGTATTGATTAATTAATAAATGAATGTTAATATCAAGTATTTATTTCATTAAAAAAATGTACAGATTTCTTTTAGGCCACTAAATTTACCCCCTCCCCTTCCTTAACTCCAAGAATGAAAGACGTTTTATTATACCCATAGTCGAAACTCTGTGACCACCTTTACAAAGAGTTAACACCCTGAAGGTGCGGATGAAAAAAAAAAAAATAAGTTAAAGGCAACTAGTATTTAAAGCTTTCAAGATATTTTATTTTATTTTTTACATTTAAATTTCTGATTTTTTCGTATTATTTTTTCGCATTATTTTCTAAACACTCTTGATCCAATTAATGTACTTGACAGTTTTTGTTGTAATTCTAAGAAAAGATAGCGGTTTGTGGATGTTTCCTATGTACACTAAGAACATTTCAAAATCTTAAATAAAAAAGTCAAATTGTTTGTTTGAATTATAAGTTTAAATATTACTTTTCTACACAATAGCCCATTTCCATAACATAAAATTAGCATTGTATTTACAGTTTGAACAGATTTTACCTTGGGTTATTAAGTCAACCGGCCCATTTGACATAATAGTTGGAGTGCTAGTTCAGAGTTCAACTCTTATTTGAATCAACCCAAAGATGCGTCATTGCTAAATAGTCAGCGTTATAAAAGGTGAAGGGTCAAGGTTAAGAGGATTAATGCAGAGAAAAAAGTGGCGCCCTTCACTACATCTCGTTGTCGTAGCCATTAAAAAAGGAGCCTTTGGGTTGCCCTCAACTACAGTCGACTATTTATTTTATTATTATTTTAGGATATTATATACACACCGGTCTCATTTCAATATAAAGAGATCAATGGATAGCCCCTGTTATGGTACCTGTGCAGAGAGTTTACAGTGAAGCGAGAGTTGAGCAATCCACAACTGTACATTACTTGAGTCCAGTGGCAAGAGAAAGTCCGGCACTAGAAAAAATGTTGAAATAAGCAGAGAAAGACTACTGTTCTTTCAGAGTTTTTCTTCTCCTAGACCCGGTTGAGTCGTATCAAAGACTCAAAATATCAGGGGTGGCGCCCTCCCCTACATCTCTGTATAGTAACCAATGAAAAGGGAGCCATCGCATTGCTCTCGGCTACGGTCCACCTATTTATTTACTTACTACTATTAAGTCAAGAAGTACCAGAACCATTACCAAAATTACGGAATTTGGCATTAAATGAACCCAAAAGGGTTGCTATGCTGTAAATCTAAACAACCGAAGCCATTTTCTTTATTGTTATTATCCGTGTCTTCCCACGAATCAAGGACAGGCGAAAATGATGTTGTTTTTGAGCTGAACATCACGGGGAGATAACTCTGCTCACATTTTACAAGCAGCAGTAAAGAAAAAGAAGAAGAAGAAGAAGAAGAAGAAGAAGAAGAGTGCATTTCTGTAAAGTTATTTAATGAATCATGTGTTTATCTGCTCAAGAGTGTCAGTTCGTTGGAGTGGCTTCAGCTCATCTTGCCCTGCAGCTATCGTTATTGATTTTATGTTACTACATTGTTTCCGTTTTGTATCCTCGTTAATATGAGCAACTCGAGATAAATTCCGTTGTATCAAGATGTCCTGGAAATGAATCGTAAGAAAGTGCTGCCACTAGCATGGCTAAATTTATGAGGTGCGCGTTTTTGGGATTTGTACTGGGAATATGTTGGACAGAATTCAAAACGAATCTACTTATCAAATACATATATGTACATAATGAGAGTGCTGTGATGTATTGGTCACAAGCACAGAGTGTGGCCTTGGCGTTCCGGGTTCAAATTCTGTCAGGCCTATTGCATCAATTTTTTTCACTTGGGAAATATACGAATCCATATATTATATCTCCAGTTATGGATTAAATAGTAGGATAGACTAGACTCTCAAGCCTTGGTTGTGCAACTAGTATAGGAGAAGGCAACGTCTGAAACTACACTAGTCTTTCTCTGCTTATTTCATGCTCGCCACCGAAATCAAGCAATGCCGGTTTAGGAGATGTAGTGTTATGGATTGCAAAACTGCTGTAGATCGATAACATCGACATGCCAGTGTTGCAGATTTGGTACATGTCTGTTTGAATAAAAACAATCATATATATATATATATATATATATATATATATATATATATATATATATATATATATATATATATATTAGAAGAATACCTGCCCCAGGACGGATAAAATTAATTCTCTAAACAGAATCGCTTTGCACCACTTTTATGCCACCTTACGAACATTAAAATCAAGATATAATGCTACTAAAACTTATGTCTAGAATCCTTATTCTAATTTTTATCAAAATCTATGACATGATTTTGGTTCTAGAAAATGTCTAAAATTAGGGGTCTTAAGAAAGAATTGAAATTCATGGAATCTTGCTTAATTGATGTCTTATGACTAGGGATTAAATTCAATGCAAATCTGAAATATTTAAATTTTCAAATGAGAGGTTGTGCCGATATAACGCCCCGAAAAGCCCTTTTAAAATACTCTAAAGAAACTGAAAATTGGGAAATATTTATTGTGATGGAGAGAACTCTTTACTTCTTCTATGCTCCGGAAGTGAATTACTTCCCTTTGTTACTTCCCTTTCCTTTCTCTGTAAATACGCCATTACTTCTTCGTGGAGGCTTCGCTCCCTGCGTTATATCTTTGCCGAATAAAGCTTTATCAAAAGCAAACTCAGTCTCTACAAACTCATTCATTCATTCATTCATTCATTCATTCATTACATTACATTTATTAATTAGTGTCTAATAACTATTGTTAGCATTTCACAAAAATTGGAGGTACAGAATTTTCAGGAAGGACTTTCACCACCTCTTTACCCCCTTTTGCATGAAACTAAATTAAACTAAATATAGCTCACATTACCCACTGTTACGCCTAGTAGATGTGTACCAAATTTATAATGATGGGTCAATTAGTTTAAGAGTGAATCCTATACATACAAATATATATACATATACACATACCTAACTTTATATAAATAGAGATATAAGAGAAGAACAAATGCTGACATAAAAGACTACCACAGGCTACCCTCTTCCAAAACAATCTCTCCCTACATCCCACTCGAAAATGGACAACCCCACAATCGCAGCGACAACTTTGAATCAGACACCTGAGCACATTATTATTTCTCTTCCCTATTATATAAAACCCCAATTTATGGATTAACCAGCAAGATAAACATAAGGGTCACGATTTGATCTATTTCCCCAAATAAAACCTTTGGTTTGGATCGATATTTTGAAAGGGACCTATTGTCAGAAAACACCGTTTTTTTTTTGGCAATATGCCCTTAAGCCAATCCACAAATATCAGAAATCGGGAGAGAAAGAAAAACAACATGTATAAATACTCCCTTCTAAACAAACACACTTAAACGAACAATAAACACTAATAAAAACGGCCTTTAAATAAAATTTTAATTAAACAATAATAATAATAATATAAAAAAAACCATTTAACAGGCTATAACAACAAACAGCTCTTTACAAACATGACATATCTGTTATGGGAGAAGACAAAAAAGTGGGCACCGCTTATATTTAACCAGTGATTTGTGTTTTCCCCCCTTTTTTCCCCCAGCATCTTTGCCTACTGAACGATGCTGAAGAGTCAGTCTGCCACTATAAGCCATGGCTAGATCGATGAAATCTCGGTACACCCAACAGACACTGTGATATACAGTTTTTAAATAGAATACTTTATAAATAGAGAAACTAATTATAGATTATTTTTAAAACCCTATAATGATAAATTGGGTGTACTAACCTTAAAGAATTGCGCTTGATCTAAATTGTAACAAACTGTGTAGCTTACTTGCCATAAGTATATTTTTATACTACTTTTAAACTCTACTCACGTATTGAGCACTGTTGAAGTAAATACAAATATATATATATATATATATATATATATATATATATATATATATATGTGTGATTTTATGAAGGCTTACCAAAGCATTCCTTTCAGGACACCAATGATCACCATTAAAGATATTTTTTCTTACAAATATTATTTATTCAAATTAAATGTTTTTTCCTACACGTGTTTCACTACCAAGCAGGTACTTGCTTGGCAGATCATCAGGAAAATTAAATGTCTGGAATAAGGGTTTCAACTGCCGCCAATACACAATGTGGCGTTGCAAATATAAATGCATATAAATGCTCTGTACTCTGTAATCGAGTATCATCGAGCTTGTTTTTATTGGAACAACCCCGGTCTTCACTGAATGATCTATTTTATAAGTGAAAAATCTAAATCTATATATATATATATATATATATATATATATATATATATATATATATATATATATATATATATATATATATATATATATTATAATTGGGAGGTGACGGTGGCTAAGTGGTTAACGCACATGGACTGACGACCTGAGTGTGCCAAGTTCGAATTCAGTTTGTTCCACAGAAGCACTTTCACTTAGGATGTTGGCAACCTTCACGTTGCCCCTTCTGTAAGTACCCGATATCTTTCTAGAAAGATATCGGGGAAACCAATGCCACCAATAGAATCATCGGATTGATACGAAATGAATGAATGAATGAATGAATGAATGAATTGATGGTTACATGAAATAGTAATGTTATATATAACACAAGCAAGAAGACCCGACGTTGCTCGGGATTGAATGGGGATCACTACTATGTACTCTTTTACTATCCTCATAACACCATATTACTTTCTTTGTTCTTACTGTCCCCTAATATAGTCATAAGAAGCTGAAATATTAGAAAACTCTCTGAATTATTGTCTTATACAGATGGTTTAAAGTTGATTTAAATCGGATATATGTATTTGAGGTTTTAAGCGGGTTTTTTTTGTCCGCATGGGTGACTTAGAGGTGGATGCACATAGAAGGTAACATAGATATTCGGAACCACTTCTATTGTCTTCCCCGGAGAATTTTATATATTTGATATAACTTTCATAAAAATAGAATATATTTGAAGTTTTAAAGGAAGTTAGGCCACCATAGCCTCCTTAGATTAGGAGGGCACTTAAAGATTAGGCACCACTTCAATTGTCTTCCCTAGAAAATTGTATACATATGATTTAAATTTCATCAAAATATGATATATTTGAAGTTTTAAAGGAGTTATGTCCTCATACCCCCTTAGGGATACACTTAGAGATTCAGGAACACTTCCATTGTCTTCCCCGGTAAATTTGACATAAGAATACACTTTTAGATTTTATGTAGATTCTCTAACTTTTCTTTCTATAGGTTTGGAATCACTTCTATTTCATGTATTGAACCCAATTTATCATCACATGGTTTTAAAATGCCTATTCCTCAAACAAAGAAAAATCTATAATTAGTTTACAGGAAAAGATTGGTGTAGTTTTGTTCGATTTGGTTTGGTCCGGTCTAGTCTGGTTTAGTTTGGTCCGGTCTAGTCTGGTTTAGTTTGGTCCGGTCTAGTCTGGTTTAGTCTGTTTGGTTTGTCTTTTTTTTTACAGTAATCAATATTGTTTTACAAGGTGACCCAAATTAAATGCCATCCATCTATGAAATTGTTAATAAAATTCACAACCCTCCTGCAATCCAATCTTATTTGGTACAAGGCTATGCCTGACTTGCCCACCAAGTTTCAGTCATGAATGTTCAACAGTCTTTATTTTATTGGCGTTCAATGATATGCTTTAAATGTGTACCTCTATATTGCAAACACACCTGGATGCGACTGATTTGGTTATGATGGCACAGATAAAAATCAGGGGGCTTATATCCGGTGAGTGTGAAGCCCAGTCAGGATCAAACCTCCTACTGATGAGATGATCACCACAGTGTATCTGCATATCATTGAATGGCGATAAAACAAAGACTGTTGAACATTCACCATTGGAGCTTAGTGGACAAGTCAGGGATAGACTGAAGAGTTTTTGTACCAAATATGGTTGCATTTCAGAAAGGATTGTGAATTTTATTTAGGGTCCATGGATGGAACTTATGTGAGTCATCCTATAGTTATTTATTGTTTGTTGTAACGTTGTTCACCTTGGTCGAGTTGAACTGGCTTATTCCCTGGCTTGCACTGTATTCTAAACCATGGCAGCCCATGAACGACAATCCCGAGCAAGGTTGCACAATATAGTTAACAAAATGCGATTCCACCGTCAAAAGTCGACCACCTGTGGACATGACATCTCAGCTAAGTCCTCATTATGATGCATGATTTTTTTACAGAAATTCTACGTATCTAATCTAACTTTTTTTTATGGAAATCGCTCCAGCCAAAACATGAAGCCACTTGATGTAAACAGCTAACAATAACAAAATATGATTATCGCAAAGACAGGAGATGCCTATTGACTGTAGTCTTGAAAAGATCAAGGCTATAGGTAGGAGGAAAACAGTCAGCAGGAAGAGAGTTCCACCGGCCTGCAGTTCTTTGGAAAGAAGCTACTGGAATAGGAAGCTGCATTTTTTTCATGGAAATCGCTCCAGACAAGGCATGAACCCACTTAATATAAGAAGCTAAAAATAAATTCTACTCCAAGGTCAAAAACCTGCCAACGATAAGCGTTAGATGGATAGATTCCGACCTACAAAACAGTAATTCTTCAGCCTTTTTCAGAAACATCACTTATGGAATGTGAGGACTAAAAGATAAAATAAGAGAAGTGAGAGTTACGAGGCTGCCGAAAGTAAATCCAAGTTAGTCACTTTCTACTCTCGTTATGTATTACAATGAGGTATTAAAAAAGCGAATTGATGGAGACCACTAGACTAACGAGTCAAACGAGCTGGAATAAAGGGAACAGGACATTTTTTTCTTGAACCACGTGCTTTTAAGTTGAGCTGATTTTTTCATTTTTTTCTTGAACCACGTGCCTTTAAGTTGAGCTGATTTTTTTCATTTTTTTCTTGAACCACGTGCTTTTAAGTTGAGCTGATTTTTTCATTTTTTTCTTAGAACCACGTGCCTTTAAGTTGAGCTGATTTTTTCATGTTTTTCTTGAACCACGTGCCTTTAAGTTGAGCTGATTTCCGAAAACGCCCGTAATAATTAATAATGGAAGCAAAACGTATTCCTCGATCTTCCTGACTCTCACAAAACAAATCTAATTGGTCAAATCAAAATTTATAATAATTTATGACAACTTTTCTGTTTGTTGTTGTGGAACAACAGTATGCATGAAAGGGTAAATGGTTGTTAAGCAGGTCTTCAGCTGCCAACTGATATGCTTGTGCAAACCAGGCAGACCGGTAGCGAGGATTATGTTGCTAATGAATTCCTTCTGTGGGCGACGATCTACATGCCGCAATTATCAAAGACATTGCTGCCACAAGACAGACGAGAGAGACTTCAAGTTGGGGTGTTAGCAAGGAACGCCAGTTAGGACACAGTCAGCCTGCCGACAATGCAGAATGCGGCAGAGGAAGTCATTGTCAAAGACTTTCAACTTCTGCCAATCGATCACCCTCATTGGTCGTAATTATTTATTGCCGAAAAACAATACATATCGTATTTGATTAATTGAACACTAGTTGCTATTTTACCCGTAGCTATGGATAGGGGGCTCATACCTTTCTTGATTGTATTAGAGAATAAAAGAATGCAATTGATTCTATCTGGATTTGAACTTAGCTTAGCCAATTCCATAGTCCATATCGGTATCTATTAGACCACGTGTGCCCCCTCCCGCAGGGAGAGAAAAGCAGAGAGAGAAAGAGAAGGACAAAGAGAGAAAGAACGAAGAAAGAGATGAAGAAGAGAAAGAGAGAGAGACACATATATATATATATATATATATATATATATATATATATATATATGATTTTATAATGTTGCAGAGACGATATTAACATAAAAATGTTGTTTGGCACAAGACAAATGAAACGGACCGTAAAATTATATCTAACAGAAATGTTATGTTTTTTGGAAATGTGAAAAAATAAAAATGAAAATAATAAAATAAAAACATTGTTATTGGAATATAATATGAACCTGACTTATATTTTCTCTGTTGTCACTAATTGACAATCATCGAGCTGAATCTTTTAAGGAGACTGCAAAGTAAAAGGGCACTGATAGTATATGCTAATACATATATTGTCATTAATAATTTATATATATATATATATATATATATATATATATATATATATATATATATATAAATGGAGAAAAAATAAAGATTAAATTTTATCTTTAAATTATATCTTATCTTGATAAGTCAATGCTCAATATACAGAATAGAGCAGTATTATCATAACATGAATGATGTGAATGAAAATTGGATAAAATACAATATTTATTAAATAATTGCATGATTAAAACAAGCAATATATAAAATATCTTTTTCCTTTCCTTAATCTATGGATTTTCAAAAATTCAAAAATATGTTTTTATCATCGGAGGAAAATCAGAGGGATAAGTAAGTAAAATCTATATTACTGTTTGGCACACATTTGAAAATATAAAAATACAAAAAATTATTTTCAGCAAAGAGAATCATCTTCAATGAAGAAATATATAGTGTCCGTGTAGGCAAATCCAAGGAACCAGAAATATTAGGCAGATGTAGGGTGAATAAAAAATGTCTCCAAAAATAATTTTTTATTAAAAAATTTTTTTTTATATTTTGAAATGTGTGTTAAACAGTAATATAAATTTTACTGACTTATCCCTCTGATTTTTCCCTGATGATAAAACATATTTTTTGAAAATACATGGATTAAGGAAAGAAAAAAAGATTTTTTTATATGTTCCTTGTTTGAATCGTCTGATGATTTAATAAATATTGTATTTTATCCGATTTTTATTCTCACCATTCATTTTCTTATATATATATATATATATATATATATATATATATATATATATATATATATATATATATATATATAAAAATTAAAATTATTTTTGATAATTCAATGTTTATTCCCACGATACTTAGTAGTGTAGGAAATTTGCACATTTACTATTTTCACCAGACAAAGAATTATAATAAACATTTTTCTGCATTGTCATCTTGTTTTTCAAATACAACTGGACTATTAATATTTCTGAAACGATCGTAGCGAACATAATTGTAATAAAGAAAGTAATATAATCCTTAAGAACTTAATGGTGGTTAAAAATGGATTTTTTTTAAATAAAAAAAATAAGATATATATATATGTTTATCTCTCTGCCTCTTTTTCTATTTTATCTCTGTATTTCTCTTTCTTTTATTTTCTCAGAAAAAAAGAAAATAAGAAATAAAAAAATTAAATATAAAAATAATGAAAATAGAATTTCTTTGCACAAATATAAATTCTAAAAATAAATTAACTTTGAAACAATTGTAAAAGGTCTTGGAAATATTTTTGGTTAATTAAAAACTATATATATATTTACATATGTATATACGGCACAATCACGTTGACACACCGGTTCCCGTTAGATCACCGAAGTTAAGCGGCGTCGAGCCTGTCCAGTACTATATGGGTGACCATTTGGGAATACCAGGTGCTGTATGTGCTCTCTGCTTAGCTCGGCATTGTTTTCAGTCGTCTTGTATTACTACTTGCCATTGGAATCAAGCAATGCCGACTCAGGAGAGCGGTTGTTGGAGATTGCGCAACCTTTGCAATTACAAATTCACGCGCGGGCAGCCCCTGGTGGGGCACTCATACGTCGAAATCGACGGGAGAGTCCATCATATATATATATATATATATATATATATATATATATATAGTGTGTCAGGTTGTATATGAAAAGAAATCAAATAAAGTGCTCGATCATATGAGAGCTAATATAATTTATTTAGATACTGTATATTACATAATTCAGCAATGTACCGCGGTTTCATCCAAAAGGGTAGATTTACTAAAGATGTCTAAATCTGCCCTTTTGGATGAAACCGCGGTACATTGCTGAATTATGTAATATACAGTATCTAAATAAATTATATATATATATATATATATATAGCTCCAATTGCGTTGAGAGCCCTTTCGATAGTAAGTAAACTGATGATTCATAATAATTAGCCACATTGTATGATTCAATCCCTTGGGAGATAGAATCCTATGTTAGAATCATACTACTTGTGTTTACATTAATAATGCAATGCATTTCTCTTGTGTTAAAAGTGCGATCGGATCGGCGGCCGAATGATTACGAAACAGGGTCCATAATACGTGGAGTCGCGGTTCGAATCGTTTAACCAGCGATGCGGTTATGTAATTTCATACTGACGAGCGTAAAATAAAATAAAAACGCGAAACATATATATGTCTATGGATATAAAAATATTTATTTATTGATAATAATAATTATATATATATATATATATATATATATATATATATATATATATATATATATTATTGTTTTTATTCAAACAGGCATGTACAACATCTGTATATAAGTTATGTATTCATATAATTTTTCTATTGGTGATAGTAACTGTCAGATTTGTCTTATTTGTTTTTCACTTCCTAAGTGATAAAAAGTAACGCAGAAGATTGCATTTTAGTCGCCCTTAACTTTATAAGTCGTATTTTTTTGTTCATATATATATATTTTAATTTAAAAGTTATCCATGGACGCGTGTTTCTGGCTATCAGCCGCTATCAGCATGACTAACTTGTACAAAGATCGAACCTTCGATATCATTGTCTATAGTCTGGAGTTTTACCTACGGACCATGACGCCTTGCCCAGAAATATATCCGATTTTTATCACTAAAATATTTTTAAGCTATGTATTTATGTAATTGTTTTTATTGATACAAATATGACAAATATGACCGCTACGGTCATATTTGTCATATTTGTATTTCACTTCCTAAGTAATAAAGAGTAATGCAGAACATTGCATTTTTAGTCGCCTTTAACTTTATAGGACGTATTTTTATTCATATATATTTTTATCCATGGATATTTTAATGTACGTATAAAATTTATATATATATATATATATATATATATATATATATATATATATAACTTCTTTGTAATATAGCAGGAAAAATCCCAGCAGAGTGCTCGATTAATTAAGAATTAAAGTTAAAAATTAAAAATTAAGAGCGTAATATTTATTTATTTTGTTATAGAAAAATTAGTACAACATTCGTACCGTCGGTTTCAACGCGTCCAAACGAGAGTGACACGTGACTTCACATTTCCGAAACAGATGACAACAGAAGCTGAAGAGAGCCGGATTGCTAAGTCCTTCCGTGCTTGAAACCGACGGTACGAATGTTGTACTAATTTTTTGTACCAATATATATATATATGAGTATATGAAAGGATAAAAATAATCCGACGGTATGAAATTAAAAATGGAAAAGCGGAAGACCTTTTCGCTCAACGTTTCGCCCAAATTTCACGTGGGCTTTGTCAAGAGCGGAAGAAGAATCGTCTTTTGTCATTTTGTATTCTTCGTCCGCTCTTGACAAAGCCCACGTGAAATTTGGGCGAAACGTTGAGCGAAAAGGTCTTCCGCTTTTCCATTTTTAATTTCATATATATATATATATATATATATATATATATATATATATATATATATACATATATACATATATATATATATATAAATATATATATATATATATATATATATATATATATATATATATATATATATATATATATATAAAGAGAGAGAGAGAGATGCCCTGAATATAGAAAGGTGAAAATGATGCCTCGTTATTTACCACCCCTGTTCAAAAGTATTTGTTCTTTAAAAAGGGGTGAACCACTGATAATATTTGTCTGCCGTAATAAGTATCAAACGAACGCCTCTTAAGATTCTAGGAACGCGTTTTAAACTTGTTTTCCCTGTGGAGTTCGCTGACATTTGCCATGAGAAGAATCGATGTAGATAAATGCTTATCCGTTCCATTCGAAAGGCTGGGGTGGAGTGGGTGTGACTACCTGAGTGGCGTTGGGCAGCGATCTGGCACGGACACGACACGGTTGGTCAGAGACGGAAGTAGACAGGTGTTAAGGAGGCTTCGGACCTGAACGAACAACGCTTTTGAAAAATGGATGGCCAAGATGAACTGAAGGAATATGTTAGAGAGAGAGAGAGAGAGAGAGAGAGAGAGAGAGAGAGGGGGGGGAACACGCTTTTGAAAAATGGATTACCACATTTGGATTGAAATTCTTGGCTATGAGCTGAAAGAAAAGATGATGAGAGTAGATATATATATATATATATATATATATATATATAGAGAGAGAGAGAGGTGGGCGCAGATGGAGAAGCAATGGTAAAAGGTAAAAGAGGGGTAGGCAGAAGAAAGAGAAAGAGACAAAGAGAAAAACAGAGAGAAAGAGAGAGAGAGAGAGAGAGAGAGAGAGAGAGAGAGAGAGAGGCAATGATTAATCAGCGAGTAGGCAGGAGGAAAAGAGAGAAAAAGAGAGGGAATGGTGAAACTGTGGATAAGGCGAACAAAGAGAGAGAGAGAGAGAGAGAGAGAGAGAGAGAGAGAAAGAGAGAGAGAGCGTTAAAAAAAGAGAGAAAGAGAAAGACAATGGTTAAACAGAGGATACGTAGAAGCGAGAGAAAGGAAGAGAGAGAGAGAGAGAGAAAGAGAGAGAGAGAGAGAGAGAGAGAGAGATAAGAAATAGTTAAGCAGAGGGTAGACAGAAGAGAGAGAAAGAGAGAATGGTAGAAGAGGGAGAGAAAGAGAAAAAGAGAGATGCAATGGTTAAACAGATTGAAAGGTAAATGATAGGTTGGTTTCAGAAGAAAGAGGATGTATGAGGAAGTTGAAATATGAAAATAAAATTTCAGACGAAATGGAATATTACTTTATGGAATAGTGGATAAGTATGCAACAGACTAGTAAAAATAAGACCACAAATACATCCTTAAAGGTGAACCTAGATATTTCGACCATATTTATTTGGTGTAAATAAGCTTTATTAAGCAGAATTCAACATTTTATACAGTGAAACGTAGAAGGTAATCCTAGGAGGGAAGCCGATGTAAGAGGGAATGGGGGGGGGATGTGGAATTTGTATGTAATGAGTTTAAGTCTATGAGAAGAGGAGAAGGTGGAGATATAAGGCATGAAAAGAGTAGGAGGCAAAGAGTGTGAGTGAACCAAATGCATCAGGGTGGAGTGGGTGGAGGGTAAGCAAAGGAGGGGGAGGTGATTAGAAATGCTAGGGAAAAATAAAAACACGTGGTGGAAAAAATAGATAAAGCTCAAAATAAAAAAAATGTATACATGCATTGGGCGACAGTTCTTCGATCTATACACACAATGTTGATATTAAAAACCCATTTTTTATATTTAAAAATTAAATACAACTTCCTAATATACTCAGGCATGCATATGCGAGTGACTTCAAAAAGGAATACCTAATTTACATATTCCTATAAAAAATACTCATTAATTCACTATTCGTTTTTTTCTGTTTTCTTATTGGATGATTGGTTTCATTTAACGCATAGTTCTATTCATGCATATTTTCTACATTGTGCATAATTGTGTAGCTTTTGGAATTAAAATGTTCTAGCGCACACACACACACACACACACACACCCACACACACACACACACACACATCCCCCCACACACGTGTGTGTGTATTAATGCACGGATCATTATGAATTTTGGAATATATATTCTAGGCAACACGTAACATGGACGCATTATTTTTGTGTAAACTTTAGCATTTAGTAGGTGCGCCAACCCAAACACTTAAAAAAACTTTTAAAAATAAGTTAGATACACAAAATTAAAAGAGAAAAGAATTGCTCTACATCAAATATATCAAGTAATACATTTTCAAAAGGATCGGTGCGCATACTTTAATTAAAGTTCTGCTACCAATTGATGATGATTGTATTTTAACAATCGAAATATTTTGGTAGACCTATTCAATATGTGTTTTTGAGTTTATTTTTGCTAGTTGTTGATTTGCTTATCCTTTATTCCATTTTTATTTTTACATTTTTTCTGAAACATTGTTTCTTTTATTTCTCATATATATATATATATATATATATATATATATATATATATATATATATATATATATATATATATATTAATTCAATTATAAAGACCATGTAAAAAGCAGTCCAAAGACATAATTTACATCAGTTTCTTAATTTCTTTTATTTCCGCACTTCAGTTATCATTTACATTTTCGTTTTACATACAAAAACCATCAGTATCGGCTGGTCTCTTCTCTAAACACCAACATACCATATTTACTCTAAGGGCAAAACCCACTTAATATTATCCCCGATGGTTTGACGATTTTTATTTACATGGTTTGACGTTTTTTATGTGGCTGGGGCTGCTAAAAGACAACAGAGATTGCTGAAAAATAAGATGCTAAGTGTAATGGTTAGTAGAACCCTTCCAAATCTATCTAGGTATGAGCTGCTCACTGTTTTCAGGGTTGTTTCAAGAGCTGAAAACAAGAGGACATTTTCTTAGTAGGAGACGAAAAGGGGCGGGGGCAGGGCTCATTTGTACAACTAGCTAGGCAGGGAACATATACTAAAATTTGGTTCGTCTAAACACACATAAACTAGCAGTGTGTATCCACCTTCTTTTAAACAGCAAAGTGTGTAGTCTCCTCCTATCACATCTGATTTTGACTTTAAGCTGATGTTTAAAGTGAAAAATCAGATGGTAATCAGAAGGCGACTCACCCCTGTTCCCTATGTCTAAGCGTGAAGTCCACACTACAAGTCTAGCTACGGCTAGGATCGTGAGAAACACCATTCGTTTCTCCCTGGGCCACGAAGGCATCACATTGTACACTACAGATGTTACATCTAGGGGTACCAACTGCTCAGGGACGGTGCGAGCCATCACCTCGTTAACATACTTCCAAAATTCATGCAGCTTGCTGCAATTGAGAAAGCATGCTTAACCGTTTCTTCCTCAACACCCATGCAGTGCAAGCAACAAGGGTTTTAGCTGGTTTAGGCTTTAAAGAATTTGTCATTGAGGGGCAGAGCACCCTAGAGCAATCGCCAGGTCAGAGAAAACTCATAGTTATTGAGATGACTCCAGCCTGGCGCCAAACTATACTGAGAGCTGATCTCCTCCTCTGACCATCCCAGCTGCAAGGTCACTGGACTCTGGCAGTGATCGGAGTACAGCTCGGCATTGGTTGAAGAACTGTGATTGCTCCCTTGGTCTACGTCGGCCTTCAACCAAGTAGTTGAGGATGAGGTTGGGAAAGTGCTTCTTAACCTCAGGGCCCCACGCAGACTCCTTTGTCAAGGTTCGGCTCAGGAATGACAGTCTATCGGCATGTCGATGACTTGCTAAATCGGGCATTCCCAAACTCCCCTCATTCGGACGTTTAGTACAGACCTGTCTACGGACTAGCGGCTTCTTGCCCTGCCACAAAAGTGTGAAGAGCTGACACATAAGTGCTGCCAAGTGATTTGCAGGCAGAGGTAGTACAGCATATGTGTAAAGGATGAGAGGAAAGACATAAGCAGTGCACGCCTTAGCTCTACATTTATGGGAGAGTCCTCTTCAGAGCCAAATCCTCATTGACGCTTCGACCTTTGACTGTACTTCGAACCAGTTCTTTTCAAGCTGGAAGCCCGCTCCAAACCATATGCCAAGGATCCGAACCGAGCCATCCGACCAGTTGAAAAGGCCCGGCAGCGCATCCACGTCGCTCCAGGTAGGCAGCCTACTATATATATATATATATATATATATATATATATATATATATATATATATATATATATATATATATATATATATATATAATAATAATAATAATAATAATAATAATAATAATAATAATAATCATATTCTTTCCAAAATATGATCTACGGTTAAGATCGGATTCTAACTCTGCCTGATGAGATCTCAGTTGATCGATAACATCGACATGCCAGTGTCGCAGATTTTGTACATGTCTGTGTAAATAAAAATAATCATATATATATATATATATATATATATATATATATATATATATATATATATATATATATATATAAATAAAGAGAGAGAGAGAGAGAGAGAGAGATGGTCACAGAAAGGGCTGGGTATAAAGACAGAATGACGTCATAGGGAGTGATGACTAGTGAGACATGGTACTACTGAACCTACTAATAGTATTTCTAATAAAAGATTATCTTTTTGAGACCTGCAGAACTATTCCATTACCTACATGTTTTCTTGCCACGAAGTTTAAAATCAACTTGCTATTTTTGCCGTAAAACTATGTCAAACCTAAATTATAGAATTTCATTCGTGGAAGTTAAAAATAAAAATAAGTCTTTTATCTATCCCGACCCAGCGTATTTATACTTTCATGTTTCTGTCACATTGTCTGGGAAATTTGAAGAACCCAAAATTATTATTAATTTTTTCGGACGTCCGATTTAAATCAATTTAAATGCCCCACCTCCAATGTTTACTCTTGCTCTCAGCTCTGAACCATCCATTACCAGAGTTATTCTTATTTTTTAATTTGTATAATTTTCAATTTTCAATTTTCAAGTTATGAATAAAATAAAATAAAGTCAATCATCGTCTCTCCTATTTATGGCTGTCCAGCGTGAATGCAAACCCAACTATGTTATTGTAAAAAAATCCTAATGCAAAAAATTAATAACACAATTGGATTCCATATAAAATTTTATTTGAGAAAAGTTGTATTTGGTATAGGGCTTTGTTCTCAATTACATCCCTCAGACAGAGAGACAAGGACACCAGAAATATAACTAAAAAGAGCGACTTCAAAGACTAAGTCCTTTTTTCACTTGAGCGAGGATCATGTGAGGAGACCTGATTCTGGTGTACAACAGTATCAACAGGAATGTAAATCCACCTTTCGATGAGTTTTTCACCTCGGCACCAATTCGAGACAGCCATAGAAGATGTACAATCGTCACTTTTGTCTCAACAAAAGAAAGGCAGAATTCTTCTTTTTTTCTTCACTCCAAACATGAGGGCACATTGCCACTGAGACATAAGGAGATACTGTGATTAGGGGCCAGATTTTTGGGGGCATCCTAAGTGGGGAGTTGCCCACTTAGGTGCAGCAAGGTGTTTGTTCACATTACATTTAAATTTCTGCATGTTGGTACAGTTAGGTAAACAGGGAGCAGGAAGGGAATTCCAAATATTCAATTGTTCAAGTTATAAATAAAATAAAATAAAATAAAACGTTGTCTCTCCTATTTGTAGATGCCCGGTGTGAATGCAGACCTCACAATATCATTGTAAAACCGTCTAATACAAAAGTAATATAACTATTGGATTCCTCATAAAACTTTGTGTCTAGGGCAAGCACGCTCACTTGATTGCCGACCTTATACTGAGGTGAAGTTGGACGACAACTCTCTCAAAGTGGTCGACTCCTTTTGTTATCTTGGGAATATGTTGAGTTCTGGAGGTGTTGGGTGAGTTTAGCTCTACCATTATGGTAAAATCCAGTCCTAGCATCGCAAGCTATCCCTCTCACTACCAGAAGGAGGGTGTATAGCAGCTGTATTAGGAGCATGATACTGTATGCTGGTGTGTGTTGGCCTCCCACACAGTCCTCACTTGTGGCAACAGTTTGAGTGGCAATAAGCCTCCCCAGGATCCCAGCAATTGATCAGATGGATATGCAATGCTGGGTCGAATCAGACCCGGCATATCAGTTCTGATACTCTGTTGGCAACGTTAAATATACAAAAGTTTGATGAGCTTCAAACAGTCAGTCGGGTAGGTTGGTTTGGCCATATTGAGAGGAGTGATTCTTGAATAAAAATATGCAAAGATCTTGAGGTGGCAGACCAGAGGAAAGTGGAACGACCCGAAAAAACATGGATACAAACCATAAACGATGAACTTCGACGATGGAATTTAAACGGAATTGATCCTCAAGACTGCCAAACTTAGAGACTAGGACTGAAGCCTGCCAGAAAATGTTGAACACCTGATGATCATCATATTCAGTGTAACGTCTGTTTTACATAATGGCATGTGTTTGACAGCTTTTAGAAATTGACTTCCAAGCTAACCTATCTTTGACCAGGTTTTTAATTATCCCTCTTTCTCTCAAATTCGTTGTTGGCTTTCCCCTGCCAATTGATGCTGATAATTCAACCGTTCTACATCTATTAACCCACAACTTTCACCAGTTCTTTCAATGTGACCAAATCAATGAAGTCTCCTGGTCTGGTTCTGCACACATCTCCCTATACTGTCCAGATTTAATCTATCTCTGAGGCATGTGTTCGACGGCTTTAAAAAATTGACTTCCAAGCTACCCTATCTCTGGAAAGGTCTTTATTTATCCTTCTTTCTGTCAAGTCCAGCCTTATCACTTCCTCCCATGTTTTCCTTGACCTTCCCCTGTGAACTGAACCTTCTACCTCAACTGTTCTACATCTACTAACCCAAGAACTCTCATCCATTCTTTCAACGTGGCTATACCATTGAAGTCCACTGTCCTGCCCACATCTCCTTATACTGTCCAGATGTAACCTTCCCCTGAGCTCATCAGAACTAAGGCTGTCTTTAAGCTTAATGCTAAACTTCTTTCTGACGGCCAGTATGGATTTAGACAAGCACGATCTACCGTGGATATCCTAATGGTCATCTCTGAACGCATATATCATACACTGGACAAGGCAGGTGAAGTTAGAGAAGTAGTGCTTGATATATCCAAGGCCTTTGACAAGGTCTAGCATGAAGGGCTTCTCCTAAAAATATGCTCATATGGTATTACTGGGCAAATATTTAATATAATTAGATCCTTCCTAACCAAAAGAAAAATCCAAGTTGTCCTCGATGGCTGTTCATCTAAACAACATGACACAAATTCTGGTGTACCCCAGGGATCGATCCTTGGACCTTTATTGTTCCTGATTTTCAGAAACGACCTACCTGATAACATTGAGCCTGAGATATGTATATTTGCTGACGACACCATGCTTTACTCTCGTCATGTGGGCAAAATGGACGTGATCATATCCGAGGCAATGGCTGAATCCTTAGAAAATGACCTCCAGTCTGTAGTGGATATGAGTCATAAATGGTTGGTAACATTTAATGCCGCAAAGACAAAGCTCCTTTCCTTTAATAACTACAAGAAACCTCTTCAACCACCGATTGTCATAATAACACCCTACCTGAGAATTCAACATTCAAACTCCTCAGCCTAACCTTCACAGGCAACATGAATTAGAACAAATACATTGAAGATATTGCAAAAGCTGTAGCAAAGAAGGTGGGCTCCCTCTACCGTGCTAGTAAATTCCTCACACCTGACATTATCCTGTATCTCTACAAAGACACCATCCGTCCATGCATGGAGTATTGCTGCTACATCTAGGCTGGTTCATCATCCACTAGTCTCTCCCTCTTAGACAATGTCCAAAAAAGAGTCGCCAACTTAATAGGTTCCTCACTATCCACCAAGCTCCAGCCCCTGTCCCATCACTGCAATGCTGGATCCTTGTGCTTGTTTTACAAATACTTCAATGGATTGTGCTCCGATGAACTGGCTGCTCTAGTGCCCCCTCGACGTAAATTCACTAGACCAACTCGACAATCAGTTAAATCTCATCCATTCACTGTGGAGGTCCTCAGATGTTGGAGAGCCTTCTACTCCAATAGCTTCTTTCCTCGTGCTGCCGGCCTCTGGAACTTCCTCCCTGCTTCCTGTTTCCCCGACTGTACCGACATGCAGAGGTTTAAAACTAATGTAAACAGACATCTTGCTACACAGCTCCCAACTCGGGATGACACACTAAACCTACACTCTAACTATCAGTAGCCCCTTACGTTTACAGTGGCGGCCTGCCTTGTTTGGGGTGAATTATGTTATAAAAAAAGATTCACATTACACATCCATCGTATAATTCTCCTATCATTTCTCTCCATGCAACGCAAGGGAAATAAAGACGATGAAGTCGATAGGATGATGATATGTTGTACGTTCGTCTGTGTCTGTTTCAAATTATACACAGAGTGAAGCAATGCATAACACGTCAGATACTGCCAACCACAGCAGGTACCTTCCACGACTTGTACTCTTTTTGATATAACACCCAAAAAACTGGCACATATGCAAATATTACAAAACTTTGACCCCCCCCCTCATCGTATTGTAATAGTTTAATTGGATTGGGATATTTTTTGTTTTATGGCACATCAACCCTATAGCACATTTTGGTGCCATACACTCTATTATTATACTAAAGCTGAGTTAATCAACGTTTGTTTCCTTAAGACTTTTTCCTATATACTTTAATAACACAAAATACATGCTTTGGGGATATTGAGTTATGTTTGAAAAAATCCTATTTTAATTGCTTTAATTAGCCGTAATTTATAATTAACTGAACAAATCACAAATCTCTCTCTCTCTCTCTCTCTCTCTTAGCTATCTATGCATTTCTACCGCTCCCTCTTTGTTCTTAATGTCTCTGAGAGCATTTTGAGAGTGATTTCTTTTTCAGCATTCTTATTTAATTTACACATACTACTACTACTACTACTACTACTACTACTACTACTACTACTACTACTACTACTCTTCTATTATATAAAGGGCAGTTGTCTGTATTTATGTATGTGTGTATGTCAAGCTAAAAGTCAAAGACTACAAAACAAACACCCACAAAGTTGGTGTAGCCCCAAATGGCTTGACGATATCTTTCTCTAGTCCTTCTCTCACTTTTCCATGATTCAAACAATCTAACCAATGGGTGGTCCCACACTTTTTCGAACCTATAAATAAAACTGTCATTTGATACGTTCTCGAAAATTATGCGATTTTATCTTTGGTTTCTCCCAGTGGCACTGGAAATAATTTACTTTTTCAGGTAGTCTACTTTTTTTTTTTTTGGTACATGCTAGTATTTTTTGTGGCTATTCATATATATTTTACAGTTGATTAGAATATGTTCGACTGTGAGCAGGTGATTTCAGGATGCACAACTTCCGTTTTCAGTAAGTATGCGTGTGTGTGTTAACTCTGTTCTCATCACTAAATGTTCCATTTTTATTTATATACACAGTGTGCGGATGTAGTTGCAGACAATGTAGTCAATATTAAAATCATATTTTAGGTGAAGCACTCTTTAGCCTTGGAGGTCAATCACCTAGAGATGGTGTCTCAATAAAAACACTAGTCCCATCACCACACTGGGTTAACGTCTTTGTATCTTGGAAATCTTTGTATCTCGAAACACTTCTTTGTATCATCGTACTCTTCTTTGTATCTTGGAACTCGTTTTTGTATCTTGGAACTCTTCTTTGTGCGCATAGACATGAGGTGAAATTGTTTGTGCGTAAATTCCATCTATTGATTTCAAACAGCGTCCACTTATAGTGACCCACTTGTAAGTATCGACAGTGAAGTGGACACAATTCTACAACTGTTTTTAGAAATCTACGTTAATAACCGATTTTCAGACAAGTGCATACCTCCAAACGCACTCACATAGACATGCACTTACAGACAAATTAAAACAGTTTGATAGACACACGTGCCTATTTAGAGATATACACACACAGATAAATACTTAGACATAAGCACATACATAAAAACACATTAAATTGATAAATAAATAAATAAGTGAAAATAGTAAAAAAAACAAAAAAACAAAATGTCTGAGAGGATGGAAAGACCGAGAAGGGATAGCACCACCCAGACCTCGACTGAAAGAGTATAGAGAATGCTCGAATCCTGGGGAGGCTTATTGCCACTCAAACTGTTGCCACATCTGGAGAGGTGCTGCTTAAAACACTCTTTCCTGCCTTGACAGAAGACAAAGTCGACTTCGAAATCTAATGCGGATGTTCTCTTCTCTTCTCTAAAACCACTTTCTCGCAGAAAAAAGTTGCTAGTCTTTCTCTACTCTATCGTCATTTTCATGGTAGGTGCTCGACTGAGCTCCAATCTATAGTTCCCCTCTGTAAAACATTCACAACAAAAACTCGTCTAGCTACAACCACTGTAAATAATTGTACTTTCTTGCTCTGTGTATCTAAAACTAAACATAACTTCCATAAGCAACTACCCGTCTGTGGAACACAATACCACGGGGCTGCTTCCCAGCTGACTACAACATGATCGTTTTAAAGTCCAATGTTAACAAATTCTTGCTGAGCTGTCCTCTTAAGTAATCAAATTCTGCCTAGTTTCAATTATCGTTACAAATCCTCAAGGTGTTGTCTCACCGTCCACCTGACAAACTCATTAACACTCATTCTCGAGTGGCCTTTAGGCCTTCATAAGCGGTGACTAATTAGTACATAAAAAATCCAGAGAAAGCTGGCTGTTACAATGGTAAACGGCTGGTGCGAGAACACTAAGTGAATTGAAATGGTGTTGGAAGGAAGCGGAATATACTGGAAATCTGGGATGACTTGTTGTCACTCGAACTCCAGGGAACACGAGGGAACACTAACTGTTTTTTATCAGTAATAGGTCATTGGTAATGACTTTTGAAAGAATTCCTACTAAGTAAAATTAAAAAAAAAAAAAAAAAATAATGATGATGATAATGATAATTTGTCGCTCCAGGGAACACCAACTGGTGATTATCAGTGAGCAATCACTGATGATGACTTGTGTGAGAACTCCTAAACCTAGTAAAAGGGATAAACACATGGGATGTATCACTAATAAGATACTCTGGACCATTCATAGGCTGGACCAAAGAAGAACTCAGGCACCTTGACCAGAGGACTAGAAAACTAATGACCATGCACAACGCACTACATCCAAAAGACGATACGGACAGACTCTACGTGAAAAGAAATGAAGGAGGTAGAGGACTGGTAAGTATAGAAGACTGTGTGGAAGACACCAAAAAAGAGCTGGAGAAATATGTAACCCAGAACACGGAAAGACTGATCACCACGGCAAGAGACACCAGCCCAACAAACAACTCAGGAAGCACTGAAACCAGAAACAAAAAGATAAGAAAGGAAAAGTGGGAAGAAAAACGACTACATGGACGCTTTATAAGACTCACAAGAGATGAAGCCAATGAGAACAGCTGGGCATGGCTAAGAAAAGGACACTTGAACAGAGAAACGGAATCTCTGCTGACGGCCGCACAGAACAATGCGATTAGGACAAACTTTATTAAAGCAAAGATAGATAAAACCCAGGAAAACAGCAAATGCCGATTGTGTGGACAAAGAGACAAAACGATAAATCATATAATAAGTGAATGCAGCAAGCTAGCCCAAAAGGAATACAAGAACAGACATGACAGCGTGGGGAAAGAAGTACACCGGGAAATGTGCAAACAACTGAATTTCGAATATGCAAAAAAACGGTACAAGCACAAACCAGAAACTGTACTAGAAAACGAAAAACACAAAATCATATGGGATATGAATGTACAAACAGACAAACCCATAACAGCAAGGAGACCGGATATGATAATAATCAACAAGGAAGAAAAATCCTGCAAAATCGTAGACTTTGCCGTTCCAGCGGACCACAGAGTGAAGATCAAAGAGACGGAAAAAAGAAGCAAATATACTGAACTTGCCAGAGAATTGAAAGGAATATGGAACATGAAGAAAGTCAGTATAACACCAATAATCATAGGAGCACTAGGAACAGTCCCCAAAAACATGGAGAAAAGACTAGGAAAAATAGGAATCAAAGGGATAACTGAGACCATACAAAGGACAGTAATGATCAAAACAGCTACAATCCTGAGAAATGTCCTCGAATGCGGAAACCAACTCACATAAGCAACGAATGGAGTACAAACACATGGAAGCACAAGACAACAGAACCGGTGAAAATACAACCGCGAGAGAGAGGCGCAAGCATAGGCTGACACCACGAAAATTATGGACAGAGGGTCGAGGAGGGAAAGTGCAAACCAGACCTCCACTGGAAGAGCGCGGACAGCTCTGAGACCGTGGGGAGACTTGTTGCCCCCCGGGCCCCAGAGGAGACCAATGGCCCTTATCATCGTGAAATCGGTGGTAGGTGGCTGTTGCGATACCGCAAGGTCATCAGCGGTGATGAACGAAAAGAGGTGGAGCATACTGGAAGTCTGAGGAGACTTGTTGTCACTCAGACTCCAGGGAATACCACAGGTTGTTGGCAGTGGGTGATCACTGACGATGACCAGTGTGATAACTCCTAGTGAGTAAATAATAATAATAATAATATTGAAATCAAACTATATAGCCAAAACATAATAAAAACGAATAAATACTTGGGCAGTCACCATCGTAAGATATTCTTCATAGGCTGGACAAAAGAAGAACTTAGGCACCTGGACCAAAGAACTAGCAAACTAATGACCATGCACAATGCACTACATCCGAAGCGTGATACTGACCAGTTCTATGTAAAAATAGCGGATGGAGAAAGAGGACTGGTAAATATAAAAGACTGTGTGGATGCTACGGTAAAAGAGCCAGAAGAATACATAATCCAAAACACAGAAAAACTGATCATTACTGCAAGAAAAAATAAAATTAAAAAGAAGCGAGAGCAGCGAAACTGGAAACAAGAAGACGAGGAAAGCAAAATGGGAAGTGGAGCAGCTGCATCGACGATTTATAAGACTGATCAAAGAAGAGACGCTTGAAAGCACATGGACATGGCTATGAAGAAGGACACTTGAACAGAGAAACAGAATTGCTACCGACAGCCGCACAAAACAACACGATCAGAACGAAATATATCAAAAACTAAAAGACAAAGCAGTAAATCTGCGGACAAAATGACGAAAGGGTAAATCGTATAACAAGTGAATGCAGTAAACTAGCTTCCCCTGCCGAAAAATACATATACAGATACAACTGCATGGGGAAGGCAGTCCATGGGGAATTATGCAAACGTTTGCACTTTGAATATGCAGACAAGTAGTGCAGACACAAGCTGGAGACTATCGAAAAATGAAACGTACAACATTCTCTTGGACATGAAGGTACAAACAGACAAACTCATCCAACTGAGGCGATTAGACAGGATGATAATCAGCAAGAAGGAAAAAAACCTGCCAAATTGTAGATTTCACCATCACAGCAGTTCACAAGGTGAAAATCAAGGAGTTAGAGAAATTAAGCATTTTTTTTTACACTAATGAGTCATCACTTACCAAGGTCAAAGGCCACTCGAGGATAAGGGTTAATAAGATTGTCAGTTGGATGGTGACCAATACTATGAGAGGATTGGAAGCAATAGGTGGAATGGGCAGAATCTGATGGCTTAACAAGTATTTGTTAAAATTAGACTTGAAAACGACTATGTTGTAGTCAGCTGGGAAGCAGCCCCACGGTATTGTTTTTCACGGATGGGAAGTTCTTGAAAAGAAATATAGGAGCATTCAGGACAGTTTCAAAAACCCTGGAAAAATACTCAGAGAAATTGGAATCAAAGGGAAGTTTGACACCATACAACACATGGCAATAATGAAAACAGACGAAATCTTGAGGAAAATCCTTGAGTGCAGAAACCAATACGCATAATCAACGAACGTCAATCAGACATAGGTAAGTTGAAATAGAAATAGAACAAGAAATGTAGAAAGTACATTAAACGAGCCAGCTAGTACCACTCAAAATGGTCCTGAAGGGTCAAGGAGGATGGAAAGACTAAGGAAGGAGGGCACCATCTAGACACACACTGGAAGGGTGTGGAGAATACTGGAACATTGGGGAGGCTTATTGCCAGTCAAATTTCAGAGAAGGCGATCAGTATCAGCAAGAAATCAATGGTAAATAAAGTCGTGAAAATTCAGATGCCTTCAAGTATTATGAAATTTTAACAATATGTATTAGACACCAATTAATAAATATTCCCAAAATGTCAGTTTCTTTGAAATATTAAAAAAAGTTTTTGGGGCATAATCTGGGCACAACCCCTTCATTTGAAAATCCAAATATTTCAGATTTGCATTGAATTTGACCCGCAGTTATAAGACACAAATTAAGCAAGATTCCCTAGATTTCAATTTCATCTTCATACACCTTAAGCTTAAGTCTTAAATTTCAGACATTTGCTAGAATAAAAATCATGTAATGAATGTTGATCAAAATTGGAATAAGAATTCTAGATATAAGGTTTAGTATCATTATATCTGGATTTTAATTTTCGTAAGGGGAGCTATATTTAGTTTAATTTAGTTTTATACGAAGAGGGTAAAGAAAGGGTAGAAGCCCTTCGTGAAAATCCAGATACCTCCAATTTTTTGTCAAATTTTAACAGTAAGTATTAGACATCAATTGATAAATATTCCCTAAATTTCAGTTTCTTTGGAGTACTTTAAAGTGTTTTTAGGGGGAGGGGGATAATATGGGCATGACCTACCATTTGAAAATTTGGTACTGATATCAAATATGTACCAGTTTCCGGGAACTTTGCGTCGGCAGCGTTCGGGCATGTTACATAAACACCCGAGAGATTAATCAATCAGCTGTCAGCTGTCAGACGACATGGAAGGAATGCGGCGTTGGATCACTGAACACACAGAACGATTGGAAGAATTATTTGAGGGAGGTCTGTTACGAAATCCTCATCAGATTGGAGGCTCAGGGCATACGGCTGAGATAGATGAGTTTCTGTTTAACTCTAACCTGAGTCTAACCCTAACCCGACTGATTAAAAAAGACAATGTCAAAAAGCCCCCCCCCCCCTCCAACACACACAAAGAAATTATTTTTCAGGTTTAAGAAACACACAAAAAAGCTGTTTTAACCAGTTGGTTGAATAAAAAAGGAATGCAAAAGAATTTATAAAAATGTATTTATTAACAGTTGTATAGCATTGTTTTGTGAAAAAAAAAAAAAAAATTATTGACAGTGATTTTGCTATATTTTGTTCGTGTTTTCTTTCAAGAAATGAAAATAAAACTGAAAAATACGACTCAGCAACGTATCGAAGTTATCGTCTGTCAACATTCGCCTCGGCATTTCTCGGGTGTTTACGCAACATGCTCGAATGCTGCCGACGCGAAGTTCCCGGAAACTGGTACATGTTCGATATCAACATCGAAAATTCAAATATTTCAGATTTTTATTGAATTTGATCCATATTAATTAGACACCAATTAAGCAAGATTCCCTGAATTTCAATTTCTTATTAAAACCCCTTGAGCTTAAGCCTTAAATTTGAGACATTTTCAAGAATTAAAATCATGTAATGAATTTTGATCAAAATTAGAATAAAGATTCTAGGTATAGTCTCGCTTTCCTTATGTTGTCCTTTAGTCCTCACATTCCATGAGCGATGTTTCTGACAAAGAGTGAATAATTGCTGTTTTCTAGGTCGGAATTTATCCATCTAACACTTATCGTTGGCTAGTTTTTGACCTTGAAGTAATATTTTTTTTTAGCTCCTTACATCAAGTGGCTTCATGCCTTGTCTGGAGCAATTTCCATAAAAAACACTCTGACCGCTACCATTTTCTCCCCACACTATCTACTTAACCTTTTTTTTTGTTAGCTTAACATTTCCCACTGCAACCATCTATTTTTAGCTCATAATTTATCTTTTCATAAGCGGCCTTTTGAGCTTTATTCCTCTTATTGCTACTGTTTCAAATATTTGTACTGGTGTGTTATTTCTTCAGACTAATAATCCCGAGGAAGTCTTAAAATAAAGACGAAACGTTGATGAATACATGAATAATATTTTTGTTTTTCTTTTTTTTCATTTTCCATTACGTTGGAATATTATTTCCATTTTTTATCATATATGTATATATATATATATATATATATATAAATATATATATAATAAGGAGAGGTAGTTTGCTTAAAGAATTGTGTGTAATATGTATATAGATGCAAGAAATGGAAATATGTCGGCGTTGAGAAGTAAGACAAAAACAAGTGATTTTACTTTATATACTTTTTGAAAAAAAAATTTTTAATAATTTTTTTTTCCTAGATAGCAAATCTTACTTGATTAGGCAATACTTCAACACTGTGATGTAATGTGTGTGACTGTGTTCCATAATATATTTCGAAAAAGATCTCTTTGCCAAATGGTAGGTGTTTCAAATTTAAAATAAAAAAAACGTGCGTATGGCAATACTGCTTATAATGCAGTAAATATTAATATCAGCAGCAAATGTAATAAAACTAAAACCATAACTGATTGTTTTTTTTGTTTTTATTATTTTAATTACTTATTTATTTTATTTTTATTTATTTTCGAATATTTTATATATATATATATATATATATATATATATATATATATATATATATATATATATATATAATTGTTTTTCTACTTCACTAAAATTGATTAAAATAAGAGCTCATCCTTGTGAGACATTGTAAATAAACTCTTAAAACCAGATCAATGAAAAAAAACGCAAATCTTTTCAAGCATTATAGGCATTTAATACAAATTTATCAATTAAATTTCCAATTTTTTAATAAAAAAAACATTTCAATTTGAATTAATTCAGAATAATTTTCAATTTGCAGCTTAATTGCAATCAGATATTTAGATTTTGTCTTTGTGATTAGTGAACACAGCATTTGTTACATGAGAATGTTATTTTTAGCTGTTTCTTTTACAGCATATCAAGGTTATTTAATGCAGTTATTTTGAGAAAAAGATATTAGCTTCAAGTTCTTAATATTGTTAAATTTTATTTTTTATACAAATGATTTGTAGATTATTTTGTTTTGTATATATATATATATATAAAAACTAATAGGTATGATACCTCTGCCTCTCTCTTTATGCCAAAATGCTTTTATACATATTCCCACATATTACAGGAAACTTATTAATAAATTAATAAGACAAAAATAAAATAATCAAATAAATAGGATTTACTTAATACACCCATTTTGAATATTTAAACTAATAAATATGATACTCCCCCTTCTCTCCTTATGCAAAACTTTTATTTTCAATCATATTTTAGCTTCAAAATCAGTTAAAAAAATTTCCACGTCTCTACTTTCTTATTATATTTGTTTTTCTTCCCCTCCTTTTCTCTTTTTTCTTTTTTTCTTTTTCTTTTCTTTTTCCTCTTTCCCCTCCCAGTTTAGAATAAACGGCAGATTCATACCCCCCCATCCTCCACATCTACTGCCAGCCAAGCTTGGCTGTGACATATTTTGACCCCAACAAACTTCCTAGCTAAAATAGCCATAAACTCGAAGCCATCGATCCCATTCATCTCGCGCCCTTTGAAACGCTACAGCCAAAATCATATTTTTCATTCTCTGCTTGTTCACGTCAACAGCCATGCCGAAGTCTGGACACTTTCTGACAAATCAAAATTAATATTCTGTATGATTTTTCTACATTGCTTTCCTCACCTGAGGAAGTCTTTCAATAAAGACGAAACGTTGATGAATACATAAATCACATAGTTTTTGGCTTTCCGTTTTTCATTTTACATTACGTCGGATCATTTAATCCCCACTTTTCTTCATATATATATATATATATATATATATATATATATATATATATATATATATATATATATATACACTAATGGGTCACAACTTATCAAGGCCCGAGGACAACTCGAGAATAAGGGTTAAAGAGATTATCAGTTGGACGATGAATGCCACCACGAAAAGATTGGAAACAATGGGTGGAATAGTCAGAAGATTACTTAAGAGGAATTGATTATCAAAGAGGACGGCTCAACAGGTATTTGTTTCCATTAGACTTGAAGACGACCCTGTTGTAGTCGGTGGGAAGCAGACTCATGGTATCTTGTTTCTACATATGGGATGTTCTAGGAAAGAAACTTCGTTCATGGAAGTTCCATTTGCTTTTTGGTACAGAGAGAAAGAGAGTGAGTGAGAGATAGAAAGAGAGAGAGAGAGAGAGAGAGAGAGAGAGAGAGAGAGAGAGAGAGAGAGAGAGAGAAAGGAAAGTTCTTTGCCGTGGTTGTAGCTAGACGAGTTCTTGCTGTGAATGTTTTACAAGGGAGGGTGGACCAGCGATTGGAGCTCAGTCGAGCACCTACCATGAACATAACGATACAGTAGAGAGAGGTTAGCAACATCTCTTCTGTGTGAAAGAGGCTGTAGGGACGAAAAAAGATCATCCCCCACTAGATTTCCAAGTCGGTTTTCTACTCTGTCAAGTCAAGAAAGAGTGCTCTGAGCGCCACCTTCCCAGATATAACAGCAGTACTCCATCTTAGGACGTATCTGGCTCTTATACAAGTAGAGGATCGTGTCAGGAGTGAGGTACCTTCTGGAGTGGTGGAATGATCCAACCATTTTCCAGCGATCTTAGCAACAGATTTGATGTAAGTCTTCCATCAAATTAAATTCATTGGCAAAAAATAGCAAAGTGCAACAAGTCATGTAAAAGGAAAGTGAGAAGATGTGTATATCTATGTACCGTCTAAATGTTTTGTCAAAGGTGACTTTAATCCTGGATATGATAGACAACGTCACGAACTCTGATAGGCTGTTTAACGGAGCAGAAACATGGACAGATAATGCTGCCTTTCATCTAATGAGATGAAAGCGACCATGATACATCTTTTACTTGGTCCCATGGAGACCACGACTTAACGCTGCGGCGAAAAACACATCGAAAGGTAGATTTAATTTCTGGTCGATGATGTTTTACACCAGAAACGCGTCCCCACACATAAAGTGAGGCGTAATTATCCAATGATCAGCGTCCATGATGCATTCAGTGCTGTCTTGAACTGTTTAGTCGCATGCTGGCATGTGTTAGACAGCTTTTAAAAATTGACTTAAAAACTAACCTATCTCTGTCAAGGTCTTTATTTATCCATCTTTCTCTCAAGTTAAGCTTATCACTTCCTCCTATGTTTTCCTTGCCATTCCCATAGGATTTGACCCTACTATCTCAATTGTTCCACATCTACTACCCAAAAACTCTCATCCATTCTTTCAATGTGGCCATATCATCAAAGTCCTTTGTCCTGCAGCCATCTCCCTATACTGTCCAGATTTAATCTTCCCCTGAGCTCATCAGAACTAAGCCTATCTTTAAAACTCACATTACACATCCATCGTATCATTCTCCTATCATTTCTCTCCATGCAACGCATATCCTCAACCCTCACGTACCAAGCTTAACTTTTATACATCATCACACTGTGTACATATGCTTGATAGACTCTTTTTCTTTTGGGTGATAGTGGTAACGCTCTGCTGGTTAGTAATGGTAAAAGTTCCCTGAAGTTACTCCACCCACTCCTAATTCTTGCAATCACACTAGCACCTGCTCCACCCTGTGCTCCAATAAAACTGAATCAGGGTACTGCTTGTACCCTAACTCCCACAAGAAGTGCTTAATTTATGTCTCAGATATCTGTCTACAACCGCTCGTTTGGAATAACCACTGACTCCGACCCTCGAATAAATTTTTGATTCCTGACTCTAAATCCTTACCTCAAAAGCAAGAAGTCAGCTGGAAAAGATCCGAATCCGACTCCTAAAACGATTCCTGATTTTTTACTCTGACTCTCCACCTTAAAAGCAAGAAGTCGACTGAAAAAATGTGACTCAAACTTCGGGAAATTTTTTTTTGATGTCTGACATCGACACCCCTTTTCAACCACAGATGAATGGACCAAGGGCTACAAGTCGTCAATGAACACCGTCTCCAATAAACACTTGTTATCGCAATGGAGAGTGAGTTTATAACAGAAATCGACTAGAACTGAGCTGCAGGCTAATCACCGAACTAACTGAATGAATAGGCAAAATATGCCAACTCATATCAAGTCACAGATATCATTAATTGGTCAGCAAAACGAATTATTTGCATAACCGGATGCGGCTTACTTTGTTGTCCCAGATTTATGTCTATAACCACTTGTTTGAGATAGCCACTGTCCCTATTCCACCGCAGACACATCACACAAGTCGTCAGCGCTTCGACTGGCATGGTTAGTCGTTATCAGCGGAGCAGTAAGCAATATAAAAATGTTGCCGACTTTTGCAATGCTCGATCGATTCTTTTGAAAAATCTAACATTTTCCCACTGTCGGTTTTCACAGAACGAGGACTCTCATAATGTATATCCCGGAGCGGGACTCGTGGAAATTCCACATTTGTATCCTTGTAGGAGTTTGTGACATATATCCAATATACGGCATATTCACGTTGACACACCGGGACCCGTGAGTTCACTGAAGTTAAGCGACGTTGAGCCTTGTCAGTACTAGATGGGTGACCATTTGGGAATACCAGGCGCTGTATGTGGAAACCTAGCTATTGGCAAATAGCGTCGCCAACCCGCAGTGCCTAGCGTGGCGACTATGGCAAACCACCCCTAAATGACAGTCACCAATAAGGTGAACAGAAACCAGGGAGGGGTTCCTCCTTCAGGAGTGATAAAAAACCCTGATGATCATCATCATCATGATGCAATATATGGAACTCCGGTGCGAAGCAGACCCCACGATATTATTGTTCCAACTGAAACCAGGGATGTCAGTGGCCAATGGCAAAAAAACTCTGAAATTGAGATGAATTTACCAACCTGAAGGGGTGGGGATGCCCCCACACACACACACTTTTCCCAACTCATTCTTATCATTTTTTACGTAATGTGATATTTACCTAATTTCTTTGCTTTCAATTAAAATAAGCTTTTACAGTCGAATTCCAGCTTTTAAATGTTCATCTTTTTATAGTTTAATTTCTCAATTTGAAGAAATTGAATTTATCTCATCTTGCATTCAAACTCTTCACCTGTTTATCTCCATGAACATTTTCTCCTCCCTCCCCTACATCCATACACACGCACAAACACACAAACATATATATATATATATATATATATTTAATAACAAAAAACACATACATGTAATACATCACTATCCAACAACTTTGAAAAATCAAGAGTAGTAAATAATTTCTGGTAATCCAGTGGAAGCTTTTAAATGGGAGGATTAAGATCTGTAGAACACATTATCACAAGATTGCTTCCCTACAGACTACAGTATAGTCGTCTTGCGAATCCAATATAAACAAATACTCGTCATAAAGTATCCTCATAAGTAATCAAAATTTGTTCATTCTAGTCATTATTTTCAAAATCCTCTCAGAACATTCTTCATCATTAAACTGACAATCCATCCATCTTGTTAACCTCATCCCCGAGTGGCTCTTGGCCTTGATAGGTTGTGACTCATTAGTAAAAAAAAAAATAATCCATGTAGATTATGTTATAAGGTATAATCACCTTGACACACCAGTTTTTCTTAGATCATTGAAGTTAAGTGACGTTGAGCCTAGGCAGTACCAGATAGGTAACTATTTGGGAATACAAGACGCTGTATGCGGGAGGACAACGACACCTCCATGCAAGAACTAATGTCGTTAAAATCATTTTTCCTGTTTGCGATTAACATGGCTAAAGCTCTGGCCTAATCTTGTGCTAATATATTGAATTGAATAGAATTGAATTGAATTGAATGTCTGAGTGAGAAACTAGATATTTTAAAGTTTAAAGATGGAAAACATTTACTATTGTATAGATAAAGATTAGAGTTTTCTTTCTTACTAGCTATCCCATAAAATGTATACACAAAGCTGTTGTTTATCTGTATGAAAATAAAACAATGAAATTAGAAATCCATGAGATGATCCAATCGTTTATTAAAACCCTTTTTTTTAAAAATCATTACATAAATGAGATATTCCATTTACTTTGGTATGTTCATATTTCTCTCTATCTGAGGATGCAATTGAAAACAAACCCCTACATCAGGGGCGGGCAACCTTTTCAGAGTGAGGGCCAGATGAGACTTTTGTGAAGGAGATCGCAGGCCGGAGTAAAAAACGAAATCTCAGAATTACTATATTTTGTTTACATGAATAAATTGTACACAAATTGCATTGAACACTCGACAAATCTGATATTTTTTCTCAGGAGACTTCTGTATGTGATGTTATAAAAGGTGCCGACGAAGAGCCATTTTGGAATCATAAAAAATAATGACGGGGAAAGTAGCAAGTTGATCCAGCATTCGTTTTGACACACCTCACATAAGTTCTATGTTTCATGCCTTTTCCTCGTCTCACGTTTCCTCTTTGCCTCTCTCTTTCTCTTTTTCTATTTTTATATCTTAATAGTTAAAGAAAAATGAAATATACATGCATCATCGCTCGCTGATATTTATACATTTTTACCCCACTGTAAATCTTAATTGAAACCTACTTTTACGTCTATGTCACAAAATGGTATGAGTTTTACTGGGAGGTCCGCGGGCTGGATTGCAATAATAAAGCATAACAGAGTGGCGGGATAGACGCTAAGCCTTCGCGAGCCACATCCGGCCCACGGTTTCCCGCCCCTGCCCTACATCAAGGCCAAACACAACTTTTCTCAAATAAAATTACACAAGGAATCCAAATGGTGGTATATTATTTCGTCTTACGGGTATCACAACATTTTGTATATTCATCCATGCCATACATCTATAAACGGCTGACAACATTTCACTTTCTTTGTTTCTCTGTCCTGGATGCAATTGAAAATAAGCCCTATACTTAGATAAAACACAACTTTTCTCTAGTAAAATTTCTGATTCCTGACTCTGACACCCCATCTCAAAAGGAAGAAGTCGGTTGAAAAATTCCAACCCTGAACTCTGGAGGCAATTTTCATAAACCAAAGAGTGACTCCTGACCTGCTGACTCTCCAATTTGCGATTCCGACTCAACACCAATTTTTCTCCTGCTGTCAGTAAAGCAGCAATTGGTGCTGAATAAATCGTATATGTTTAAATTGAATCGTTTTCAATAAGAAATGAATTTCACCAACCTTGCATTCTGGTGTCGAAACAAAGGATTTTGTAGGAAAAAAAAAATCATTCGTTGAAAGAAAAAAAATGCAACTCACCTACAAAAAAGAAAAAAAGAAATAATTTTACTAAAATTGGAATTTAAAAAATATTTTAGACATTTATTTTTCCATGGAAACAAAAATTCACAATTTCGTTTCAGCATTAAATAAACATCCTGCAATTCTACTTACAGTCAAGAGAAACAATGTCCAAATATTCTTAAGCTCTCTCTTTTAAAAGAATGCTTCAGGCATGTGATTTGACAAGTAAACTGAAAGAATGTCACAAGGCTTGGATAATGGAATACGAACAGTGTACCCCCAGGGCTCCAATAAAGGGTTAGGTCTAAAATTATATCATGGTTTTGAAGTGCGACACAAGGTATCTGCTGTTTTATCATTATATGTGTGTGTGTGGGGGGGGGGAATTATGGCTTCATACTTTTTTCAACAGTATTAGTGATGATAAGATTTGAACTCTGCATCGTTGAGTTCCAAAGTTTGCTAGTTGTCTCAGCCATGTGTAAACCACATGGCCAAGACGACTAGAACGTTGGTTACATGTGGAGATTATCTTAAGGTTCTGAGTTCAATCCCGAGTAAAGGCAGCAGAATGATTTAACAAGTTAACTAAAAGAATGTCACAAAGCCTGGAAAATAGAATGTGAACAGTTTACACCCAGGGCTCCAAACAGTGTATACCTATGGCTCCAATAAAGGATTGGGTTTAAAATTCCATTACAGTTACTGAGCTTGACAGCAGACACCTGAAGAAGGCCGGAGAGCAAAGCGACCACAACGTTATGGCAACAATCAAGACCAGGAAACATGTCCATGTTGATATTTCTAAACATAATCGTGTCCAGATGTGTAGTATTACTATTTATTATTCTCACCTTGATGTTATATTCACAACGTTTTGGCCGATGTAACCTCCTACTTTCTTCAGGTGCATCTTTTTGAACTTAGGAACTTTCTAATCGAACTTGGGAAACTCTATGGAACTTCAAACTGAACTCTTGATTTAATCCATGGGGTAGATTGTTCTCATTCAGTCATTATCGGATAGAAATGTTAATTGTTATGTTATTCTCAGTAACATTTCAGCCGATCTAACCTTCGACCTTCTTCAGGTTCGTACTTTCGAACTTGGGAACCTAATGGTCGAACTTGGGAATCTGTATGGAATTTCGAACTGAACCATTTATTTATTACACAAGGGTAGATTGTTCTCTTTCCGTCAACCACGACCGGATAGACATGTTAATTTGTATGTTATGCTTAGTTATTAATGCCTGTAGTAAGGATTGAACCTTCAACCCTTAGAAGACTGTCATTTAAAATTGATTGTTAATCAACGCTGTTACCTGTTACACCACACGTCTATGTGGATAATTCTAAACTTAATCGTGTCCATATGGTAAGTATTACTATTTATTACCATCCATTCAGGTTTCCGAGTTAAAATATAAAGATAACCAAGTTTGATGAGAAAGTTCCCAAGTTAAAAAATATGCACCTGAAGAAAGTCGGAGGTTACATAGGTCGAAATGTTGTAAATATAACAATCAAGATGAGAATTATAATCCGTATAATCCACATTAATCCTCATTTCAAAAATTCCAAAACAGAATACTTATTTTATACAAACAATTGGACACAAGTTGCTATTTTTTTCATAGATTGGGGGGGGGTGGCTCTATACCTTTTTCAACTGTATTAATGCTGATAAGATTTGAACTTTGCATAATTGAGTTCCAAAGTCTGCTAGTTATCTTAGCTATGTGTACACATAGTCAAGACGACTAGGACGTTGGTTACATGAGGAGGTTATCTTACAGTTTTGAATCGGTTCGTCCAAAGATACAAAAAACGTACCTGTAGAGCGTCGCGGTTCGGGAAATGTTCGGTACGTTGTCAGTAAACCAGTTTTTGCATAGCAGTACTCCATCTTAGGACGTATATGACTCTTATAAAGGCAGAGGATTGCGTCAGGAATCACATACTTTTTGGAGCGGTAGAACGCATACAATCTATATATATATAAAATTCAATGTCACTGTGTATGTGTGTGTGATGTTTGTATGTTCTCTATAGAAAGAAAGGTTAGCGAATCTACATAGAATCGAAAAGTGTATTCTTAAGTAAAATTTACCGGGGAAGACAATGGAATCTCTAAGTGCACCCTAAGGAGGCTATGAGAGAATAACCCCTTAAAACTTCAAATATATCCTATTTTGATGCAATTTAAATCATATGTATAAAATATCTGGGGAAGACAATGGAAGTGGTCCCAAATCTCTACGTTACCCTCTATGTGCCGAATATCTATGCACCCTTACCTCTAAGGGACACATGGGAACAGAACCCCCTTAAAACTTCAAATACGCATACCCGATTTTAATAAAATTTCAACCATATGTATAAGACACTAATTTAGAGAGTTTACCAACATTTCAGCTTCTTTTGACTATATTAGGGGGCGAAACGGGAAGAGGGGGCAGCAGCAACAAAAACAGTAATATGGTGAAAAAAAGTACATAGTAGTGATCCTCATTCAATCCCGAGCAACGCCGGGTCTTCCTGCTAGTTACATACTAAAATAAACCTTTTTAAGACTGAAAAATGTCACATTACAATATAATACTGAACAAACATATATACATCCTCCGCTCTATAATAAAGACCAATGTGTATTTATTTGTATATAAACAAATATAAATCCATCCCATCACATAAAAGTTTGTGAGTAAAAAAAGGTTTCTTTTTCAAGTTCCTAGACGAAACCATTTAAAGTGGTGAGGGGAAACAAATAGCAAGTCAGACCCCCCCCCCCCCGCTGCCTGAAATGAATTTCGAAAGAAATCCTTCATTCTAAATTAAAAGTCACCGGTGGATGTTTTCTTTTCTTTAGGTCATCAGAAATAATAATAATAATTTATGTATGAAAATTACATTACTATCGTAAGTCTATGATTTTATATGAATATTAGTGCAAACAATGACGCAGCATAATTTTTTTTCTATCAATTTTTGACGGAGGGTGTACACTAGTATCTACATAGTTTGGGATAAAAGGACAGTAATAAGGGTCGTCGTTAATACCACAAGAATTATTTGCAAGAAAGATTTCAAAACATAAATCTATAACACATTTTTTTTTATCATAGAGTAATAGACTTATTACTATATACTTATATAATATACTTTTGGAACAAATTGCCTAATCAGGTTAAACATAAGCTTAATTTTAGTCTCTCTACCCTATCGTTATTTCTTGGCCTTTTGGCTAAGATCAAAGTGTAGTATCTGTTCCGATGGATACTGCACCCCGTAGACTGGTATTGTCTTGGCCATCGGGGCTTGATTTACGCCGGTCTATGGGTCTGTCCTGTGCAGTTCTAGGAGGTCCACCCTCCCAGGCTTCGCCTCCCCTCTTTGGGGAGGAGTAAGTTTATTGCCTACTGCCTGAGGCACCCCTATCGGGGAATGTCGACGGGGCTGCCCAGGCAATTTTTAAACCCACTTTCCTGACCCGACCTTGGGTCACATCTTACTTGTGGGAGTAAGATAAAAACTGGCCTTGTGCCTAACTCCTGGAGAGGAGTAAATCAATACTCTATCGTTATTTCTATGGAAGTCCTAGTCAACAGAAAAAAACATTCCTTTCTCCCTCCATGTGGCTAGCGTCAGGCAGAATTTCCATGAACCGAGTTTCTTTCTGAGGGATTCCCACCTGTGGAACAGAATACCACAGGACTGCTGATAACAATTTGGTCATCTTCAAATCCAATTTGTTGTTTTTAATGTCTGTTTTATAGTTTGTGATGTAGTGGCTATTGTTGGAATTCCTAGTTTATTTAGGGTTTTGTAAATTATTGTATTATTAATGTGGGTAGGTTAAAGATGTCTATTTATAAGAGAAGTGTCTGGTGTATATGATTTTGCTTATTGTTTCTAGAAAATATTTGTAGGGCTTTTTTCTTAGCATTTCATATAAAATATGTGGGGTATTGCAATGTTTTGCATAAATCTGTGATGTATTTGAATTCTTTGTCTAGATATTGTGGACTACAAATTCTGAATGCATGTAAGAAGAAACCGATTATGATGCCTGTTTGAATTTTTTTTATTATGGTGTGAATAGAAACGTGTGTGGTAATTTTTGTGTGTAGTTATGCGATGCACTTTGAAGGTTAGATTATTGTTGGATTTTATTATAAGTATGTCCAGAAATGGTATTGAGGTATTTTGTTCTGTTTCATAGGGAAATTTTATGGAGGGCTCGACCGTGTTTAATTTGTTTTGAAGATTTTCGATTTGTGTGTTTTTAGGAATAAAAATTAAAATGTCGTCAGTATATCTAAAGTATTCAGTGTTTGTGAGTAATCTAAATAATAAACAGGCTAAGAGGGTTACAAATAGGGAGTCCAAAATTTTGCTCATAGAAATTATTGTTAAATTGAGAGTAAGCCATGTCAGTGATAAGTATGATTAATTCTATTAGAGTGTTGGGAGGAAACGGTAAGTTAATGTTGATCTTTTTTAGGTGTATCCGGAGTAAATTTAAACATTTCTTAACGGGGACATTAGTATATAAAGATATTACGTCTAGTCTGTGTAAAGTTTTGTTTTGTACATTAATGTTTTATTTTGTTTAATAAGTCTCCAGAGTTTTTTCATGTGAGAAGTGCTGATAGTGCCCATTAGTGGGGTTAGAATATTGGCTCTGGCTTGTGCGATCCTGTGCATGCGTGGCACTACTGATCCCAGATATTATATGGCGTATAGAGATGTCCGGTTTGTGAGTTTTGGAGAAGCCATATAATGTGGGAACATTGGGGCGGTATTCAATATATGATGTCCATTTTTTTTTATCGTTTTTTATAATGTTTTTGAAAGATTTGTTAAAAGTTTCAATGCTTTTGTTTATAGTTTTGAAGTTTGTGTTGATGTATGTATTTTCGTCCGCTAGTAGTGGAGATATTTTCTTTAAATATATAAATATAATTACTATACCACCACCTTTATCTGCTGGTTATATGATGATGTTTTTTGTTATTTGCTAGGTGTTTTTAAAGTATCTACATACCTCTTCGGTAATACTGAATCACTGGGTTGAATAGCTGTGGTAAAAATAATTCCTTATATGAAACCCTTTCTAAAATCTGTATTTTTGGTGATATTTGAATGTATACTAGTTGCGAATTTTAACCCCAAAATCCGACAGCTTCAATTTCTATATCTAAGAGTCGTTTGGTGGTGAGATTTTGTATTAGATCCGGGCGTCCTATGGTTCTCCATTTGCTGTTTGAAATTAATTTAGTGAGTTTGTTTTCCAGTCTGAATGTGTGGTGCGTATTGCATTTCTTAACTGATTTTGTGATGTTTGTGATTGTAATTGAGTATCATTGTGTGGTTATGTTGTAGGTTAATAGCTAATGGTCTGGCTTCATGGAATAGATAAGAACTTTGGTGTTTCAAAAGAATAATCATAATCGCACCATAATTTTTGAATTCTAACGACTATGTTCCGTTTAGAAAAAACAAAACAAAACAAAAGAACATTCTTTTCAAGTCACAAACGCACCACATATTTTCAAATATTGTACTTGTAAGTTATTTCTTTAAATCAATTATCTTGAGAAAGTCTTGAAATAAAGACGAAACGTTAATGAATAAATAAATAATTTTAGTTTTTCCTTTTTTTATTTTCCATCACGTTGGAATATTATTTCCATAATTTTCATTATATATATATATATATATATATATATATATATATATATATATATATATAGTGCATTTAATATGAAAGAATGAAGGCAGAGAGCTCAATTAAGTGAATAAGAACGTGTGATATTTGTTTATTTCAATATAATATATTTATTGAATAGTTGGACATGCTATACCTCGGGTTTCGTAGATCAGACGCAACTCAAAAGTTTAAATTGGGAATTTTAAAATTTCAGACGTCAGAATCGGAGTTAGAATCGAACATTTGGGCTACCGACTCCACAACAGCTTTAGTAATAACGCATGCCGGCATTCTTTTTAATGCATTTTTTTTTTACCAGGTCGGCTACGACCCGTTGAGGCATCTCAAATTGTGAGCTTTTCAGGGCGTTCTGATTTTGATGGGGTTAAGAAAATTCAGTCAGGAATACATTAGAATGTTTGGATTTATTTATCTTCCTCCCACAGCGGGAAGATGTGACACAAGGTCAGAAGATATGGATTGAAAAGCCAGCGCCCTAGAGGAAGAGCATTCTGGCCTACAAAAAATGTCTGGATAGCCCTGTCAGCATTCCCTGGTAGGGGCGTCTCAGGCGATTAGCAATAAACTAACTCCTTCTCAAAGGACGATAAAGTAAAGCCTGGGAGGGTGGACCTCCTAGAACTGCAGAGGATCATACCTCAGCCCGACAGAGAACAAGGCCCCCAAGCAATGGCCTAGACTCTGGCGGCCTGATTGTTGAGGACGTGTCCTCGACTGGTATGAAATAACAGCCCCCGGATCCAGACGTATTCCGATTAAAACTCACGTGAAATAATTTTTGCCGCATTTTTTCTTCATGCTGCTATCAAATAAATAAATAAATGCATAAAACTGCATAAAAGTACCAAAAGTACATTGGATACTGTCTACCAAATGACTATTATTAGTATATCAGTTGGAGCTCATGTCACGCTAGCTTGACTGTTATTAGTACCGCTACTCTTTTTAGCGAGGATACCTATATTAATTTCATCAGTATTTATAGCACCTGCTGTCTCATACGAATTAACCATTAGTATCATGTCATCTTCAAGACTACAACAGTTATTTTCACATTATCATAGACAATAATCTCTCTCTCTCTCTATCTCTCTCTCTCTCTCTCTCTCTCTCTCTATATATATATATATATATATATCTTTATTTATATATGTATTACAGAAGACCTTCTGTAATACATATATAAATATTACGCTCTTATTTTTGAATTTATTTTTACTAATCAAGAACTCTGTTGGAGTTCTCACCCACTAATCTTACACACACATACACCACACACACACACACACACACACATATATATATATATATATATATATATATATATATATATATATATATATATATATATATACTAATGATAATAGAATTAACGATAAGTGAAGTATCGTAAATTGATCTATCTCGATAAAGTAAAGCTTGAGTAGAGCAATCAATTTTAAAGAAAGAAAGATGAAGATAAAAAATTGTACAAAATTACATAAAGTTACATAAAATTAATACAAATTTTATTACATCGAAAGTTCAGATGCAAGGAGTTACATTAATCCTTAAACCATTTATCTTTGAAAAACCATGGTTTAAGGATTAATGTAACTCCTTGCATCTGAACTTTCGATGTAATAAAATTTGTATTAATTTTATGTAACTTTATGTAATTTTATGTAATTTTATGCAATTTTTTTATCTTCATCTTTATTGCTTTAAAATATATATATATATATATATATATATATATATATATATATATATATATATATATATATATATATATATAAATTACGGCTAATTAAACATTAAAACAGATATTTTTCCAAACATAACTCAGTTCCAGAACTAAATTTTATTTTAGCATGTATTTTGTGTTATTGAAGTATACATAAAAAACAAAAATAAACATAAGAAAACAAACGTTCACAAACTCACATTTAGTATGATATATAAAGAGAGAGAGAGAATGTCTAAATTTTAAGGCTTAAGCTTAAGGGGTCTTAAGAAGAAATTGAAGTTCAGAGAATCTTGTTTAATTGGTGTCGAATGACTATGGATCAAATTCAATGCAAATCTGAAATATTTGAATTTTAAACTTTCGAATGAGAGGTGCTATCCATATTATGCTACCTAAGACCTGTTTAAAATATTCCAACAAAACTGAAATTTGAAGAATGTTTTGAATTGATGGCTAATACCATATTGTTAAAATTTCACAAAAATCGGAGGTATCTGAATTTTTACGAAGGGCTTCCATCTTTTTTTTACTCCCCCTTAACATAAATAAATTGAAACTAAATTTGGACTCTTTACGCCTAGAAGCTGTGTTTCAAAATTCATAATGATCGGTTAATTAGTTATGGGGTGAATCCTCTACATACAAATGTATAAACTATACACATATCTAACTTTATATAAATAGAGATATAGTAATAAGTATTATATTACACATCTAGAAAAGATTAGGTTTAAGCTTCCCAAAATTCACACTAGAATTGCCCCCATAAACCTGTGATTTATTTACTCCTCTCCAGGAGTTAGGCACAAGGCCAGTTTTATCTTACTCCCACAAGTAAGATGTGACCCAAGGTCGGGTCGGGAAAGTGGGGTTTTAAAAGCCAGCGCCCGAGAAGGTGAGCACTCTGGCCATTAAAAATTGCCTGGGCAGCCCTGTCGGCATTCCCCGGTAGGGGCGCCTCAGGCAGTAAGCAATAAACTTACTCCTACTCAAAGAGGGGAGGCAAAGCCTGGGAGGGTGGACCTCCTAGAACTGCACAGGACAAACCCACAGACCGGCGGAATCAATCCTTGAAGGACAAGACGACACCGGTCTATAGGGTGCAGTATCCATCGGAACAGATACTAAACTTACTTCCTAGCCACAAGTGCCAGAAACCCGTGATGCAATAGTAAAAATAAGTTGATTAATAATCAGTTCTAAGTGACAGTCGTTTGAAGGTTCGATCCTTGTTACAGTCGATACAGCAATTCGGGAGGTTGAGGGAGGGTTGGGATATGACAATTACAATCCATTTCAAATAGCATACAAAGCAATTAAATCGAACATACAAAGGAACACGATAGGGAAATAAAGACTGTTTAAAGTACAGGTACAGAAAAAAAATACACAATAGAAAAAGGAATTTTTCTACAATTAAAAACTTGTTCTTCCAAAAGAGAAAATATAGAAAAATATGATAATTTATAGTGAAAAATTATTTAATAGATAAATTCACCATTAATTAAATTAAAGAGATATTCTTTTAATTTGGACAATTTAAAAAAAAATGATTAACTTAAAATATATCTTAATAAAAATTAAAAAATTGAAAAAAAAACAAACAACAGCAATATAATTTGCAGTTTAATAATTTCACTAAGTAGAAGAAAGTTTAATGATAATTATAAAATAATAAACTTGAATAAAAATAATGATAATAATAATGATATTAATAATAATTAAAAGATAAATAAATAAATGGACAGATTAATCTCCTAAACTAATGAACGGATCATTATTATGGAATATATTTGGAATATATATTCTAAAAATACGGTGATTTTTACAGGGGGGTGCATATATATAAAGTTGTTTTTTTTAGTAAATTTTTTTTTAATGAACCGATCATTATGAATTTAGGAATATATATATTTCAATAACCCGGTGAGTAACATGGGCACATTATTTTTTTGTAAACTTTACCATTTGTTTTTTTTTAGGTGGGGAGGCCCCACCTAAACCCGCACCAGTCCCCCCAAAAATATTTAATATCCTAAACTAATGAACGGATGATTATGAATTTTGGAATATACATATTCTGAAAAATACGGTGAGTAATATGGGCACATTATTTTTTTTTGTAAATGTTAACATTTAGGGAGTGCACATATATAAAGTTTTTTTTTTTTTATTTAATAACAAATATTTTTTTATGAACCGCTCATTTTGGAATATAACATGACCACATTCTTTTATTTTGTAAACTTTGCCATTTAGAGGGTGCGCTCACCCGAACTCGCATCCGCCCCCTCCAAAAAAAAACTTTTAAAATAAGTTAGATACAAAAAGTTTAGAGAAAAAAATTACTCTACATAAATTTTTTAGTTATATTAAGTAACTAGCTTGCTTTGACAGCTCTCTATCGCTTCGCTACTTTAAATACTTGAAACATTAATTTAGAATAATAAACATTTAATTCATAACTTTGTTGTAGACACGAAACCAAATCTTTCTCATTTATTAACATATAGATAGATAAACATTAACATATATATATAAATAGCTTATAAAACTTTCAATCATTTAATATATGAGAACTTGGTAAGAATTTTAAAGCCAGTTAAAATGACTTTCTATTCGACAGTTCAAATTTCGAAGGGTCACGAAGTAATTCATTCATTTTTTTTCAACTAAGAAAATATTAAAATGGCTGACTTATTTACAAAGAAGGCGAAATGCACTACAGTGGATTTAATTACAAATTAAAAAAAAAAGAATGAATTACTTTGTGACCCTTCGAAATTTGAAAGGAATTCAGAAGCATTGTAACTGTCGAATAGAAAGTAATTTAAACTGGCTTTAAAATGCTTACCAATAATTTTTGAGGTACTTCTGTAGTTTACGGACCGTGCTGAATAATAACGTTATTATTTAGAAACCTATTCTTAACATGTGAAGGGGGAGGGGATTTGTTAACTATTCTGTACTTTCACCTGACAATTTAACAAACAAAAGATACCGTAAAAATTTAATTTAACTTAAAAAATCCTATCTAAAAAATAGCACGGTCCGTAAACTGCAGAAGCACCCATTTTTAAATAGGATTTAAAAAATTTCGTGTCATTTTATGCTATTGCATTTTTGATTTCAATAAATATTCGATTAATACAGGGTGGGCCAAAATAAGGGTCCTATCTTTAAATTTGAATAACTTGAATTTGAATAACTTCCACAAAATAAAAGTTAAACTCACCAAACTTTATGTGTGTGTAGACTGACCCTTCCGAGATTTTTTGAAATAAACAAAACAAATTTTAGCCGAAAAACACTTCTTAAAACTTACAAAAACTAAAGTATTGTTTTTTACACTGTTTTGAGTTTTTTAAGCAAAAATAATGTTTTCTAAATGAGGGTACGTTCCTTAGGGCTAATACGGCTAATGCTTGCTTCGGAAGGGGTCCTTTACTTATTCTAAAAAAAAATTTAAAAAAATCAATAAATAAAAAAGTTATGAATTTTTAAAAATAGGACCCTTATTTTTGCCCACCCTGTAGTACAAAAAAAATAATAATTCAATGTGTAATTATGAAAGTTACGTTGACGCGCGAAACACAGACATACACAAAGTGTTATTTGGATTATTCGGACTATTGTTCTCATCTTAAGTGTTATTCTCACAACGTTTCGGCCGATGTAAACCCCCTCTTCCTAATAATAATAATAATAATAATAATAATAATAATAATAATAATAATATAGTTTACAAGAAGGAAAAAAAATGACAAATTGTAGATTTTGCCACTCCAGTAGATCACAGAATAAAGATGAAAGAGACTGAAAAACGAAGCAAATATAAAGAACTTGTCAGAGAACTGAGAGGAATATGGAACATGAAGAAAGTCACGAGCACTATGAACAGTCCCGAAAAACCTGGAAAAAGACTAGGAGAAATTGGAATCAAACGGAATACAGACTATACAACGGACAGCAATGATGAAAATAGGTGAAATCTTAAGGAAAATCCTCGAATGTGGAAACCAACCCATATAAACTACGAACATGGAAATTGCAACAGAAGTAAAACGAAAACATGGAAGGAACACCACATGAACCCAAGAGAACTGAAACTGCAAGAAATCTTATAAACTGTGCTAGCGAGAAATAATGGTAAGCGGCTGTTGCGATTATGCAAAGTCATTTGCAATGGTTATCGAAAGAGGTGGAGAGTACTGGAAATCTGGGGAGACTTGTTGTCACCCACACTCCAGGGAACACCATCGGTTATTATCAGTGAGTAATCACTGATGATGACATGTGCAAGAACTCCTAGTGAGTACAATAATAATAATAATACATTTTAATAATAATAAAAACAAGTGCATTATTCAGGTTTATGATGATCAATAACGGCTAAGAAATAACTGGAACGCGATAGCAAACAAAAAAAAAAAATAACAACAAAAATAAAACAATTGTCAAATGTAAGATTTGAACCCTGAAAGCTGGTATAAAATATTGGAACTGAAGGCGAACGCTTTATCCACACGGCTACCCATCAAACGAAATTATTTTGTTTTTGTAACCTACTCAAACTGTGTATAAGTTCGGCTTAAGGATACACACACTGCATATAGCTAAAATAATTCGAATGTCTAAAGTAAAAAAAAAAAAAGAAACATAAACAAGGCAAATAAGTACAAGAACTAAAAAAACTAATTTTTATGTTTATCTATTTTTCTAACTGACAGTGAAAAGGTTCAGAAGTATGTTGTTCGGTCGGCTTGGAAACGGAACGCAAAAATGTCGGAACATTTGTTTCTAATGTGAATTTTACGTACTTTTAATTTTAAATAATGAATTTAAAAAATGGTTCAAGAACTTCTGACATCGATAAGTACACCGAATCGAAGATGCTGATTCCAAATCTGCAGTAGGTTTGCCTCTTAAATAAACGGTTTAATTGTGATGCCGCGACATACACACATACATATAACTTTGCTTTACATATATATAAATATAGTATATACTCCGACTACTGAGTCAAATATGACTTTCATATTGGGGTTCGAACCGTCTGGCCGGCAGGGATTGTCTCCTTTGATACTGATGATTGCAGGTTTGGCATGAAACACATGTGTATATGGATTAATGTGAAAATATTATTTATAAATAATTATTCAAAGCTCTCGCTAAAGTAAGTTAACAACAAGCCGTTATTTATAGCGTAATGCGATACTCTAGGCTGTGCTTATTGAGTACTCTTGACGGCTTGCCGATATGGCCGCTGAATTTGCTATTTTTAAATGTTAATTTACTCTCCCATTTCTATAGCTATGCGTGGTGGACACATTGGTACGCGCTCCGACTACTGAGTCAAATATGACTTTCATATTGGGGTTTGAACCATTTGACCGGCAGGGATTATCTCCTCCCATACTGATGATTGCAGGTTTGGCATGAAACACATGTGTATATGGGTTAATTTGAAAATATTATTCATAAATTATTATTTATATATATATATATATATATATATATATATATATATATATATATATATATATATATAAATATGTTGTATTCGTTAACTATGTTTTATCTCTTTCATTCAACATTCACGTTTTTATCCATTTTTAACATTTATAACATTTCAACCGTCAGCGTGTGTTTTGATACATTTCAAAGGCGCGACCATTGTCTATACCCTAATAATAAAGTTTAACACTTAAAAATAACATTTTTTTCTTATTAAATAGGGATGATCAAATTTCGTCTGCTAGGCAGCCATTGGCAGCTATCGTTTAAAAAAAACGTCATTACTAAGCCACGCCTTTTTTTTCAGAACTATGGAAGTTCATACAAGAACGATAACTCTATTTTTGTATCACTTCTGCGCATTCGTAGAACGGATCTGATATTGTATGTAAAAATGGACCGAATTTGAAAGATGAAAAACGAAATTTTCCCAAATCTGAATCTTGTAACAACTTCAGCCATTTTATTTATCGGGTTACCTTTTTTAAGTACTGAAGCTCACAGTTGAACTCAAGTTTCGATAATAACACATTTTGAGTTGTTAATTTTGTTAACATTTGTTAGAATAATAAAACAAATATATTTTTTAATAGTGTTTTTACTACCGTATTCGTAATAAATTAAGCGAACATTTAAAACAAAACAAAAAAAAAATTTCTCGACGAGCAATATTTTATTTATGTTACCATTTTTAGATTTCCAAAAGTAAGGGGTCCATTTGATTTTTTTTTCAGAAAACAAAATAACATATTAAACTACGAGGAATTATCTTTTAAAAATAATTAATTTATAAATGTACCAAGCACTTTATTTTTTTTGCAAGCATTGATGAGTTAGTGGGTGGGTGGGGGTCGTGAACACCCCCCCCCCAAAAAAAACGGCTGCTTTAAAAATTTCGAGTTTGCAATTGTTTTAAAGAAAGATCATCTCTTAACGCTTCTAATATCGAAAAGATTATCGAAATACAATAATTAGTCTATTTTTGGTGAATCTTTGCAAAATTACATTTTTCACCTTATTAGACTGTAATTCAGTCTAATAAGGTGCGTGTCTTTGATAACGCTCGTTCCCGCGAAGAGTCGCAGATTCATCACATTCTTTCTTCTACGGTTCGCAAATCAAAGCGTGGTTCAAACGGAGGAAAAGCAGCCGACATATTTGAACAACGGAAAGTTGTTGGTGCCGTTTGTTGTACAAGACAGGAAGGTTTACGAAGAAATCGATAAACGCCTCACGGAAGGAGGTCACTGATAATGGAAGCCATTAAGTACGAGCAAATATACGTAATCAGGATGGAGAGCAACGCAACAAGAGACCTTGGTTTTGTGTGAGCGCACCATCTTTTCCCCCTCTTCTCTCTCTCTCTCTCTCTCTCGCTCTCTCTCTCTCTAGATGATTTGTTACATAAAGAAAAGAAAGGATGTTGCATCTCTATTTATACAGGGACAGGCAATGAAAGTGAAAGTTATTGCGTTTTTTTTTTAACAGAAACAAACAAAAAAAATGAATACATCAGATTGAAAAAAAGGAATCTACCAAAAATCAGAGAATGAAATTTTCAGTATTTATTGATTAATCGATTGATAAATGGATGTTAATATAAAATATTTATTTTATATTAAAAAAAACAAAAAACAAAAAAAAAAACTTATAAATTTTTTTATTTTATATTAAGAAACAAAAAACAAAAACTTGTAGATTTTTTGGGTCACTTAAATTATTTTACCTCTCCCTCTTCATTTCAAGGACGAAATACATCTTATTATACTCATAGTCGAAACTCAGTGACCACTTTTACAAACTGCTAACACATTGAAAGTGTGAATAAAAAAAAATATTTAAAGGCAACTTCTCGGTAGAAAATGATACTAAAAAATCGGAATTTTAAATGCAAAAAGAAAAAGAAAAAATTAAAGATTTTGAGAGCTTTAATTACTAGCTGGCTTATTTTTTAAAAAGTTACACCGTCTTCATTAATCTGGTCACTGAGTTTCAACGATAGATATAAGGCGTGTTTCGTCTTTGAAATTAAGTGGGTGGAAGTGGGAGGTAATTTATGTGATCTAAAATAATCTATAAGTGTTTTTTTTTAAATAAAATAAATACTTTATTAATTAATAAATACTGAAACTGTCATTAAGATCACATAATTCTCTGATTTTTTTGTGGATTTCTTTTTCACCAGCGGTATTCACTTTTTGGTTAAAAAACAAATCGCTTTCACTGTTTTTTTTTCTTTTTTCATTTTACTTCAGTGTAAAATCTCAGATATTAAGGGGACTCTTTCCTGGGGGTAACACGTGATCTCTATATGAGATACATAGATACCTGAGTGTTAAACCAAGGCCTCCCTTTACCTCTCACACGTCGAGTTAGTAAACAAGCGATAAACATTAATTTTCCTCTTCCCAATTGACACGTTAACTATGTTATAGTATATCTTGCTTGTCGTCTCTTGGTCTTACCGGATTTTTTTTTTTCATGTTAATTTCTATAAATTGATAGTCTTTAATCCCATCAAGGCACACCTTGCGTTTCCCGGGAATTAACCTATTTGAAGTTTCTTTTTTTTGGGGGGGGGGGGGGGAAAGGGAGAGTCTGTCCCCATAGCCCCCTAAAGGTGCATGTAGAGATTCAGGACTGATTCTATTGCTTTCCCGGATAAATTTTATACATATGATTTAAATTTCATCAAAATAGAATATATTTGAAATTTCAAGGTCACTTAGAGGGGCATTTCGAGATTCTGAACATCTTCCATTGTATTCCCTGGAAAATTTTACATATGAAGACACTTTTAGCTTTTATGTAGATTCTCTAACCTTTCTTTCTATAGGGAACACACATACAGACATTGAAATTTATATAGAGAAATTTAAGAGTTAAAAAAACAATCTCGAAAGTATTTATGTGATTTAAATTTCAACATTTCGTAAGAAGTTTGATCGATTTTATTGTAAAACCATTTTTTTAAAAATACATATGACAGAGCAATGATTAGGTGGATATGCAACGTAAAGCCAGACAAGATCTAGAAGATTAGGTCAGACATTCTACTTGAGAAATTGGCCATCCCAAAACTTGATGTCCTAATGAGGGCAAATCGTCTTTGCTGGTTCGGGCATGTTGAAAGAAGCAAGGGGTATATCAGCACATGCAGAGACATAAGACTGGATAGCCAAAAGAAAGCGAGTGCCCTAATATAAGACGACATGGAAAGAAACCATCAGGCAAGACCGTAAACTGTGGCAAATAGACACAGTCGATCCCTACAATCGTGATCACTGGAGACTTAGCATAAGAACAGTCAGACAGCATCGAACCTCTTGTCGAAGGGAACATAGACGATAAACCTAGATAAAGAGTGAGTGAGTGAATGAGTGAGTGAATGAGTGAGTGAGTGAGTGAGTGACATACATTCTGTCATTGAATTATCTTTCCAATTATTAATTTTAAAACATCTCTCCCCAAAAATTGAATGTAAACAAAATAAACTCTCAATATCACATTCCTAAAGACGAAGTGCATTATGGGAATGCTTATTGTGAAATTAATGTGTTTCCTTGGTTTACGTGAACAAGGGAAACCTATATTTGATTTTTGGCTTTAAACGTTAATTCAAGCCAGAAATTACTTTTCTTCCCATCAGTTTAAAAGCTTCAAAAGTATTATAAAATTTTGAAGTGTCACGATATCGCAAACAAGTTAGTCATTTTATTTTTTTTAAAAATAGTTGAAAAAAAAAAAAGAATTACTTTCTGACCCTTCGAAAAATTCAAAGGAATTTGGAAGCATTTAAACTGTCGAATCGAAAATCATTTCTGGCTTTAAAATTCTTAGTAAATCCTTACATATTCTTTAATTATTTTTTTTAATGGAAATCGCTCCATACAAAGCACGAAGCCACTTGCTGTAAGGAGCTAACAAGAACAAATATGATTATCGCAAAGACAGGAGATGCCTATTGACCTTAGTCTTGAAAAGACCAAGATTATAGGTTGGAGGAAAACAGTCAGCAGGAAGAGAGTTCCACAAGCCTGCGGTTCTTGGAAAGAAGCTACTGGAATAGGAAGCTGTATTACAATGACGTATCAAAACAGCGAATTAATGGAGACCCCTAGACCAACTCGTCAAATGAGCTGGAACAAAAGAAACAAGGAATACATCAGACAATTCTGAAGAACATATGGCATAATAGTATTTATAGAAAAGACTGAGACTAGCAACATCACGTCTGTGAGAGAGAGGGTGCAGAGGAGAAGAAAGGGTAGGGCTAATCAAATTACAGATACGTTTCTGCACCTTATCAAGAGCCCTCAAATGGGACAGAGATTCACCAGCCCAAATATGACAACAGTACTCCATACATGGTCTGATTGTGGATTTGTAGAGATAGAGAATAGCCTCAAGTGTGAGAAAGTATTTGGAGCAATAGAGAGAACCGAATTTATGAGAAGCAGATAGAGCAATGGATCTAATGTATGAATTCCAAGAAAGATTTGATTAGAAAGACCAAGAGTTTCAGAGTCGATTTCTCCTCAAGAGCAGAGCCATCCATGAGAATCTCAGGAAGAAACGGGGCACGCCTACGATTGAAAGACACGAGCTGAGTCTTAACTGGATTAAATGGAACAAGCCATTTCGTACCTCAATCCACAACTGAACCCAGGTCAACTTCTAGATCAGCTGCATATTTCGACTGATCCGAGGGAGATGAGCGAGAAGCAACACCAGAATAGAGAGTGGTATCGTCAGCATAGATGTTAATTTTCTGAACAATATTCTCTGGAAGATCATTTATATAGAGAAGAAACAGTGTTGGGCCTTAAAATGTTGAAAGTTTTGGAACCTATTTACATCCAATGAATTTATGAATAGAGGTTAAAACGACATGACCGTAACAAAATTAGTTATAGTTTTATAAAAATTTATTTTAACTAGTTCATACCTGCGCCTTGAACGGTGTTTGTACAGTACCTGGGTATGTGAATTTCCATCTTTACCTAGTTTTACCGCTTTATAGCTGGTACGAAGCAAAATATTTGGGAAATTTTGAGGAAAAAATATGCTATTTAGTATTTACATGAGAGTTAGTAACTACAATGAATGTGTTTACATATTGTTTTTATTGACAAAAACATTAGAAATTATCTTTTTTAAGCAACAATAATTTGTGTTGAACTAATGCCGAATGCCCTTCATGTCTACATTGTTTTGTGGATTATCGAAAAAAAAGTCACTTAACTTAAAAAAAATGCTATTTAGTATTTGCATGAGAGTTAGTAACTACAATGAATGTCTTTACATATTGTTTTTATTGGTAAAAAACATTAGAAATTATCTTTTTTAAGCAACAATAATTTGTGTTGAACTAATGCCGAATGCCCTTCATGTCTACATTGTTTTGTGGATTATCGAAAAAAAAGTCACTTAACTTAAAAAAAATGCTATTTAGTATTTGCATGAGAGTTAGTAACTACAATGAATGTCTTTACATATTGTTTTTATTGGTAAAAAACATTAGAAATTATCTTTTTTAAGCAACAATAATTTGTGTTGAACTAATGCCGAATGCCCTTCATGTCTACATTGTTTTGTGGATTATCGAAAAAAAAGTCACTTAACTTAAAAAAAATGCTATTTAGTATTTGCATGAGAGTTAGTAACTACAATGAATGTCTTTACATATTGTTTTTATTGGTAAAAAACATTAGAAATTATCTTTTTTAAGCAACAATAATTTGTGTTGAACTAATGCCGAATGCCCTTCATGTCTACATTGTTTTGTGGATTATCGAAAAAAAAGTCACTTAACTTAAAAAAAATGCTATTTAGTATTTGCATGAGAGTTAGTAACTACAATGAATGTCTTTACATATTGTTTTTATTGGTAAAAAACATTAGAAATTATCTTTTTTAAGCAACAATAATTTGTGTTGAACTAATGCCGAATGCCCTTCATGTCTACATTGTTTTGTGGATTATCGAAAAAAAAGTCACTTAACTTAAAAAAAATGCTATTTAGTATTTGCATGAGAGTTAGTAACTACAATGAATGTCTTTACATATTGTTTTTATTGGTAAAAAACATTAGAAATTATCTTTTTTAAGCAACAATAATTTGTGTTGAACTAATGCCCTTCATGTCTACATTGTTTTGTGGATTATCGAAAAAAAAGTCACTTAACTTAAAAAAAATGCTATTTAGTATTTGCATGAGAGAGTAAGTGTAAGATAATGAAAGGTGGCAAAAATGAATCGTGGACGAGCCCATTGTGGGTGGGACGTCGAGAAAGAAAAAAAAAGGCGACTTGATAACTGTTAAAAAGGAGAAGGTTCCGCAGTGCAAAAGGGACTTGAAAAACGGTGGTTTCAAAAATGCAAAGAGCCGAAACGCTTGGTGATCGGAGTATCGCTGTACTGGAAGAATGCGAGTTTACCGATATTTATGGCACCGATGAAGCTTTATTGGCTATGGTACCCAAGCCCGTCTTGCTGTTAGACTTTTGTGTCCACTGACTAAAAATGCGGCTGATAAGCAAGTTGGTACCATGAAGGAATCCCCTGACTTGTACTTCACCAAAGTGCTTGTAGAACAATTACTTCGGTTCACGCTCGGATAGACAATGCAGAGCAAATTGCTTTCCAATCGGATGTATATACGAACGAGTTTCTAGCGGAAACCAAGTATGTGACCTCAGCAAGAAAAAGACTTTCATGAGACAAAAGTATGTCAAAAGATTGTTTAATATGTGTGCGTAGCCGGCGTAAACCATCCGGTAATGGCAAATAAAGAAAACCAAAGTTTTTTCATATACGTTCTGGTCTTTGTCATTCTTGTTGGATCTTACCGGGTACCCTGAAAGAACGGGTAATGCAACATAAGTAACTATGATGAATGTATTTACGTATTGTTTTTATTGGCAAAAACATTAGAAATTATGTTTCTTAGCAAATGTCGAATACCCTTTATGTCTATTTTTTGCGGATTATCAAAAAAGGTCATTTAGTTAAAAAGAACAAAAACTATTTATGTCATTTTTTTTTTTTTATGTTATTATGTTATTATAATTTATTTAAATTTATAAAACACATATCCAGTTAAAACTCCTTTAGACTTACGTGAGATTCGATCTCAGGCATTGGCATTGTAAAAACAACTGCCTTGGTAATGTGTACTCTGCCTATTCCTTTTCTGTCAACCAATCACATGTTTCTGTTTGCGTACGAACAGACAAACTCCCCAAAACACCATAACTTTTTAATAGTATATAGATTAATAATGCTATAAGGCATCTCATGTTCGTACATGCGTACGTTATCACCTTTCACACACATTAAAAAATGAGATCGTCGGATAAGCAAAGATGTCGCTAGGGTAAAAAAATTCCGACTTTATCGATTTTAAAATGAAATATTCGAAAATCAAATTATATCGCCCCTCAACTAAAACAGCACAATTTTAAATAAATACATTTCAAAAAGTGAAATTCGTTTTATTGATTTGGAGAAGAGTTAGCGGACAATTATTTTTACTGTAAGAAAACAGAGAATATTTATTGTTTTAAAAAGAAAATAAATGGCTACAATTTTAAATAAATAAGAGACATATTCGTTTTATTAATTTAAAGAATAATTAGCTGACAATCACAATTATTTTTACGGAAAAAGACAGAGTCATTTCTTATTAATGGTATTGACCTTCACAGACATTTATTATTGCAAAAGGAATATTATTATTAGCAATAAATTATACAGATCTATGTAGAAAGCACCGTGGAATTTCCACGGGATCCTACTAGTATAGATTAATAAGTTAGTGACCAAATAATACCGTAATAATAACATTTAACTTTCAAAATCCTATTAAAAAAAAAGGGAAAATAATTTGGTAAAAAACAAACAAACAAACAGTATAATTAAAGAAAAAGCGAAATAAAAATTAAAGTAAAAAGAATCCCGGGCAACGCCGGGTCGGGTCATCTAGCATATAAATACAAACAGAACAAGAACATAATCACTGGCTTTTGATAGGCTATAAAAAAGCTGCTAGAGATTGTATATTTGTTTTGACTAAGTACGAAAGCTTGGTAGGATTTGTAAACACAATTACTACTGCAATGAGATTAATCTTTATTATGGCTTTGCGGCGGATTAAGCTAAATTCTCTCGAAGGATGAGGGGTGGCCTTTGCTGGTTGAAATGTCGGTGTATTTTGTACGAGTGACTGCGGTAAGTGCGGTAAGCCAAGGTAAATGTCAAGGTTCGAAAAGCTGTATCAACTCATCCCTGTAAGAAGAGTCTACATCTATCGGCCAGTTTATCGGTCCGTTCGTCGGTCTATCAGGCTTAACTTTGAAATAGTATTAAACGCACGGATTGAATAGACGTCACTTACTTTATATAATAGTTGTACATACCCGGGAGTATTTTTATTTTCATTTTTCTTTCATATAACGATGTCGTAATAATGACGACATCTGAAGGCGCTACGAGATTGCACCGATCGAGAGCAAGATAAGGTAATGGCGGCTCAGATAGTTTAGACGTTGTGCCAACGTTGTGGAACATTGGAAGTAATCCGGAAGCGATCGAGTCGAAGGCCGATGATGAGATGGGCAGACGCCCTGTACAAACCGGCCTTCATCCGAACCAAGCCACTGATCATGCCAAGTGGAGACAAAAATCCATTATTACGGACCCCACCATAGCTCGGGATTGACGCAAAAGAAAAAGAAGAGGAAAACATAAAGATGCTGTAATCTTTAAATTTAACTCTCAAAATCTTATTTGTAAAAAAAAAAAATCAAATGAAAAAAAGTTTAAAACTTTAATTTCATAATTATTCATTAAATAACTAAACTAAAACCTGCTATATACAAAAAGTATTTCACTCATGGCGCAATCCTCCACCTGTATGAGAGTCAAATACGTCCTAAGATGCAGTACTGTTGTCACATCTGGGGAGGTGCCAGTCAGAGCACTCTTTCTTGCCTTGACAAAGTTCAAAATCGACCTCATAATCTAATGGGAGATGATCTCTTCTCTTCGCTACAGCCTCTTTCTCACAGAAGAGACGTTGCTAGTCTTTCTCTACTCTATCGTTATTTTCATGACAAGTGCTCAACTGAGCTTCATTTTATGCCCCCCCCCCCGTAAAACATTCGCAACAAAAACTTGTCTAGCTACAACCACAGTCAATAAATTCCCTTTCTCTCTCTGTGTACCAAAAACTAAGTGGAACTTCCATCAGCAAAGTTTCTTTCCTAAAATTGCTCATCTGTGGAACACAGTACCACGGGGTTGCTTCTCAGCTGACTATAACATTACCATTTTCAAGTCCACTGCAAACAAATTCTTGTTGAGCCGTCCTCCCAAGTAATCAATTTCTTTACCAAGGTACAACCATCGTTACAAATCTCCTCGATGTCTCACCGTCTACCTGTCCAACCCAATAACCCTAATCCTTGAGTGGCCTTTGGGCCTTGACTCGTTTGTAAAAAAAAAAAAATACAATTTAGGTAACTGAAATAGGAATTAAGCTGTAATGTTTTAGTTTATCCCCCTCCCCTCTATCAGGCGAGTAGAAATAAACAGTCAAGTAAATAAAAGATCTTCTCCTCCCACCCTGTCGTTGAATTCCTTATCAAAAAGGAGGAGAAGGAAGAGTAGACATCACTGAAGAAATAATGGTGCCCCCCCCCCCGAATGGTTCAATAAACTTCAACCTTACAGTTTGATAGGTGATATTTGTTTGTGTAAGTATTCGATTCATGCTTGATCGCCTTCGATTACTTCGATGGGTAGTTTTATGCTTGCTTCCTTCTCCCCACCCCACACACACTCGTCCCCGTCCCTCTCTTCAAAATTTTTTTCTATTGTCTACTATTTCTTGTCTCTCACTAACAAGCGAAGTGATCGGTCGAAATTATAACAAATTAACCAACATTAACCAATGAAAACGCGAGTGATAGAAAAAAGAAAAAAACAAAGCCATAACCGGTGCAAGCGAAAAATATGTCTCTTATCAAATAAAATTCATTTATTCATAAGAGGTAGTATTATTAGATAAATCTTAGTGGGTGAAAAATTCTCCTACTGTCTATAAAATATTACTAAGCAAAATGAAAATATGGATTCGGTTTCGCATGTAATTGATGACATTAATTGGAAATTACCTTTTTGCTTTTGTAAGAACACAGACTGATATTTACCATAATTGATGTGAGAAACACAATTAAGGATCTTCTTGTATTAAAAAGCTATTAACGTCAAAGAAACGGAGAAGAGGCTAACCCTTCTTTATATATGCAATAGCTGTACATACCCGGCGTTTCCCCTGATACAGTGAAGTCATTTTAGTTTGCAATTTTTATTTGTTTGCACAATTTTAAAACGTATACAGAAAACGAAATAGCATTTTAGTTGTGACGGAGACAACTCTTTTTTTAATATTCTTCAATTAAAATATTAGTTTATTCCCTTTGTTCATTTTGATTTTACGATCATAAGTGAAAACTGTTTTCATATTACCATTTTTTTCGGGCAGGACTACATATTTTTCTTAATAAAGCTGCAGATAAGTACATCATTATAGTGCCAATACCATGGCACAACAATAAAACATGGTAAATTGGTTAGTCAGAATCAAAGTTTGATATGTCAGTTTAAATGCTATTTAGGTGCAACTTTTTAAATCTCTCAAGATAATTGCATGTGTTAGAAGAAGAAGAAGAAGTACCAACCATCTCTAAGAGGCACTCTCTAATGATGAGTGTCACGATTAAGTTTGAAATAGCATTTTTTTGTCTGTAATATTTCAGTGTTTGAAATAGCATTTTCATGATTATACGTGCAAGTTAAATAGGTTTAATTTTGATTTTTTTTGTATTTTCTTATGTTTCCTCCTAATACAGTTGTAATATAAAGTTTGGTAAAACTGAAACAATCTACTTGATGGCGTCTATTCCGGATTCATAACTCTAATTGAAAAATAAATAAATGTCAAATAAAATCTTTTTCAGGTAAAATTTTATACTTAAAATTTATTCAAATTTTCTGGTATTAATTTTTTTAATGAAAATTAATATTAAGTAAAAATGGAATTTTTACTGAAATCCATCAAATAATTCGAAGTTAAAACGAATCGATTTTATTTAAAATTTAATTTTTGTTCGTGTGCAATCATTTATATCGGTTTGAAACCGTCGAAATTAAACTCAATAGCCGCCATCAAGTAGGCTGTTTTGCTTTTACCTAAAGATATATATTGTACAAACCAGTTTTGGTTGCTATTGCGTCTTTGCAATTTGTTTACCTCATGCAGTTATATATGACATTGTTATTGTTTTAATGATATACCTCTCTCTCTTTCTCTCTCTTTTTCTCTCTCTTTCTCTCTCTCTTTTTTTCTCTATCTCTTTACCTTTCTTTCCCTCACTTTTCTCTCTCTCACTCTCTTTCTTTCTCTCTCTCTCTCTCTTTATCGTTCTATCTTTCTCTCTCTCCCTTTCTCTCTCTCTCTCTCCCTCTCTCTAGGGCCTGTCTAAGACTCACATTACACCTCCATCGTATCATTCTCATATAATTCTCTCCATGCAACACATGTCCTCAACCCATATTGGTCAGGTTTCACTTCCATACATCATCACACAGCATACACATGCCTGATAGGCTCTTCCATTGCAAAAGGAATATTATTCGTAAGAGTAAATTATACAGATTGATGTAGAAAGCACTGTGGAATTTCCACCGGTCCTGCTTGTTGTTGTTGTTGTTGTTGTTGTTACAACAAGAATAATGATTGATTGATTTTGCACAACTCCATCAGAGCAAGACGTCTTGTAAAATAATCGATAATTGAATTTAAGCAAATGTCTGAAAATGTCAAGAAGATCAAGATGTAATCAATTAAACCTGGACAGCTGATCGAGAACGATCTGTTTTTGCAAATCGAATAAAACGGTATTAAGCTTAAGGTTCCTCCAGAAGATAGCAGAGGATAATGGGCCTCTAAAAAAAAAAAAATAAAAAATAAAAAAATAAAAAAATAAAAAATAAAAAATAATAATAATAATAATAATAATAATAATAATAATAAAAAAAAAAAAAAAAAAAAATAATAATAATAATAATAATAATAATAATAATAATAATAATAGTCGTCGTCGTCGTCGTCGTCGTCGTCGACGACGACGACGACGACGATGTGAAAAATTGTAGTATATTAACAACGGAGAAATCGTAAAAAAGAACAACAAATAACTTATACCAAACGCAGTAGAATTTAATTATCTACGGACCTGTATACTTTTAATGTGCTGAAACAGTTTGTAAGATTCTTTTTATTTCAGAATTTGTTTTCGATGTTCGTATTGCTTATCGTCACACTAAAACCAAAATGTCTGACCACGTGAGGACTTAGTTCATTTAAATTCATGCTGAAAATATAGTAAAAAATGACTTACCCTACCTCTAACCCTAAGTCCGAGTATTAAACTTTCCCCTTCCCAAACAAAAACCCTCCTAAAACTATCAATCGCCTAAGTTCAGCGAGGTAAAGCCAATACTTTGGTCGACATGTTGTTTTTCGTATTTTGATAAGACACACATAATCATAGAAAAAGAATTCTTAAAAAAAAAAAAAAAATTACACACAGTTTCCACACGTTAAAAGTATACAGGTCGATAGAGAATTTAATTCTACTTTGTTTGCTATAAATTATTTCTTGTTTTTCTTTTTTCTTTACGATTTCTCGACGGTTAACTATACTGCAATTTTACCCTTCCCTCTCATGCGCAATGTGACACAAGGTCCTTTTATGAAGGTATAGGCATCTCCTCCGAGTGGGTACTCTGGCTAAGTGAAGAAATAGCCGAGAACGAACTTGGCAACATTCTCCGGTAGAGGCGCCTCAGTCGACTGGCAATTAAGTTTAGGGGTGGATTATGTTCTTCAAGATAAGAAACAATTGATTCTAGCTTACAATATCATCAACGGGAATGTAAATCTATCTTTCGAGGAGTTTTTTACCCCAGCGCCAAGTTGTGGTCTCCGCATAAGATGTACAAGCGTCACTTTCGGCTCATTAAAAAAAAGGTCTCTGTCCATGTTTCTGCTCCGTGGAGCAACCTGCCAGAGGAGGTTGTGACGATGACTACCATATCCAGGTTTTACATGGCTTTAGACTGTATTTGAATGTAAATAGCTTCCACCTTTCTATTTACATGGCTTGTTGCACTACACATTTTTTTTTTTTGCCAAACAAATTTGAATTTAAATTTTGTTTAAATTAGAGAGGCCAAAGTCAGAATAAAAGTAGAGAGTGGGTATCGTGGAGGAAATTTTATTACTCCCCTCGCCCCCCAAAACAAAAACAAAAAAACTTGAGAGCAACGCTATCTCGACAGCACTCTAAGCCACTGTAAAAAGCAATGCACGAGAGCAAGACCCTTTCTTCCAAAATCATTTCAAGGAATAAAAATGTAAATGATTAATAAAATTAAAGATATATTTACTGATTTCGTATTTCTAACAAAATCAATGTTTAAACATAGAAAAAGAACATGCTCCATAGCAAATATTCTTCTTTTATTTTTTCTTCTGATACTTCTTCTTCTTCTTCTTCTTCTTCTTCTTCTTCTTCTTCTTCTTCTTCTTCTTCTTCTTCTTCTTTTGATCTCCTCTCTTCTTCTTCTTCTTCTTCTTCTTCTTCTTTTGATCTCCTTTCTTCTTCTTCTTCTTCTTCTTCTTCTTCTTCTTCTTTATTCTTCTTCTTTATTCTTTTGATCTCCTTTCTTCTTCTTCTTCTTTTGATCTCCTTTCTTCTTCTTCTTCTTCTTCTTCTTTTGATCTCCTTTCTTCTTCTTCTTCTTCTTCTTCTTCTTCTTCTTCTTCTTCTTCTTCTTCTTCTTCTTCTTTATTCTTCTTCTTTATTCTTTTGATCTCCTTTCTTCTTCTTCTTCTTCTTCTTTTGATCTCCTTTCTTCTTGATCTCCTTTCTTCTTCTTCTTCTTCTTCTTCTTCTTCTTCTTCTTCTTCTTCTTCTTCTTCTTCTTCTTCTTTACACGGGTAGCAATATTTAGATAAAGCGAAGGGGAGGGGGAAATAATGTTAAGATCTGTATTTTTCATATGGATAGAAAACTTCTCACACCCGCCAGCATCTATCCTATATCTCTATAAAACCACCATTAGTCCATTCACAGAGTATTGTTGCTACATCTGAGCTGTTGCACCAATCACTAGTCTCTCCCTCGTAGACAGGGTCCAAAAAAGAGCCTCTAATCTAATAGGTCTCGCACTGTCTACCAAGCTCTAGTCTCTGCCCCATCGCTGCAATGTTGCATCTTTGTGCTTGTTTTTTACAAGTACTTCAACGGAATGTGCTCTGACGAACTCACTGCACTCGAACCCTCTTCAATGTAAGTACCTCCGGCGAACCCGACCAGCAGCAAAATCCCAATCTCTCACTGTAGAGGTCTCCAGATTTCGGAAAACTTTCTACTTTAATAGCTTCTTTCATCGAACCGCTTGCTTTTGGAAATCCCTTCCTGCTCCCCGTTTCCCGACTGTACTAATCGGCAGAAGTTTTTATGTAATGTGAACAAACATCTCGCTGCAAAACTCCCCACTTAGGTGTCCCCTACAAATCTAGACACTAAGTCACAGTAGCTCTTTACGTCTCAGTGGCGATGTGCCTTGTTTGGAGTGAATAAAAGTAAAAAAAAAATAAAGTAAGAAAGTGGAAATTTCTATTAGATGTTTAACGTTAACAATTAGGACTGCGTGACAGGTTATTACGTCACAGACAGGAAGTTGCTAGTGAGACGTGGCGAATATGCTGATTAGATCTTCCTCTTTTTATTGAATTGCAAACGAGAGAGAGAGAGAGAGAGAGAGAGAGAGAGAGAGAGAGAGAGAGAGAGAGAGAGAGAGAGAACAGTTGGGTTTTGGATAGATGCTCCCTCTCTCTATGGGCTTGAGAAGCTGATGGCAAATGCTAGCGCTCATATTGAATTCTAAATAAAACCCAATGCTATACACTTTCTGATAATACTTATTTCCATGCGATCAGGTAGTTCGGAGGTAGGTAATGCTGGCTGATCACACAAATGTTTTGTAGGCATCCACGGAAACACAGATTCGAATTAATGATTCGTAAGCAATGCCAACTGTATTTATGAGGTCATTATCTCGAAAATGTTTCAAGACCGAATCTCCTCTAATAATTTTCCGTGAGAAAAGAAACTTGATTGGAATGAGAGAGAGAGAGAGAAAAAAATTTGCTGCTACTTAAGTCAATTTCGTCTGAAAAGATGACTTAATAGAATGGGAAGCTCTTCATAGGAATCTGTCTCGATAAAGAGTCGCATGAGATAATAATTTGGTCATGCATGTTTGTGTGTGCGCGTGTGTTGAACTTTGACATTTTGATGAACTTTGAGAGATAAGAAAGATTTTCAATTTGGGCAGAAGACGAAGGGGAAGAAGAAGAAAGAGAAAAGGAAGAAAAAGAAGGAGAAGAAGGAGAAAAAAAGGAAGAAAAAGAAGGAGAAGAAGGAGGAGAAGAAAGAGAAAGAGAAAGAGAAAGAGAAAGAGAAAAGAGATGAAGAAGAAGGAGAAGAAGAAGGATTGAGACAAAAACACTTGCTTCAGGTTAGAAGGATTTCTCCTTCACGGACCGAAGACAGAAAAGATGAAGTGTAGTATCAGAACAGATACTACACTTTGCGCCTAGCCAAAATGCCAAAGTGTTTGTTGTTTGCTTACATAAGTCGTTATCAGGGTCTAATAGAGATATGCTGTGCGATTTAAAGTTCTAAAGTATCCCCTTTTGTAAGAGATTGCTGGTCTTTCTCTACTCTATAATTATTTTCATAGTAGGTGCTCGGCTGAGCTCCCCTCTATAGTTCCCGAACTGTGAAAAGTTCACAGCAAAAACTTGTCTAGCTACAACCACTGTAGATAATTTTCCTTTCTTACTCTGTGTACAAAACTTCCATGAGCAAAGTTTCGTTCCAAGAACTACCCGTCTGTTGTACACAATACTACGGGGCTGCTTCCCGACTGACTACATCATAGTCGTTTTCAAGTCCAATGTAAACAAATTCTTGTTGAGCCGTCCTCTTAAAAATAAAATTCTGCCCAGTCTCAACCATCATTATGAATCCTTACATTGTTGTCTCACTGTCCTTCAAACAAACTCATTAATCCTTATCCTCGAGTGGTCTTTTGGCCTTGATAAGCGGTGTCTCATTAGTACATAACAAATAAAATACAGTGTAGTGATTTGTGTTATTGCTTAATGTAATAGAGTGCAGGGGGGGTCTGGTGATGCCCAGCTCAAATCCTGATTGTATGCCCCAATAAGACTCAAGTACAAGGCATAAAATACCGTAAAATATTACAAGAAAGGAAAATATTTTGAACTAGCAGGACCTGTATCCTGGCGTTGCCAGGGGGGAAATATTAAATAATGATTTAATTGAACAAAAAAAAAAAAAATATTAGAATAGCAATTCTGAAAAAAAAAAAAAATCAGAAAAGAACCCATATCACTGTAAGTAATTTAGGTGATTAAAATAGGATTTCGCCATGTTTTGGCGAATAGAAATCCTTCTAGACTGAAGTATGTTTTTGGTACAAACCAGTGCCCCTTTTTGGGGGAGATGTGTTTTTTTTTCCCATACTAAAAAGTGATCGTGTGTCTATTCTGCCTTTGTCGGGAAGACTCTATTATGTTATTTATTGAATTTCAAATGCAAGGAAAAGAAACACTGGAAAAAGTTTAAACTCAAAAAAAAGAAGAAAAGTTAGGAAAAAGTACTAGTGTATAAAATACTGATTTTATTAATTGACTATCAATCTTGAAAAAAAAATTAAATTAAAAGAACCCATTTCACTGTAAGTAATTTAGGTGATTAAAATAGGATTTAACATGGACCCATACACCGGTGTGCATGTTTATAACCAATGATTTCTTGTTTGTTAGTAAATACTTGTTAAATAGTTTATAATGAAAATATTGTTTTAATAACATAGTCCATACAGAATATTCCCGAAGAAATTGTTTTTTTTTATTCCATGTAAGAAGAAATCGTTCTAAACTGAAGCAATTTTTATTTTGTTTGAAGAACGGGATTTTTCTGCAAATAATAATGGAAATAGGTTTTAAATATTGTATTTTTTAGAAAATAGTCTAATAGTTTGTTTTTTTCATAAATAGAAATTAAATAAAAGAAATCAATGTTTTCTTGTGTGTTTTAAAATACATATTAAATATTTTTATCGAAAATATTGGTCTTATAACATAGCCAATACAAAAATATTCCTGCAGAAATTGGTTTTTGATTCCACCTAAGAAAAAATCCTTGTAGACTGATGCAAGTTGTATTTTGTTTGGGGAGTGGGATTTTCCACAAATGATATTGAAAATAGTGTTTGAATACTTTATTTTTGTAAATAGTCTAATAGTTTTTCCTAAATAGAAATTAAATAAAAAGAACGAAACAGCACAGCATGAAACAATGTGGTTTTTAGTTTCACCATTGAAAAAATGAGTTATTTTGCGAACATCAAAAATGTACATACGTGTGAAAGCAGATGTTTGTTTTAGTAAACATTTCTGCCTCGGTCTTCCTGCATGAGTGAATGCATGTGGTCATCTGTTCGTTAAAGCGTAACCCAGAATGTTTACAGAAAGTATAAGTAAAAGGCATTCAGAATCGCCGAATGATATTACCTTAACCCACGAAAGGGAGCAGTCGTTAATTAGATTTCAAAGCTATTGTACAATTATGCAGACAATATTAAGAAAGGACAAAATGAAATATTTTAGGTGATTTAACCAAAATTCCCTTCTATTAAGAAAGGACCCAGTGTTTCCGGTGGCGGTCGTAGTAGATATTAAGAAGTGAGTAAAAATGTCAGCTACCTTCTCTTTGGAAGTTTAATAAAATAAATATTGAAAAAAGAAGAAGTGAATGCATAATTTGTGGAAACACGTATGAGGGCTTAAGTTAATTGGATTGCGGAACAGGTTAGCATATGAAGGTTTTGGTTCTTACACTACTATGTCTTAATGCGGGGGGTGGGTGGGGGTGGAATCGACTTTATTTTATTATACAGAAGAAGATTAAATATTAACACAGATATATAAATAATATGAATCAAAATCCAAACACTTTTCCACGTCTGAGGCTATTCTATATCTGTACAAGTCTACTATCAGACCATGCATGTAGTACTGAATCTCTGTCTCATTTGAGGGCTCTTGATAAGGTGCAGAAACGTATCTCTAATTTGATTGGCCCTATCCTTTCTTCTTCTCTGCACCCGACGTGATGTTACTCGTCTCAGTCTTTTCTATAAATACTATTATGGCATGTGTTCTTCGGAATTGTCCGATCTATTCCCTGCTTCATCTGTTCCAGCTCGTTTGACTCTTTAGCCTAGTAATCTCCATCAATTCGCTGTTTTGATACCTCATTGCTATACAACTTCCTATTTCAGTAGCTTCTTTCTAAGAACTGCAGGCTGGTAGAACTCTCTTCCTGTTGACTATAGACTTGGTCTTTTCAATAGGCATCTCCTATCTTTCATTCTTGTTAGCTCCTTACATCAAGTGGCTTCATACCTTGTCTGTAGCGATTTCCATAAAAAAAGTCAAAGACGGGTATTGACTGAGAAAACGCAGGAACGAACAGCCACGTCTGCTTGTTGATTTTTATAATAGATCATGCACATTTGTGTGTATTGATTTACTCCTCTCCAGAAGTTAGGCACAAGGCCAGTTTTTATCTTACTCCCACAAGTAAGATGTGACCCAAGGTCGGGTCGGGAAAATGGGGTTTAAAAATTGCCTGGGCAGCCCCGTCGGCATTCCCCGGTAGGGGCGCCTCAGGCAGTAAGCAATAAACTTACTCCTCCTCAAAGAGGGGAGGCGAAGCCTGGGAGGGTGGACCTCCTAGAACTGTATAGGACAGACCCATAGACCGGCATAAATCAAGCCCCGAAGGCCAAGACAATACCAGTCTATGGGGTGCAGTATCCATTGGAACAGATACTACACTTTGATCTTAGCCAAAAGGCCAAGAAGTTGTTTTATTCATTACAATGTAAAAAATACATAAATGATGTGGCACAAGGCCAAAATATTGATTTACTCCTTTCCAGGAGTTAGGCACAAGGCCAGTTTTATCTTACTCCCACAAGTAAGATGTGACCCAAGGTCGGGTCGGGAAAGTGGGGTTTAAAAATTGCCTGGGCAGCCCTGTCGGCATTCCCCGGTAGGGGCGCCTCAGGCAGTAAGCAATAAACTTAACCCCCCCAAAGAGGGGAGGCGAAACCTGGGAGGGTGGACCTCCTAGAGCTGCACAGGACAGACCCATAGACCGGCGTAAATCAAGCCCCGAAGGCCAAGACAATACCAGTCTATGGGGTGCAGTATCCATCGGAACAGATACTACACTTTGATCTTAGCCAAAAGGCCAAGAAGTTGTGTGTAGGGGTAGCGGAGGACAGGGTTCCAGACAGAGATACTTCTGACAAAAGTGGTGGGACCAGTCCCCAAAATGAATAGATTTTTAATTAAAAATAAAACAAAATACTAATCAGCTTAAGTACTACTACTAGTAATATTACTCTCTGTCTTTCTCTCTCTCTCTCTCTCTCTCATTCCCCCCCTCTCTGTGTCTTTCTCCCCCCCCCTCTCTCTCCTCATCCCTCCTTCTCTCTTTCTCTCTCTCTCTCTCTCTCTCTCTCATATATATATATATATATATATATATATATATATATATATATATATATATATATATATATATATATATATATATATATATATGATATTAAAAAAGTTCAGATCAACATGGTAACCTAGGTTTCAAGCTAGGGCAGACCCAGGTGAAAAACTTGCCGGGTTTTCTTAAGTTTTAATTAAAAACTGCTTAACCGCTGTCATCAGATATTTATTTTAATGAACAACATCACAGGTAAAACAAAATGGCTAACGACAGCGGTAGGATGATTTATAATTAAAACCCAGCATTTTTTCACCTTGATCCCCTCAAGCTCAGCTTAAAACCTAAGGTGCCATGTTGATCTGAACCTTCTGTAATATTATAAATTAAATAAATAAATATTACGATCTTATTAAATAATCTGACATTCTATTGGATTTGGATTTTTTTCCACCCAACAAAGAATTATATATATATATATATATATATATATATATATATATATATATATATATATATATATATATATATATATATATATATATATATGACGATTTAAATCATTTTCAAGTCATGTACCAAATACGGAGTATAAATAAAGGTATTGAAGTTGTTTACAGCTATTTTAAGGCAATGTTTATTTCAAGTCATATAATGAAACTAAATCTTTTTCAAAACATCGAATCTCTTCAGTACAGAATCTTATAAGTACCAAAAAAAACACAACAGTGTTTGATAAAGTTCAATTTCCACCAAAACAAAAAATACATGAATAGATCCATTGTCAAATACCTCGGCAAGATGTTAAATGCATATTTCATAACCCAGGAGAAAGACGAAATACACAGGCGAGTTGTAATTCAAAAAATTAATATATATATATATATATATATATATATATATATATATATATATATATATATGGCATAGTAGTGTAGTGGCTACTGATGTGAACTGTGGGCTTGGCGTGCTGGGTTTAGTTCTGTCAGGGCTACTTCATCACTTTCATTAACACTCTTTGGGAAAGGTATGAATCCATATACCCCCAGCTATGGATCAAATGGTTGTACAATTAATCAAGGAGAAAATTCTAAAATAACATCAGTCTTTCTCTGCTTATACCGGCATTGTATTCAATTGTCCTGGACTTCTGCTTGCCACTGGACTGAAGCAATGCCGGTTCAGGAGATGTGTGAGTGGAGATTGCGCAAATCTTGCTTCAACATAGACTCCCTGCATAGAGTGGATTACTCAGAGTATTATATAGCCTTCACCCAAAACGGATGAAACCGATAACTCTAAAAATTGTATGGCAATTACGTGCACGCATATCGCACATAAACTAATCATGTCCGTACTGACAGACATTATTTTCCTTTTTATCGATCGAAACAACACCCTCCACCCAGAACAGGAAGGGTTGTGGAAAAGTTCGTAATGTTTCAAATATCAACTACTGATCAGTTAAATGAACATTGATCTCCCCCCCCCCCCCCAAAAAAAAAACGTAGAAACCGAAGCACAGTTTAGATTCAACATCGTAAAGCCTTTGATAGTGTTGCTCAATCTCTGCTTGGGAAGATTTGTAAATTTTATAGGGAAACTGCTAGCAACTGGCGTGAACATCGCCCAGAACCCGGTTACACACATAGGACGTGTAACATATACACACACACATAGGACGTGTAACATATACACACACACATAGGACATGTAACATATACACACACACATAGGACATGTAACATATACACACACACATAGGACGTGTAACATATACACACACACATAGGACATGTAACATATACACACACACATAGGACATGTAACATATACACACACACATAGGACATGTAACATATACACACACACATAGGACATGTAACATATACACACACACATAGGACATGTAACATATACACACACACATAGGACATGTAACATATACACACACACATAGGACGTGTAACATATACACACACACATAGGACATGTAACATATACACACACACATAGGACATGTAACATATACACACACACATAGGACATGTAACATATACACACACACATAGGACGTGTAACATATACACACACACATAGGACATGTAACATATACACACACACATAGGACGTGTAACATATACACACACACATAGGACATGTAACATATACACACACACATAGGACATGTAACATATACACACACACATAGGACATGTAACATATACACACACACATAGGACATGTAACATATACACACACACATAGGACGTGTAACATATACACACAACATAGGACATGTAACATATACACACACACATAGGACGTGTAACATATACACACACACATAGGACATGTAACATATACACACACACATAGGACATGTAACATATACACACACACATAGGACATGTAACATATACACACACACATAGGACATGTAACATATACACACACACATAGGACGTGTAACATATACACACACACATAGGACGTGTAACATATACACACACACATAGACCAATCAAATCTAATCACACAGACATAAGTGATCAAGTACGATAAAAACGGAAATTGCTTGCAGATTACAATGTTGATTCGAAGATTTTCAAAAATATATCAAAATATATAGATTTTAAAATAGAAATTACACGAATGTGACACATGAACACATTAATAATTCCAGTTAAAATTGTGTAAAATATTTGTATTTTTCAAAATTGCCATTGAATCATAGAATTATACAATGTTGAATTTAATACTTTATTTATTAATAGCTCTATTGGATGTTTAGAATTTAAATATTAAATATTGAGCTTCTGCTTTGCTTTTGGAAATTGATTCCTAGTCAAATCGATCTGAACTATGTAAATTTACGTTTATATTATTATACACACATATATATGGAAAATATTTTCAATCACCTTAGAATATTATTTCCATAATTTTCATAATCAACTCTGCTGGGAAGCCATGAAATAAAATACTGTTTTGTTTTTAAATTCCCGAAACAGTTTTTTATGGTAAACAACTGATGATCCCTTAAATAATGTTAAGACTAGTGTAAATTCTTGGAAGCAAACTAATATAGTAACTACAAAAAATAAATTGACTTACATGAGTGATTTTCTACTGAACTACTTGGGACTAAAATGTTTGTTTTTTTTGTTTTTTTTTTCCTTATAGCTTTAATGGTTGAGAAACTTCCGAGACTATATATATATATATATATATATATATATATATATAATTATAGATAAAATAGTCATCCAAGGACACGTGTTTCGCCGATTACAGTCTCTGTGGTCGTAGTTTCGAATCCTGTCATAGTCAGCCACGCTGACAAGTCACAGTAAAAGAGAAACGCTTGTCTGTGGATAACTATTTTATCTATAATTAATTAAATAATATATATATATATATATATATATATATATATATATATATATAAAGTTAATCCAACAAAAGATATAAGAGGCAACTAATATCTTTGATTAGTGAACATCCGGATAAAACTGAAGCTCAATATACTGGATAGAGCATTAATAGCATAATATAAAATGAAGTAATAAAATAAGGTGCGAATCAAATTTTATTAGAATTCCATGTTCAAGCAAAGTACCTTACAGTCCTTAACTCATGAGTTTTCAAAGAAAATTCTTCTCCTCAGAGGACCATTACCGCAATGGCATTACTGCAGATAATAAAATTAAACTTTGAAAATATATAAAAATATATATAAAAATACATAAAAGTATATAAAAAATCAAATATATCAGCCCAAAACATACTTTTTTTGTTAACGCTATACAGTTCATCCAAGTCAAACAATTTAAAATTTAAAACATATTCAGGAAAGACACCCAAGATGTTGATTGAAAAGTGATCCAAGTGTTGAATGGTATTCCAAAAACGAAAAAGTTATCCAAGCAGGAAAACCGTTTGCAATCGATGCAGTAAATGACAGTGAAAAATGTATCCAATGTGTATGCAAATTAATAAAACGATAATGAAACCAAAACATAAAAAATGTTAAGAAAACTCACTTGGATTTGAATAATTATAATGTTGAAAGTGCAAAGTTCTTATCAGGTGATCGGAACAGTATAAGCCATAACTTCCTGGCCAAATAAAATCTTCGGTAAATCCAATTCGAATAAAATTAAAACGACGTGATGTATTCGGCCATTTTTTCTTCCAGATCCGATAAAAATTATCACAATGAATGAGATTATTTTCGAAAATAATCACTCTCCCGCAAGCCAAGCAAACAGAAAACTCCTCTCCTCTTTACTGCATCGATTGCAAACGGTTTTCCTGCTTGGATAACTTTTTCGTTTTTGGAATACCATTCACCACTTGGATCACTTGTCTTCTGAGGAGAATAATTTTCTTTGAAAACTCATGAGTTAAGGACTGTAAGGTACTTTGCTTGAACATTGAATTCTAATAAAATTTGATTCGCACCTTATTTTATTACTTCATTTTATATTATGCTATATATATATATATATATATATATATATATATATATATATATATATATATATATTAAAATATGAGACGAAATAATATTTGTAAGGGAGTTAACACTCTCAAGCGCTTAGGAAGCGCATCATAATTAGGTTTAACAGTTATTATCGCTAAAAATAACAACAAATAACATATATATATATATATATATATATATATATATATATATATATATAACCTTCTTTATTATTTTGCAAAGGAGCTGACTTACATGGGTAATCTCAGGAAAAGAAGTAAATCTGTGAAGCTTCTGAAATTTGAACAAGTATTTCTTGATATAAGAAACCATTATTTGAACATTTCATTATCATTTGTTTCTTTTTAACCTACATTTTAAGTTTAGAAGAAAAATTGATTTATTTATCATCGATTTCTCTCTTTTGTGCAATCAATAACGAACAGAAATCAAATCTTACGAAACTGAAGCCGACAAACTCGCGTCTTACAGCGAAAGAAATATTTTGTAGATATTTTGTGTCTGACAAGTTTAACCAATAAAATAAACTGTGAATATTTTCTACCTGCAGTGCGGGAAAATGAGTTAAAGATGACTCGTGTCCGGGGTTCGAATCGTGCGACCAGCTGAGCAGTTATCTTCCACACTGATGATTCCAGTAGGATGAAACATATACGTATGTGGATGATAATTAAATATTTATTAGTTAATTATTAATAGCCCCCTTCGGAAGAGCTCTTAAAAATAAAATAAAGTAAGCCGTTTAATCTAAGCTAAAATGTGCAAAGTCCTGTCCGCGTGATCTGTTGAACACTGTTAAGACGGCTGACTATATTATCCGCTTCATGACATAAATAGGATTTATTTCTCGACTTGTCGCAAAGCTGTTGGGGTTGGCTGTTTGGTTAGAGCGCTGGAAAAAAAGTTAAAGATAACTCGTGCCCAAGGTTCGAATCGTACAACCGGCTGAACAATTATATTCAACATTGATGAAGCTTATACGTATATGGATTATAATTAAATATTTATTATTAAATAATCATATATATATATATATATATATATATATATATATATATATATATATATATTCTGACACCAATTTAAAAAAAATTAAGATACTCGAGGCTATCTTTATTATAACACAGCAACATACAATTAATAACATTACGTATGAAACCAGTAACAACATTTTAACATGCTCAACGTAATACAATTTTATCTTGTGATGCTAATTCTGGCGTTCCGGAATTTAAATTGTTAACGTCTCTCTTGGATCTGCACGGGTTCGTTCTTTTGATGTCTCACCAACTTCACGCGCGCGTTTTCGGCTGCTTCTAAAAAATTGTCTTCTCTCCAACTATTTTGTTCATTTGATTTTGTCACCTGAAGATGATTCGATGAAGAATCGAAAACGTTCATGATACATATGGAAGATATATTATTATTTTTTTTATTTTGACACAAAAAAGATCATTAGAAAAATTGAAAAAAAAAAAAAAATCATAATTAAGCAGTAAATTAGATAGATAGAGAGAGAGAGGGGTGAAAAGGCTGTAATAGTAAGGTATATGAATAGATAGATATATATTTGTAGACTGAAATAGAAGGGCATATATATATATATATATATATATATATATATATATATATATATATATATAGAGAGAGAGAGAGAGAGAGAGAGATAGATAGATATAACCGACTTCAAAATCTAGTGGGAGATGTCCTCTTCTCTTCCCTACAACCTCTTTCTCTATCGTTATTTTAATGGTAGATTCTCAACTGATCTCCAATCTATTACCCCCCCCCCCTTCACAGCAAAAACTCGTCCAGCTGCAACTACTGTAAATAATATTCCTTTCTCCTTCTGTATACCTAAAATTAAACGGAACTTCCACGAGCAGAGATTATTTTGTAAGAACTACCCATTTGTGGAAAACAATACTACGGGGATGTTCCCCACCTGACTACAACATGGGTTGTTTTCAAGTCCAATGTTAACAAATTCTGACCAGTTTCAACCATCATTACTAACCCTAATCCCAACCCTAATCCTAACCCGACGATATTGTCTCACCGTCCATCTGACAAACTCACTAACCTTTGTATTGTTTGGATTATTCGGACTACTCTTCTCATCTTGGACGTTATTCTCACAACGTTTCGGCCGATGTAACGTCTGACCTTCTTCAGGTGCATCTTGTCGAACTCAGGGAAACTGTACGGAATTTCTTCTTTTATATAATTAAAAGTAGTTTGTTCTCGTTCCATAGAAGTCTTAAGTAATTCGCAGTTGTATTCTTAGCATCGCCCGCACTGAGGATTGAACCTTCAACCTCCATAAGACTGTCACTTAGAACTGATTATTACTTAGCACTTTATCCGTTGTGCCACGGATAATTCTAGTATTAATTTTAGGAGCCTTAAACCTATTCTTGCTTTAGATGTGTAGTCTTACTACTTAAAAATAAAAGACGTAAGGGGCTACTGTGGATTAGGGGCCAGAAATTAAAAGGGGCATGCTAAGTTACGAGTTGTGCAGTGAGATATTTGTTCACATTACACTTAAATTTCTGCATGTCGGTAGAGTCAGGGAAACAGGGAGTAGGGAGGGAGTTCCAAAGACTGGCAGCTTGAGGAAAGAAACTATTAGAGTAGAAAGCCCTCCGGCATCTGGGGACCTCCACAGTGAATGGATGGGATTTAACTGATTGTCGAGTTGGTCGGGTGTATTTACTCCGAGGGGGGCACCAGAGCAGCAAGTTCATCGAAGCACATTCTGTATCACTATATATTATTGCATATTACTATATATATATATATATATATATATATATATATATATATATATATATATATATATATTTATTTTTAATAGTAATCTAATCTATTATTTATAATTAATGATTCCCATCCTTATCCTCGAGTGGCCTATTGGCCTTGATGAGCTGTGGCTCGTTAGTATCTAAAACAATGGATGATGATTGCCACTTCTTTACAGAAGAAGGCCATCTCTATAAGATTATAATGTCCGGTTGTGGGCACGCACATTCCTTAGCAGCCCCGATTTATTTATTCATGCATTTGTCTTCACTCTGTAAATTGAAAAAAAAAATAGTAAGTGGTAAACGAAAATGATAAACCACAGGTGTCAAAACCGCATATATTGTCTTATTGTCGTTTTTTTCTACTTTTATTCAATTTTCCCGGTGTCCCCACTTTACCAGATTGTCACAACCTTATAAAACATAAAATCTCTTAACCTTTAAATGCTTTTTGTTGCAAATATGACACATTCCAACAAAATGTCTATTTAATATAATATTCAACGAAAATGTGTAAAACTGCAACTTGTTTCACATCTGCAACGAGCCTGTTAGCAAGTGTGAGTAGGTATTAGTATGATGTTGCATTAGCACACTCGCTAAGTAGGTAATCAGTACATTCGATGTCACGGGCGAGTGTCATCGGTGAGCCATCTGCCTAATTCAAGAGCCTAAACTTTAAAATATGATAATGATAATGGTAAGTAAACATTATTCTATGATTCTCTAGTGTATTATAATTATTTAGATGCATATATTGTAGTGTTTTGTTGTACATGTAAAATTTTATGCCATTTGTTGAACATTTGCAACATCATTTATTTTTGTTCAATAAATATATATACACAGGGTGAGCCAAAAGTAGGTGGACAGTAAAAAACATTTATTTAGAGATCACTTATATGTACAATTACATGTAATAAAACAATTATATTAATGAAAATTAAATGTTATTTATCAACGCAAGTGTTCAAACTGTTTTCCTTCTTGATTTACACAGCTTTGAAGTCTGCCTCTTACGCTTCGACAAAAAAATGTTTTTTACTGTCCACCTACTTTTGGCTCACCCTGTATTTTCCCCAAAAATCATTTATACTACTTTATATTAACCCTATGAAACGTTTTTCACTTGATAACATTTTTTCAAATATAAAAAATAAGGCATTTAAGGGTAAATACAGACTTTATGTATTTTAAATGTTAGAGAGTTCACGGTCTTGAAGCTGTAATGTTTATTAGATTACTTTAATAATATTTATGTGAAACAAAAACAAACTAAAAGGCGATTGATTAATCTAATGGTGAATACCGATTTGTGTTGCTTGATTAATTGAATATGTTTGTTGCATTGTATTATGTTCGACCATAAATGTAGATTGTGTATCAGTCAGTCTTATGTTTGAAATAGCATTTTCTTTGGTCCATAAAGCTTAAGTCTGTGTACTACAATGAGTAATTAAGTTAAATTAATTATAGAGTGATTAATTTAAAAAGCCAACCTCTTTAAATTGGCGCATGAAATATTGCCAAATATCGTTCTCTGACCGATTTCATTTGCCATTCAAATTAGCCATTATAATGGTAAGCATGGACGGTGGCACCGAGGGGGGAGATGAAGTTATATATGCATGTGTTTAACCCCCCCCCCCCCCAAACGCTTCGTTGGCCTTTTGGCTAAGATCAAAGTGTAGTATCTGTTCTCAGTTACGACATTCTCGTCTTCCCAAAGACCAAGCGTCCCGCTACCGGGCCCGTTGGCTAGGTTTAAAGCGTTTTCTTGCCCCCTTTTGGGGCTTTTGTCACTTTTTTTCCTCCCCCTTTTGGGGATTTTTTCTCTTTTTTTTTTTTTTATGATCTTTCTAGTTCCTCCCCCGTTGGGGAGGCAGCTCCCACTTGGTTTTAGAGCTAATTTCTCACTTTTCTCTATCTAGTTCCAGCTCCCACTTGGTTTTAGAGCTAAGTTTCTTACTTTTTTCTTTCTTGTAGCCACTTTTTTGGCAATTAATATTAATTAATTCTTTTTTCAGAGTCTGACTGCTTGTCCCAACTTAAGCAGCCGGCAGGTTCGGGGAAGACTCACGTGCCTTTTGGCGACGGTCTCCCTGATTCCGAATCGGCGGGTTGTGGTCAGCAGACAGACACAGATTGAGATGGAGGCCACCTGGGCCTCAAAAGCCAGAGCTGTCCTGGCTAAAGACAGCGAGAGGGGTATGGCCGCGAAGGGCGCCCCAGTTGCGAGTTCGGTGAGTGTCGCGTCGAGCGACACTCCAGTCCGGTCGAGGGGAGACACGCTCGAGTGCTCCCCAGGAGGTGTTGCCCCGCAGGGCACCTCTGGAGCTTTGTTGGGGAGTGTCGTGCCGTGCGATACTCCAGTTCGGTCGGGGGGAGACACGCTCGAGTGCTCCCCAGGAGGTGTTGCCCCGCAGGGCACCTCTGGAGCTTTGTTGGGGAGTGTCGTGCCGTGCGATACTCCAGTTCGGTCTGGGGGAGACACGCTCGAGTGCTCCCCAGGAGGTGTTGCCCCGCAGGACACCTCTGGAGCTTTGTTGGGGAGTGTCGTGCCGTGCGATACTCCAGTTCGGTCGGGGGGAGACACGCTCGAGTGCTCCCCAGGAGGTGTTGCCACGCAGGGCACCTCTTCATCGCGACGAGGGAGTGTCGCGTCGAGCGACAATCAATCGTTGTCGGATTTCCTTTTGGAAATGGAGACGCCAGCGATTCCAAGAGTATTGGTGTCTCCGGAAGTTTACTTCCAAGGGTATGATGATACCCCTTTTCATAAAAGTAAACTAACGAAAAGCCAGTCGTGGGACTTAAAGGTGGCGGAACAAAACTACTGCCCAGGTTTATTTGTAGGGTGCTCCTCAGGGGATGAAAGTCTATCAGGGGGAGAGGGCCCAAGTAAACCAGCTCACAGACCGGAAAGGAGGAAGGGGATCGCAGCTAATGAACCATGGCCAAGGCTGTCCAACTCTGGTTCGCGGATCCCCAATAAAAAGAAGATCGAGGTAACGGCTTCCTCTAAACCCACTAGTTCAGTGTGGGGACCCAAACAGCAGAAGACTCCTGAACATTATAGGAGAGTGTTCGAGGAAAAATACAAGGAGTTCACTGAAGGAAACACAGTGAAGCTGCCTCCGGGAACGCTGGAAAATTTGAGGAAGAGGATCATCTCCTTCGTAACTTTGGACGCAAAGGCGAATGGGTTGGTAGGAGTCCTGAAGGAGAGAATCATGGAAGCACTGGTGGGCTTGAAGATCCCAGCTTCCTATATCCTCAGGAAAAGCTTTGCAATGTGGGATGTGCTGCTCCCAACCCAGGAGGTAGCAGAAAAGCTAGCAATGGGCGGAGACTTAGTCTGGAAGGGCATGAAATTAAGACCCGAATATATGGAAAGGAGAAGCGCGTCAGTTTCGGTTCTCGGCGTCCCATGCTGCATCGACTCCGACCATCTGGGAGCGACAATGTCGCAGTATGGCGACGTCGAGGAGGTGGTGCCGACTCGCGGAATGCATGGTATTCTGACAGGAGAATACAGGCTGAAGATGAGGGTCAACCGGCAGGGGTTTCAGGCGATTCCAGCGCAGTTAAAATGCGAATCCTGGTCTATGTCGATCATCGTGGAGGGAAGAAGGCCACATTGCTGGCGCTGTCAGATGCCAGGGCATGTGGCAAAGGACTGCCCCCAAAGAATAACAGCAAAGCCCCCGGCGGCTGTTCCCCAAAAAGCGCCAGCAGTGTCGGCATCATCGTCAGCAGCAGTAGACAAGGAGTCCACAGAGAAGGGGAGGAAGCCCACCCCGACCCCTATACCAACCAAGGGGAGACCGATGCCTGCAGCTTTGAAGAGGAAGCTGACAGCCCTCTCATCAGAATCGGAGGAAGAGGGAAAGGAGGTGGAAGCAGCAATGGAGCCCCCCAAAAGAAAGGACCCAAAAGCAAAAAAAGTCCGGGAGTCAGCAAGAGAGGAGGAAAACATTAAATCTTTAGCCCCCTCCGAGTCAATGGAACAGGAAAATGTTCCTCTCAAGTTTTACACTCCCTTAAACAGCCCTCGGGATAGGTCCCCAGTGTCGGCGAGACAGAGGGAAGAGGAGGCTCCCATCCCAGTAGCGCCGCCGGCCTCCGAACCAGGAGGAGCTGCTGAGGGAGTCATGCCAGAAGTCGTTCCAGAAAGCAAGCAAGAGGTCATTCCAGAAGTCGTCCCGGTACCACCTCCTCCTACGCCATTGAGACGGGAGAAGACTAGGAGGTTCCCCTTTCTGCCGGGGGCAAGGATCTTTGAGGCGGATTCATTACAGGTCCAATCAGACCTCAATGGAAGGCAGAGGCGATATATTAAGCAGCTGGAGAGCTTCACCCACGTAGGAGGAAAACAGGTGCAAGACCCCCGAAATTTTAAAAATGCACCCAAAATTATAACGTTTGTGAGGCAGGAAACCGGGAACGGGAGGGAGAAAGCATTATGGAGAATGCTTAGGGCGGCCAAGGACGCAATCCCGGAGCAACCCCTTATAGAAGAGGAGCACCCTTCATTTAAGGAAATTAAGTCCAAATGTAGTGGGAGGGTCCCCATTTATGTTCACCCCTCATTTTTTCGGGCTTTAAAATTAACTTTCCCCGTGGACGTGGGAGGTTTGGCACGAGACGGACGGATTTCGTCCGAACTGCTGACCGGCAGTCTCGGTCAGACCTTCGGCGTCCTCACTCCCGAGGACTTTAGCCCCGTGTGTGACACTAATTGATGGGGACCACAAATTTAAACTTGGCTTGTTGGAATGTGAGGGGCATGAGATCCCGAAGCAGGGCTGCTCGCGTGCTGAGGGATCTCGTGGCCCGTGAGGTAGATGTAGCTGCGATTGAAGAGACCCACTTCGATTCGTATGGGGATTGTGATGTGCTGACTGACGACTATGACGTCTACTCAGCATATGGCGATGCTCATAGTTGTGGCATCTCTTTGTTAGTGAGACGCACCCTGCCTGCGGCGGTGAGCGTTGTTCATGCGGATGCGGTGGGACGACTGGTCGTGGTCGATGTTGCCGTTGAAAACAGCAAGTTTCGGATCGTTGCGGTTTATGCGCCCAACATTGCTGGCGAGAGGGTTTCCTTTTTTCGACGGTTGGAGGCGTTCCTCAAGGGTCCGGAGCGAGTAGTTTTAATGGGGGACTGGAATGCCATCCTAGACCCCAAGATAGATAAGGTCGGTGGGAATAGAGGGTCGGCGAGGTGGGAAAGCAGTCTGTCTGACCTGATGGCCTCATGCGATCTTGTCGACAGATTTCGCGTTGATCACCCAGGGCGGGAGATGTGGACGTGGCATACTAGCGCGGCCTTCTGTCCGAGTACTTACTTGGACAGAATGTTAGTTAGAAGAGGCGACGTAGATTTCATATCTTGTCCCACGTTCACTTGGTTAGGACATTCGGACCATAAATTGGTTACGGCCCGGTTGAACTTAAGTGATAGGCCTAGGTTGGCTGGGTACTGGAAGTTTAATACCTCCTTACTGGAGATACGAGACTTCCGGGAACAGTTAACGTTACTACTCCAGCGGGGATTAGTGGGGGTGGTTATCGGGAGTAGGTACTGGGTTAAAACTAAGGCTCAGGTTAGAAACTTTTGTGTCCGCTACAGCCAGCGCCTCGCTCAAGATAGGGCTAGGACGCAAAAGCGAGTAGAGGATAAGATGACCCGGGCGGTGGCTGGGGGGGATCCCCTAGAGATAGCATTAATTACGGGGGACCTCAATCGCTTGGCTAGCGAGCGATATGTAGGTCAAGTAGTTAGAGCTAGATTAAAGAAAGTCTCTAACGAAGCCGTGAACGTTGACGCTGTTGAGCGTAAGGCTGCTTTACGTCGTGGTTCGGATGGGTACATTCGGAAGGTGAAAAACCTGGAAGGACATACCCTGGTATCGTCTCGTGAGATCTGTGAGGGGTTCCGTGAGCATTTGGAGGAACGCTTCACCCAACTGCCCAGACTCCGCGGCCAGGAGTTTGACAGCTATTTGGCTGACTCGCCCCGCCTCGAGGCGGCTCGAGCAGCTGGCTGTGATGGCAGGATTACGGAGGGCGAGATCGTTACTGCGTTGAAGCAGGTCGGCTTGAACAAATCTCCGGGACTCGATGGTCTGCCGTACGAAATGTATTTGAGGCTGTCGCCCATGTTTGTCCCAATTCTGAAGGATGTGTTTAACCACTGGTTTGTTCAGGAGTCAATCCCTGGACAGGTAACCAAAGGAGTGGTCACATTACTGAAGAAGAGGGACCAACCTGGTGGGGGAAATTTAGACGACTACAGGCCCATAACTCTGCTAAACACAGAGTTAAAGATTTTGGCCCGCGTTCTTGCGAACCGCCTGCAGGTTGTTATCGGTGATTTGATCAAGCCTGAGCAGAACTTTGCTGTGAAGGGGAGGTCGATTCAGAACAACTTGCATTTGATTCGCATGATCATAGAGGGGACAGAAGACGACGCTGAAGCCGCGCTGATCAATTTAGATCAGTCCAAGGCTTTCGATAGGGTCGACCATGGTTTCCTGAAAGCTGTTTTAGCGGCTGCCGGTTTTGGTCCGGACTTCCGCAGGTGGATCTCTATTCTGTATGACTCGCCGACGGCAGTGGTGCAAGTCAATGGAAAGAGGTCGGAATCGTTCGTTGTTTCTCGGTCGGTACGTCAGGGTTGTCCGCTGTCGCCCCTGCTCTACATCCTGGCGTTGGAACCCTTCCTTCGCAAATTAAGGGATGAGGCGACAACACCAGTCCTGCGCGGGATCACTATCCCTCCTCGCAAAGCGCGAGTCAGGGTTTCCGCGTTTGCCGATGATGTTACCGTTTTCGTGTCGAGCCGTACTGACATTCGAACGGTGATTAAGGCGCTCGCTCGGTACGAAGAAGTGACAGGGGCCATAGTCAACCGCAGCAAGTCGAACGGCCTGCGATTGGGTGCCTGGAGCGGAGAGACCGCTCTTCCAGGTGACTTCAGCTGGTCGGATGGCCCGGTTCGAATCCTCGGCGTGTGGTTCGGGCCGGGCCTCCAGCTGGAAAAGAACTGGTCGGAAGTACAGACAAAGGTCGAATCGTCGGTCTGGGCTTGGATTCGAAGGAAGCTTTCCTTAAAGGGCAGAGCGGAGGCGTGCGCCACTTACGTCTTTCCTCTCATCCTTTACCGGCTGTCTGTACTACCACTGCCTGCGGCCCGCCTTATCGCTTTCACGCACTTACTCTTCTCGCTTCTTTGGAAGGGCCGGAAAGCGTACGTCCGCAGACAGGTCTGTACTCAAGTTCCGAGTGTGGGAGGCTTGGGGATGCCTGACTTGGCAAGTCATCGACATGCCGAGAGACTGGCTTTCCTGAGTCGGACTTTGATGGAAGACACTCCGTGGGTCCCTGCGGTCGGGAGCGCCTTTCCCAACCTCATACCCGACCTCTCGGTCGAAGGACGACGTAGGCCGAGAGGGGAGCCCTTGTTCTTCGCCGAATGCCGGGCCGCGCTTAGAGCGTTGCCGGGGTCCAGTAACCTTGCCCGGTCTAGGAAGAGACTATATCGGGATCTAGTGGAGGGTACCGCTTCGGACCCACTTGAGGAGCGGCTTGGATTGTCGAGGGAGCAGAGGCCCGCTCCCAGTGGAATTGGGCGCCAGGCCAGAGTTATCTCAACAATTCTGAGTATTCTTTGACCTGGCGACTGGTTCGGAACGCACTGCCCCTCTATGGCAGATTATGCAGAGATGGTTTAAGGGACGTCCCCTTATGCCCGCGCTGTGAAGACGACGAAGAAGAAACGGCTGAGCACGCCTTCTTCACCTGCAGCAAACTTCGACATCTCTGGGGATACGTCAGGGAGGTGACGGCCCGCATCGACGCCGAGCAGCCGATGGTCCTGGATGTAGCATCTGTCATCAACAACGCAGCACCGCCGTGGTCTGGGGAGAAACGAATGGTGTTTCTAGCCATCCTAGCCGTAGCAAGACTAGTGACGTGGGTTACACGTCTTAATGAGGTTCATGGGGTTGGATCTGTTTCGGATCAGGATCTGGTAGTTTACTTTAAACACCAACTTAAAGTGAAGATCAGATGCGATTGGAAACGATTACATCGCATGGATTTCGATAGGAGATGGGTGCATGACACTAGTTTGTGCATCCGACGAGGCGCCAAGTTTGAGTTCGTGTTCCCTCCATAGTTATGGCACACGCGGTACTGGGTTCTACGGAACCCACCCCTGTAGAGTTTTTTGGATTTATTTTTAAAAACTGGTAACCTCTTAAACTAGTAGGAATGAAAGTTATCCTGTCCCTATTTTATTTTTGCCGGCACTAGAGAGCTTCCAGAGATTCCCACTTCCACTGTTTTATTTTGTCCCCGGTCTTTTGAAACCCTTGGCATTACTATCTTGGAAGACGCCATCCACCCCATGATCCCATTCCCGATGAATTTATTTTTTGAACACTCCTCTCTTAAGTTCCCACTCCCACTTAGTGACCGACCCGCTTGTTTTTGGTCTCGTGCCGGAAAATAGTGGGCGGTCTAACACTTAGTTATGAGGGAAAGCCGGGCCATACTAACTTTTTTACCATTTTATTTCGTTCTTTATTTTTCTTTCTTTTTGGGTGTTTTTAATATTTTTTCCCACTCCCACGATAATTCTTTTTTACATCGATGTTTTTTGGGGATATTTTAAGTAGGGATCAACCCACAGAGTGAATGCGGTATTTTGGTGCAAGAATCTAGTTTGGAGTCAGCAAATGTTCTTTTTTATGTTGTTTGTAAAATTTTGTGAAATAAAAAACATTGAACAGCTTGTCTCACTTATCCCCGACCCCCCTCCCCCTACATAACGGGCACTATGCCTAAGGTCTGGTGAGTTCCCAAGGTTTGTAAAATCTTCATCTGTAGATAAAGATGAGGGTTGTCCGAAGGAACTCACCTGCCTAAATAAATTGGCCTTTTGGCTAAGATCAAAGTGTAGTATCTGTTCCGATGAATACTGCACCCCATAGACTGGTATTGTCTTGGCCTTCGGGGCTTGATTTACGCCGGTCTATGGGTCTGTCCTGTGCAGTTCTAGGAGGTCCACCCTCCCAGGCTTCGCCTCCCCTCTTTGGGGAGGAGTAAGTTTATTGCTTACTGCCTGAGGCGCCCCTACAGGGGAATGCCGACGGGGCTGCCCAGGCAATTTTTAAACCCCACTTTCCCGACCCGACCTTGGGTCACATCTTACTTGTGGGAGTAAGATAAAAACTGGCCTTGTGCCTAACTCCTGGGGAGGAGTAAATCAATACTCATGGGAAATTATATCTACGGACTTCCTTTACTTTTGCCTTCGTCCATACTTATGGACATGCTAACCTCTTTCCTTTTCCTTCACGTACTAACGAAGACGACTCAATAAAGTTGTTATTAAATTTTAGAATGAGAGTTTGTCTATTCCATTCTACATTATTTTATTTTATTTATAATTTGAAAACTGAAAATAATAAAAATTATAAAATAAGAATAAAAATGGGGTTAAGGGCTGGGAGCAAGACAAGCACAGGAGTTCTCATTAATTATCGGGGGTGCTTGCTAGTATGCCATAAACATGTCTTTGTAGAGATATAGCATGTTTTCTATGGTTTGTTTTCTCTCTGTATGTCAATACATACTGCATCAGTGTTTGCTTTTCTTTTGTTTGACTGACATAGATATTGGGCCCATTTTTAATGGCAGAGTCGATTTGAGAGTTCTATTTGGAGACACAACAATGGAGAGTGAGAAAACGCAAGAGAGAGAGAGAGAGGATGGGGAGGGGGAGAATAAAATGAAATAGGGGAGGGGAGAACAACAAAGGAGAAATTGATAAAATAGATTGGAGAGAGAGAGAGAGAGAGAGAGTGAGATAAATAAAGAGAAGGTGGGGGAGATATTGATCATGACAAACTGGTTTAGAGTCTTGTGAATTAAAAAGAAATAGGAAAGAGAGGGAGGGAGGAAGATGGTGAAAAGAAAGAGAAAAAGAGAGAGAGAGAACAAGAAAAAAAAGACAGAGGACCAAAAAAGGAGAAAATTGGTAAAAAGGAGAAAATTGGTAAAAAGGAGAGAGAGAGAGAGAGAGAGAGAGAGAGAGAGAGAGAGAGAGAGAGAGAGAGAGAGAGAGGATGGGGGGGGGAAGCAGACAGACAGGCAGACAGACAGGCAGACAGAGATATAATGGTGCGAATCTTGCAGGAAACCAGGGCAGGAAAAATAGATTTAACAAAGGTAATTTTAGCATATGAGTTTAGAAAAAACAAATTAAATAAGAAACGAAAATATTTGCATAGGTTGAATGCGAACGTATGACAATAAGTTTCAGTTTAGTAAACAAAGATAAATTGTTTCGAATTGACTCAGGAAAAATACAATTTAAGAAAAGATTGAAAAAAATAATGTTTACTCAACTTTTGATTACAAAAATAAAACGATGAAACACATTTGTGATGTGTAGCTTAGGTTAAAGATTTTTAATGAAAGAGAGAGAGAGAGAGAGAGAAAGAGAGAGAGAGATGAAGATAAGAAAAACAGAGAAAATACGAAAGAACAAAATCATTCTTTGTTTCCTGCAAAAATTGCTGACTCCTGACTCTGACTGCTTAACTTAAAAGTGTGGAGTTGGCTTCAAAAAAATATGACTCTCGATTCCAGAATCAGTTTAAAAAAAAAACTCTGACCCTAACACAAACTTGAACTCCCGACTTCTGCAAAAATTGCTGAATCCTGACCCCCCATGTCAGAGGTGGGTAGTTGGCTGAAAAATATCTGACTCCCGACGATTGTAGTCCAGACTACAAAAATTGTTGATTCCTGACACTAATTTACTACCTCAGAGGTAGGGAGTCGGCTTCAAAATATCCGGCTCCCAAATCGAGTCGACTTAAAAAAAACCTGACACTAACACCAACTTGAACTCCCGACTTCTGCAAAAATTGTTGAATCCCAACCCCCTTACATCAGAAGTGGATAGTTGTCAGGAAAACTTCTGATTCCTGACAACGATTGTGGTCCTGACTCTTGATTCCTAAAGAAATTGTTGACTTTTGATTCTAATTTCTTACCTCAAAGGTGCGGAGTCGACTGAATAAAATCTGACTCCCAATACTAACTTGGACTCTGCCATCAAATTCCCGCAAACATTTCTGATTCTTAAAACTAATTCCTTACCCCAGAGGTGCGGAGTCGGCTTTAAAAAATCTGACTCCTGAATCCAGAGTCGGTTAAAAAAAAATTGACCCAAGACTGATTCCTGGAAAAAAATTACAGACTCTTGACTCTTTACTTCGACTCTGACTCCCAAGCACGCAAAAAATATACAAAACATTGGATTCTTATGATATAGATTGCACACTCCTCACCCGCATTCCTGCAAGCCTTGGTGTATTTATGCGAACATTCAAATGAATCGGATAGATTTTTTTTTATCCTTTCAGAAATGAATAGCCGTGCAATAACTGAAGCTGCCTGTTACCCCCCGCCCCCAACCATTAACTGACTTCATTACTTCTTTTTTTTTCATTGAGAGCCGGAAAATAAATCAATGAATCTTTTTGTCTGCCCGTTTTGGACGAAGACTTTGTGCCGCTATTAATTGAGTCGGGTCGTTAACTTAAAAACTTGATTAACTTGCTGGACTCGTACAATCAGCGAAAGATCTTCGCATTGATTCGATGGGGTATTCAACTCTTATTCTTTTCTTTCTTTTCGTTTGTAGTTTAAAACATATGACCCAAATATTCCATGAATCTGTCCATACCGTCCGAGATATAGCGTTTCCAACAATTCTTTCCAGAGATGATGGCAATTAGTCTCTGTTATTATTTCTCTTGTTTTTCACTATTATAACATGAAAGGTGTCAATTGAAAAAAAAAACAAGAGTTCTTTCCAGGAATGTGAGTAACTAATTGAATTTCCCAACATGAGGAGTCATGCCCTCGCCTGTGTGTGTGTGTGTGTGTATGTGTGTGTGTAGGGCAGCACAAAAAACAATAACTAAAAACAACTTAAGAGAAAAAACATTGAGTACACATGCGGTGGGAAGGAGACAGGAAGTCATTCTTTGATGAAAAAAAAACAAACTACTCTACATCCACATCATGAATTGTTCGAAGTCACAGCAAAATTAACATTTTCATTTTCCAGAGAGAACCGTCGTAAGAGAGAAAAGGAATGCAAGGTAAGACGTAGCGAGGGAGATGAAGAGAAAAAAATACAGATAAAGAGAAAGATAAAGTGCGAACGAGAGAGAGAGAGAGAGAAAGAGAGAGAGAGAGAAAGAGGGAGGAAGAAAGAGAAAGAGAAACAAAATCCAGCCAAATAGCGATGAAAAAGTAAGGATTTGGCAGAAATCAGCATTTTCTTATTTAAAAATAAACAAGTGGATTTCGACCAAATAAGTGGAGAACCATGGGAAGCTCTAGCGATTTAAGCGGAAATTTGCTTTTTCTGGATATAAAAAGCGGAATTCCGCTAAAAAGTGGAGAACTCACATCCCTGATAAATGATACATTCTTTGTACTATATCACGTCACCAGTTTCTCAAGCTGCCTGTGAACCGCATCAACTGATTTAACGAGGAACGTTTTCGTTTTTTTCTTTTGTTTTTTACTAATGAGTCATCATTTATGAAAACTAAAAAACACTTTAAGATAAGGGCTAATGAGATTGATTTAAAGAAGTGAGAGGTACGAGGCTCCCCATCTCCACCAATTTTATCATTTAGTCATCTTATTCCATGAGCGATGTTTCTGACAAAGGGGGAAAAATTATGTTTTAGGGTCTGCTGTTTGTTTAAGTGGGTGGTATGTGGAGATTTTCAATCCTCTCATAGTATTCATCATCATTCAGCTGTCAATCTATTTATCTCATTAATCCTTATCCTCAAATAAGGGTACACTATAGGAATAGGTATCCAAGAAAATTTCAGTACTTACATCATCAATTCCGAGTTTCACAGAATACTTCCAAGATTGGCGAACATTAACGAACTTCACCGAACAATCTACACAATACGAACCGAACTGTTTTTTTTTGTTGTAAATTTTTACTCTAACCCTAAACTAACCCTAACCTAAGTTTTAGTTTCCAAAGTCTGTTTAGTTAGTTCGTATTGTGTAGATGCATCAGAACTTGATTCGGCTTTCTTTATTTGTAGTCTTAAACTGCTTCCATCACAACTACGAATTTCTGGATACCTATTCCTAAAAAGCATCTCAAATGGTTCTTTAGCCTTGATAAATAGTGATTCATTAGTAAAAAAAAAAAAGAGTTCCTGATTAACATAGCATGAACCCATCCAGAGGCCGATATTCTTCTAGTTCTTTTTTATAAAATCTAGTCTGGAATAAGACGTTGGCTCATCCTTACATTGTCAGATGGACGTATGCTGTTTCATGACTGACTTATGTGCTTGTTCATTTTATTTTAGAAATGTTTAAATGTGAGTGTGCATGATTTTTTTCTTCAGATTTTGTTTACCAAGATACCCATGGAGGAATAAATGTTGGATAGTAGTTTTGACCGCCGGAGAGTTTGATGGCAACCCACATCTTAATCCGTAGCGATCGGTTTGCAACTTCATTGGAGACTTCTTCATTTTCAACCTCCTTTCTAAATGTTAGTTGTTTTGCCTCAGGCTAGCACCTGTCCCTGTAAAATATGTTTGCTATGAAAACAGTCTAAAGTATGCCAAATTCAAATTTAAGGCAGTCAGGTCAATGGTTGTCTCCACCCATAGATCGTATTAAAGATCTGCAAGCAAGGGGCAAAAGCTGGAGGGACGCTGCGGATCTGGCTGCAGACCGAATGTGTCGCAGGACGCGGGAGTTCCTAAGCTTAAGTAAGTAAGAGTTTGCCCCCAAATCTTTCCACACTATCCAGAGGCAAAAGCCTCCCACAGCTGTTTGAAACACAGGTTTTTGTCCTGTAGGAAAATCCAACATGATTGGCTAAACAAAATATTCGACGAAAATTCCCAATTCTGTAAGAAACATTAAACCGTTCAGAAAATGTAAAGTTCTCAAAGCAAACCTGTGCAAAAGAGTTTTTATAGTCCTTCAGCAAACGGTTGGTTTAAAATCACACCATCAAGAAAAATGAATGGAAATCCATTCTTGAACACCCAATGATGCTGCAACGAATTTTCAACAAATCAGTTACTTTCTTGATTTTTAAGCCAATATCAGACGGTTTTATTTTCCACATGGATTTAATCTGTGAGACCTAATCTTCAATTTGACTGTGGGAGATGTCGCCCAGGAGTAAGCATTAAGAAATTATTGAAATATGAAATTTGTGAACATTTTGTCTTATCTTTGAGCATTTTACCCTTTGAAAAAAGATTTTGAATCAATTACACCAACTAATTTTACTTTTACACAAAAGAGCATATTATTTCTTTTCATAATATACCTACTTTTAGTGATTGTTTATCAAATAATAAGTTAAATTTAAAAAAAAAATTAAATCTTTGAAATATTTGCCTCATTTTTGACTCACTGACAATTTTCTTTTTGTCTCAAACTCTCAATTTTATGTCTGAAATAGTTTGATTATGAAATAGACACTTTCTGATTAGAGAATGAAAAACTCGTCAATTTTTAATTATTGGGGAAAAGTTTTGTTCAAAACAAAAAAAATACAAAATTTTCACTACTTTTTCACATTTCACTTCATAAAAACCTGACCATTTTACTTTTAAACGAAAGAACATATTGTTTGTATTATTTTGTTTATTTGGACTACTGTTCTCATCTTGGGTGTTATTCTCACAACGTTTCAGCCGATGTAACCGTTGACCTTTTTCAGGTACATCTTGTCGAACTCGGGAATCTGCATAGAATTTTTAACGGAAATCTTCATTTAATCCACGGGGTAGATTGCACTTGTTCCATCAACCATGACCAGGTCGAAGTCTTAAGTAATCCATAATTTTATCTTTAGTATCACCCGTACTGAGAGTTGAACCCTCAACCTCCAGAAGACTGTCACTTAGAACTGATTATCACTAAGGACTTTTATCTGTTACGCCACAGGACCTTGCACCCGAAACTTTATAAGAATTACATCAAAGATGAGAATAGTCGTCTGAATAATCCAAATAATCCAAATTATCAATCCTCATTTCAAAACTTCCGAAACATATTGTTTGCTTTCAGAATATAATTACTTTCATAGGTTCAGATCAAAAGTTTTCTTCATATTTTGTTTAAATGATTAAAAAAAAACCCAGGTATTTTTTAAAGATTTTACTCCGTTTTTATATACGTATAAAAATCCATTTTTTAAGAGAAAATCTGTTATCACGAAATGACCGTTGCTATTCTTGTGTTGAGTTTTAATTAGGATATAAAATTCTTAGATTAGAGGCGTATTAAGATTTTTCGAAAATGCGTAATAGCCGATAAAAATTGCTTTGTTTTTTTTAAAGATTATGAGCATTTTGGAGTTAAAATCTAGTTAATATTACGTATTAATAGGTAAAAAAAAAAACCCACATTTTCTACACTTTTTAAATAAGTATACAAACAACTAATAGATTGTTCTAGCAAATATGGTGTCATGTAGGAAATACGCCAAGAATACTAGCATATTTACTCATTTAAAAGGTGTTTTCCTTGAGATTTTATGTGTAATACTAAATTGATTTTAACTCCAAAACGTTCAACATGGCATAATCTAAAAAAATAAAACAATTTTGATCGGTTATACACACAATTTTATATCGCCTTAACGAAAAATCGTAAACGCCTCTAATCTTGACTTTTACCAATTTTTAACATAGCATACCCGAATTGAATTTTTTTCAAGCTTAGGAGGCGGAGGGGGGGGGGGCGGTGTTATAGTCACTCTTAAACAGCTATGCTCCTAGATTCGGAATAAATACATACATGATTTTCTTGTAAGATATGTCAAAGTTCTTTTTCTCCACTAAAACACATGTAAAGAGTTTTGTTTTTTCCCATGTGACTAAAATTGATGTCCCTCTTTTTCCCACGCCAGATCTTGTTGATTCGAAACAGATCGGCTTTTCCGTAACTAAAAAAAAAAGAAATCACACAAAAGACTAAATGTAGAAAATGTGTCTTCACAAGGCAGCGACTAAAAACGATTTTTACTTCCACCCTTTTTTCTTTGTCCTCTACCGAATAAGACATTTCACATAGGAATAATAAACACAGAAATTATTGCAATTCTCACCAAAATGAAAAATTTAAAAATTAATAATACTCTCAGTCACAGACGTCAAGATTAGGGGTAAGGGGTCAGGGTTAGGGTTAATACTCTCAGTCACAGAAGTCAAGGTTAGGGTTAGGGTTGGGGTTAATACTCTCAGTCACAGAAGTAAAGGTTAGGGTTAGGGTTAATACTCTCAGTCACAGAAGTAAAGGTTAGGGTTAGGATTAGGGTTAATACTCTCAGTCACAGAAGTCAAGGTTAGGGTTAGGGTTAGGGTTAATACTCTCAGTCAAAGAAGTAAAGGTTAAGGTTAGGGTTAGGGTTAATACTCTCAGTCATAGAAGTCAAGGTTAGGGTTAGGGTTAATACTCTCAGTCACAGACGTCAAGGTTAGGGTTAAGGTTAGGGTTAATACTCTCAGTCACAGAAGTAAAGGTTAGGGTTAGGGTTAGGGTTAATACTCTCAGTCACAGAAGTCAAGGTTAGGGTTAGGGTTAATACTCTCAGTCACAGAAGTAAAGGTTAGGGTTAGGGTTAGGGTTAATACTCTCAGTCACAGAAGTCAAGGTTAGGGTTAGGGTTAGGGTTAATACTCTCAGTCACAGAAGTAAAGGTTAGGGTTAGGGTTAGGGTTAATACTCTCAGTCACAGAAGTCGAGGTTAGGGTTAGGGTTAATACTCTCAGTCACAGAAGTAAAGGTTAGGGTTAGGGTTAATACTCTCAGTCACAGAAGTCAAGGTTATGGTTAGGGTTAGGGTTAATACTCTCAGTCACAGAAGTCAAGGTTAGGGTTAGGGTTAATACTCTCAGTCACAGAAGTAAAGGTTAGGGTTAGGGTTAATACTCTCAGTCACAGAAGTCGAGGTTAGGGTTAGGGTTAATACTCTCAGTCACAGAAGTAAAGGTTAGGGTTAGGGTTAGGGTTAATAATCTCTGTCACAGAAGTCAAGGTTAGGGTTAGGGTTAGGGTTAATACTCTCAGTCACAGAAGTCAAGGTTAGGGTTAGGGTTAATACTCTCAGTCACAGAAGTAAAGGTTAGGGTTAGGGTTAATACTCTCAGTCACAAAAGTAAAGTTTAGGGTTAGGGTTAATACTCTCAGTCACAGAAGTCAAGGTTATGGTTAGGGTTAGGGTTAATACTCTCAGTCACAGAAGTCAAGGTTAGGGTTAGGGTTAGGGTTAGGGTTAATACTCTCAGTCACAGAAGTAAAGGTTAGGGTTAGGGTTAATACTCTCAGTCACAGAAGTCAAGGTTATGGTTAGGGTTAGGGTTAATACTCTCAGTCACAGAAGTCAAGGTTAGGGTTAGGGTTAATACTCTCAGTCACAGAAGTAAAGGTTAGGGTTAGGGTTAATACTCTCAGTCACAGAAGTCAAGGTTAGGGTTAGGGTTAGGATTAATACTCTCAGTCACAGAAGTCAAGGTTAGGGTTAGGGTTAATACTCTCAGTCACAGAAGTAAAGGTTAGGGTTAGGGTTAATACTCTCAGTCACAGAAGTAAAGGTTAGGGTTAGGGTAAATACTCTCACTCACAGAAGTAAAGGTTAGGGTTAGGGTTAGGGTTAATACTCTCAGTCACAGAAGTCAAGGTTAGGGTTAGGGTTAATACTCTCAGTCACAGAAGTAAAGGTTAGGGTTAGGGTTAGGGTTAATACTCTCAGTCACAGAAGTCAAGGTTATGGTTAGGGTTAATACTCTCAGTCACAGAAGTCAAGGTTAGGGTTAGGGTTAATACTCTCAGTCACAGAAGTCAAGGTTAGGGTTAGGGTTAATACTCTCAGTCACAGAAGTCAAGGTTAGGGTTAGGGTTAGGGTTAATACTCTCAGTCACAGAAGTAAAGGTTAGGGTTAGGGTTAATACTCTCAGTCACAGAAGTCAAGGTTAGGGTTAGGGTTAGGGTTAATACTCTCAGTCACAGAAGTAAAGGTTAGGGTTAGGGTTAGGGTTAATACTCTCAGTCACAGAAGTAAAGGTTACGGTTAGGGTTAGGGTTAATACTCTCAGTCACAGAAGTCAAGGTTAGGGTTAGGGTTAGGGTTAATACTCTCAGTCAAAGAAGTAAAGGTTAAGGTTAGGGTTAGGGTTAATACTCTCAGTCATAGAAGTCAAGGTTAGGGTTAGGGTTAATACTCTCAGTCACAGAAGTAAAAGTTAGGGTTAGGGTTAATACTCTCAGTCAGAGAAGTAAAGGTTAGGGTTAGGGTTAGGGTTAATACTCTCAGTCACAGAAGTCAAGGTTAGGGTTAGGGTTAATACTCTCAGTCACAGAAGTAAAAGTTAGGGTTAGGGTTAATACTCTAAGTCACAGAAGTAAAGGTTAGGGTTAGGGTTAATACTCTCAGTCACAGAAGTCAAGGTTAGGGTTAGGGTTAGGGTTAATACTCTCAGTCACAGAAGTAAAGGTTAGGGTTAGGGTTAATACTCTCAGTCACAGAAGTCAAGGTTAGGGTTAGGGTTAGGGTTAGGGTTAATACTCTCAGTCACAGAAGTAAAGGTTAGGGTTAGGGTTAGGGTTAATACTCTCAGTCACAGAAGTAAAGGTTACGGTTAGGGTTAGGGTTAATACTCTCAGTCACAGAAGTCAAGGTTAGGGTTAGGGTTAGGGTTAATACTCTCAGTCACAGAAGTAAAGGTTAGGGTTAGGGTTAGGGTTAATACTCTCAGTCACAGAAGTCAAGGTTAGGGTTAGGGTTAGGGTTAGGGTTAGGGTTAATACTCTCAGTCACAGAAGTAAAGGTTAGGGTTAGGGTTAGGGTTAATACTCTCAGTCACAGAAGTCAAGGTTAGGGTTAGGGTTAGGGTTAAGGTTAATACTCTCAGTCACAGAAGTCAAGGTTAGGGTTAGGGTTAATACTCTCAGTCACAGAAGTCAAGGTTAGGGTTAGGGTTAATACTCTCAGTCACAGAAGTAAAGGTTAGGGTTAGGGTTAGGGTTAGGGTTAATACTCTCAGTCACAGAAGTAAAGGTTAGGGTTAGGGTTAGGGTTAAGGTTAATACTCTCAGTCACAGAAGTCAAGGTTAAGGTTAGGGTTAATACTCTCAGTCACAGAAGTAAAGGTTAGGGTTAGGGTTAGGGTTAATACTCTCAGTCACAGAAGTCAAGGTTAGGGTTTGGGTTAATACTCTCAGTCACAGAAGTAAAGGTTAGGGTTAGGGTTAGGGTTAATACTCTAAATCACAGAAGTCAAGGTTAGGGTTAGGGTTAATACTCTCAGTCACAGAAGTCAAGATTAGGGTTAGGGTTAGGGTTAATACTCTCAGTCACAGAAGTCAAGGTTAGGGTTAGAGTTAGGGTTAATACTCTCAGTCACAGAAGTCAAGGTTAGAGTTAGGGTTAATACTCTCAGTCACAGAAGTAAAGGTTAGGGTTAGGGTTAATACTCTCAGTCACAGAAGTCAAGGTTAGGGTTAGGGTTAGGGTTAATACTCTCAGTCACAGAAGTAAAGGTTACGGTTAGGGTTAGGGTTAATACTCTCAGTCACAGAAGTCAAGGTTAGGGTTAGGGTTAATACTCTCAGTCACAGAAGTAAAGGTTAGGGTTAGGGTTATGGTTAATACTCTCAGTCACAGAAGTCAAGGTTAGGTTTAGGGTTAGGGTTAATACTCTTAGTCACAGAAGTCAAGATTAGGGTTAGGTCTAGGGTTAATACTCTCAGTCACAGAAGTCAAGGTTAGGGTTAGGGTTAATACTCTCAGTCACAGAAGTCAAGATTAGGGTTAGGGTTAGGGTTAATACTCTCAGTCACAGAATTTAAGATTAGGGTTAGGGTTAGGGTTAATACTCTCAGTCACAGAAGTCAAGGTTAGGGTTAGGGTTAGGGTTAATACTCTCAGTCACAGAAGTCAAGGTTAGGGTTAGGGTTAGGGTTAATACTCTCAGTCACAGAAGTCAAGGTTAGGGTTAGGGTTAATACTCTCGGTCACAGAAGTCAAGATTAGGATTAGGGTTAGGGTTAATACTCTCAGTCACAGAAGTCAATGTTAGGATTTGGGTTAGGGTTAATACTCTCAGTCACAGAAGTCAAGATTTTTTCTGCACGCTCGTTTACACTGGTTTATTTTGTTTTCAGAATTTTTTAAAATTTTAACCAAACAGCTAATAATTTCAGATGAGTAATTATCATGTCAGATAGGAGGGATGCCTGGGGGTTATATTGTGGAGGCGAGTGAGAGCTGAGGACATGTGTTGCATGGAGAGAAATTATATGAGAATGATACGATGGATGTGTAATGTGAATCTTAAAGACAAACATAGATCTGATTACCACAAAGGAAGATTAAATCTTGACAGTATAGGCAGATGTGTGCAGAACAAGAAACTTTAATGGTATGGCAACGTTGAAAGAATGGATGAAATTTCTTGAATTAGTAGATGTAGAACAGTTGAGGTAGCAGGTTATAATTTTAAATTTGACCCCTGTTGAACAGAAGAGTTGATTTGAGATGAGTAATTATCATGCCAGATAGGAGGGATGCCTGGAAGATTTAAGTCGTAGAGTGTTATCACCCCTCACTAATAGAATTAACTGTCCGAAAATGACCATAAATAATGTGTATTTGCTATATGTTATATAGAAACAATACAAAAATATATAAATAAATGATAACGGGTATGTGCCTTGTAGAGTTGTTTCTGCACTTCTATGTAGTAGTAGTAGTCATAGTAGTGACTGTAGAGTTGTCTGTCTGTCCCTCTCTCTCTCTCTTTATTTCAGCATAGAATCTCACTTCATTGTCAATGTAGCCATTTGGTTGTACGTCTGTCTCTCTTTCTTTTGTAGCAGTGGTTGTAATAGTTGTTCATATACCCTTATAGCAACAACGATATAACGCTTTAGAAGATGATAAATGTACTGACACAAGAGGAGAGAAAATGAAAAGCACAGACAGAAGGATAAAAGAGATAACAGGCGTCTGTAAAATATTTAATGTACCAGTCTAGGTTCTTCTGATTATCGGATGTTTTAGGCAAAGTCAAAATTTGACTCTTGTTGAAACAAACAGCTGATTTCAGATGAGTAATTAGTATACTAAATAGGAGCGATGTCTGAGGAGAAGAAGATAAAAGTACTGGGGCAACAGACAGGCAGATGATAAAAAGACAGAAGAGACAACAGACATCTGTAAAGTATGAAATGCCCCTGTGCCAGACTTGGCTGGTTGGATGTCAAAGTCAGAAGGCAGAAGCAAAGTTAAAATTTGACCTCCGTGGAAGCAAACAACTGATTTCAGATGAGTAATTATGATCATGTCAGATAGAGGGATACCTAGGAGAGGTTTTGTGGTTAAATCAATAATATAATGGTCAAACGATACCTTAATAATTAAATTAAACTTTCAAAATTAAATTTAAAAAAAAAGGCAAAACAAAAATGAAAGTAAAAAAAAACTTCCGGGTAACGTTAGTTTCTATTTACTTGCCTCCCTATGAAGGTAGGGTTAGACACAAGGTCGGTTTTTAATGTCGGGAAAATCCAGCTCCCTCAAAAGGGGCACTCTAGATCAGAGCAAAAATTTAAATTACCTCAGTCTAGAAGGATTTTTCCATCACCAATCGAGGACGGAAAAGATGAAGAGTAGTATCAGAACAGATACTACACTTTGCTCCTAGCCAAAATGCCAATTTATTTATCTTTAAAATTTTACAAAATTTTTTACAAAAGTAATGTTCTTCATGAAATTACAAGATGTGGCACAAGGCCACAATTTGGTAGGGAGTAATGGGGGTCGTCTGTCGTATCTAAACTAGTTCCAGTCACCACAATACCACATTCACTCTATGGGCAATCTTACTTAACATTATCCCTAGTTTTTGACGTTTTTTTATTTACAAAATATATATATGTACAATTTCATCGATTGGGGATGGGGATTACTAAAAAACAACTAGTGATTTCAGAAAAAATCAAAATCAAAATAAAATGTAAAATGTTGGTTAGTAAGACCCTCACAAATCTATCTAGATGCATGAGCTGCTCACTGTTTTCTGGGTTGTTTCAAAAGCCCAAAACAAACGAGACAGTTCTTAGGTAGGGAAAAAATGGGGGGGGGGACTATTGAGGGGTAAAAAAGAAATAACTGGATGGGATTTGTGGGCAAGGGTGGTGTCTTCCAAGAAGGCTGGTCATTTGAAATTAGTTTACAAGCCGAAAAAAAGCAAATACCCCTGTTCTGGAAAAATAGAAGACCAAAGTTCTATAGAGAGAGAGAGAGAGAGAGAGAGAGAGAGAGAGAGAGAGAGAGAGCGAGAATCAATTTGCAATCTAGTGTGGGATGATCTCTTTCTGTTCCTTACAGCCACTTTCTCACAGAAGTAGACGTTGCGCATCTTTACTCTATCGTTATTTCAATGGAGGGTGATCGACTGAGCTCCAATCTATGGTTCCTCCTTGTAAGAAACATTCACAGCAAGTACTCGTCTTATTAGCCAAATTGAAAATAACTTTTATTTCTTCCTCCATATGCCACGTGTAAGGCAGACTTTCCATGAACAGTGTTACTTTCCAAGAACTTCTTATCTGTGGAATATATTACCATGGGACTGTTTTCCTGCAGACTACAATATGGCTGTTTGGTTGAGTGGTTTTCGTTCTTAGTCTCCAGAAAACAGGCCGTAAATACCAGAGAAAACATAAACAAAAACACACGTGTGTGTCGACAAATAAGGAAAACACGAAGAAGTGAGTTAACACTCATGTGCGTTTATTTAACGTTTGTTTTGACAAACGTTGGCACGATCAAAGATAAAGAAATAAACATTTACTATAAGTCCCAAAACAATTGAATGCACATAGTCGTTATTCAAATAAAGGAGCTGTGTGAAATACACAAAAGGGTCTGCTTACATTAGAGGCATTTGGATTCCTGGAGGAGCCGACTGGACGGGTGACTTTCTTCCAGGAAGAACAGCCGAACAAGAGATAGAACATCAGAGGGATTCCTGAAATCTCGCGAGAACTGGGTCCAAGTCACGTGTCTTCCGAGATCACGAGACTTGATCCCTTTCTAAAGAGGGCACATCTCTAAAGCGAAATCCTATTCAAGAGAGGCAACTCTGTCGTCTCTACATGGCTATCTTCAAATCCAATGTCAGCAAATACTTTTCATCAACCGTCCTCATAAGTAATTAAATTCTGTTCATACAACTCATTATTTTCAATCCTCTCATAATATTCATCATCATTCAATTGACAATCCATTTCATTAAGCCTTATCCTCGAGTGACTTTTAGCCTTGCTAAGTGGTGATACATTAGAATAAAAAAAAAAACGCAGGAAAAACTTTGAAATAAGTTAACCTTCTTTAGTCACAGCTTAAAAATATGATTATTTTCATTGAAAACTTTATTCATCTTTCTCAGGGTAATCTGTAATGTGTTCCCCCCCCCCCCCCCCCCCGTTGTAATGTGCTTGAAACTTGTCCAAAAAACAGGACAGTCCATGACTCCCATATGTGTATTGCATACTTGTTCTAGAGAGATACACGCCCAAAGTTTCAGAGAGAGAGAGAGAGAGAGAGAGAGAGAGAGAGAGAGAGAGAGAGAGAGATGTTAAATACTAAAGCTACGGCACCTAGTACTTATTTAGTGATTTAAATTCGCAGGGGAAACATTAGCATGTAAACAGGAAATAAAGCTCAAACGGGGGAGGGGGGGGGGTAAAGCAACTGGCCTTTGGTAACCATTGTATTTTGTGGAAACATTAGCTCCTCGAGGAAGTGACGTGAGACGAGATAGGATAGACACGAGAAGAGCGGGAACTTTGAGTTGGTAGCTTGACTCAATCAGACATGAAAAGAAATGACTTGAATCACCTGGCCCCAAAAGTCTGCAGCCCCAATTTCTCTTCTCAGCGCAATTAAAATCGTCCTTCTCCGAATTCGAGATCTAATTATTTTCTTTGTGTTGTGCCGACTTTGATTTTAGTGTTGAAATACACCTACTTCTCCTACACACACGGAGGCAGCCATCGGGGTGGGTGGGTGGTGGGTGACGAAGGACCCCAAAGACGAGTTTTGTAGGAAGGATTGTCCTCGGTCTTCGAGGACCGATGTGGTTGAGTATACAAACCACCAGCTATGACGTAATTGTGCTTATGACTTGTTGAGTGGCATTCGATGACATTTTCCCTGGCCTCTTGGCTAGGAGCAAAGTTTAGTATCTGTTTTGATACCACACTTCATCTATTCTGTTCTCGGTCAGTGAAGGAGAAATCCTTCTAGACTGAGGCAATTTTGAATTTTGTCCCAATCTAGAGTGCCCCTTTATGGGGAGCTGGATTTTCCCCACATTAAAATTCAACGTCGTGTCTAACTCTGCCCTCGTGGGGAGGCAAGTAAATAGGAACAAACCGGCATTTATTTAATTGTAATGTACAAAGCGTTAGACCTCCCCTTGAAAGAGAGGTAATGCAACAGAGAGAGAGAGAGAGAGGGAGAGAGAATAATAAGAGAGAGAGAGAGATGGAGAGAGAGAGAGAGTAAGGGAGAGAGAGAGAGTAAGAGAGAGAGAGGGAGAGAGAGAGTAAGAGAGAGAGGGGGAGAGAGAGAGAAAGATAGAGAGAGAGAGGGAGAGAGAGAGAGTAAGATAGAGAGAGAGAGTAAGAGAGAGAGAGAGAGGGAGAGAGAGAGTAAGAGAGAGAGAGAGTAAGAGAGAGGGAGAGAGATAGTAAGAGAGAGAGAGAGTAAGAGAGAGAGAAAGAGAGAGAGAGAGAGAGAGAGTAAGAGAGAGAGAGAAAGAGAGAGAGAGAGAGAGAGAGAGAGAGAGAGAATAAACCCAACACAGGAAACACTTTCAAATAATCTCTTTCTTTTATTTAGTACTATTTCTAAAAACAAAATTTTCACTTCTGTTTTTCGGAATTAAAATAAATTTTCTATAATTTTGGTTTCTCATGTGTAAAATTTTATTTTTATTAAATGCGTTTTTGCTCCTCGATGTTAATTGGATGTTTTATTATATCGATTACTGGAACTACTGTGCTCATCTTGGATATTATTCTCACAACGTTTCGACCGATGTAACCTCCAACCCTTTCCAGGTGCATCTTGATGAACTCGAGAATCTTTATTTCGAACTCACGAACCTGTATGGAATTTCCAACGGAACCCTTTATTTAATCCACGGGATCAGCTTGCTCTTGTTCCATCAGCCACGACCGGGTAGAAGTCTTAAGTAATCCATAATTGTATTCTTAGTATCGCCCATACCGAAGCTTGAACCATCAACCTCCAGAAGACTGTCACTTAGAACTGATTGTACGAGCACTTTTATGTGTTGCGCCACGAGTCCTTGCAGAGATGTTTCTGTTCGTTAATCCATTATTCCGTCATTCTATTATCCCATTATTCCCTTATTCTATTAGTTTTTTGATTTTCTTTAAAATGGCTCTATTAGTTTTTTATTAAATTTTATCCAAAGTTATATAACCACGAATGCAGAAAACTGATTCAGCACGATTTTTCGAGAAAACTCTGACTGCCCCTTCTACAGGGGACTAAAATGCACCAGCTCATCTAATAGATGTTACATTCTGTTGTGACCTTGAAGGGCCGATAATAACTAAGACAACATGGTGGTATATTTACAAGAGTGCATTTGCAGAAGTACAGACATAGTATGCTACAGAAAGTCTGCGTCCGATACTGTGGCTATGGCTGACACGACACTTAGTCGTAACTCTATTTATAGTCTGGAAGAGTCCATCTACACCCGAAATAGGGTAGATAAACATAACACCATAAGATATTCTAACTCCAAACCTGGCTTGATAGTGGTTATTATTCGTACTGAAAGTGATCTGTCTAACAGATCGAAACTCTAAACAAAGATCTCTGGGCAATTTTTTTTGTATCAAATGATATTGATTTATTCTTTGTTTTGGCTCAATATTGATTTGGGACGGAGAGTTAGGCTTTGATGAAGTATAATATCTCATTCACTTAAATAGTTTTATGCACAGCCATTGCCGTTTTAACAGCATTATGCGTCCCCGGGTAAAGTAGTGCAATGAGGCCCTTAATTGAACAACCACTCACACGAATCAAAAGGTAAACGATCGATAAAATTAAACGTGTTGGCCCCCTTTCAGTCTTGAAAGATAATGGGTACCCCCTATAAAGGTGCAAGATCAAAAGGTTTATAATAAAGCAAGGGTTGTGCAATCACCAACCCATTTCCCTTGAACTGGCATTGATTTAGTCCAGCAGAAAGAAGTAAAAAAAAAACATGAAACGTAGCGGCATTCACCCTAGGCCGGTTAAGTTGGCTTTCTTCAAAATAGGAAGTTTCTAGGGAATATTAAATTCAAACACGGTCCCAAGTTGCATGTATATCCCTGTCAAGGGAGATGACGACATTAGGTTTTGCAATTCTTGCAGGGAGGTGTCGACATTCTTTCCACATACAGCACCTGATATTCTCGAATGGTCACCCATTTTGCACTGACCAGGCTCAACGTCGCTTAACGTGACTAAGCTAATTAACGATTTTTTTTTTTTACCATTTCGGTAATACCTGATGGGTATTTGCCCTGAACGAGCATTCAGCTTCCATTGGAAAGGAAGTTTCTTGGGAATATCAAATTCACATACGCTCCCCAGTGGTATGTATATTCTTTCAAAGAAGATTACATACAGCGCCTAGTAATCCCAAATGGTCACCCATCTGGTACTGACCAGGCTCAACCTCGCTTAACTTTGGTGATTTAACGAGAATCAGTGTGTCAATATAATTATGCTGTATAGTCGCAAGAAGTCCAAGATGACCAGAAACAATGCCGGGATGAGCAGAGAAAGATATAATAATAATGGCCTCTTTTCAATCTTGGGAGACAATGGATACCCCATGTAAGGGTGTCTGCATGGAGTATCTATAGTAAAGCAAGAGTTGCACAATCCTCTACTGTACCTCTCCTGAACTGGTATAGCAAGGATAAAGTCCGGGACAACCAGAAACAATGCCGGGACAAGCAGAGAAAGACATGATAATAATCTTGTCTCCTTTCATTCTGTAAAGACAATTGATACCTCCTGTAAGAGTATCTGCACTGGGAGGCTACAGTGAAGCAAAGGTTGCAAAATCTTCAACCGCATATCGCTCGAACCGTTTTTGAAGGGTTATTTTCTGTTACCTGAAATGAGAAGTGCCAAAATTCACAGGATGCCAACAAGATCCCATGTTTGTTATCAAAGGAGTCTCTGCCGATCATGACGCTCAGATCTTTCTTCTGAGCCCCACGGCTTTTATATATGTTTGATTTCAGTACAGAGGAAGAAATGGACCACAAAATAAATTAGATTTCTAATTGAGTGCTATTACAAAAGCAAACCCCCACACAAAGAGACTGTTTTACACATATAGAATTTATGCCATTAATTTTCCATACACCCTACTTATATATTGTATATTTCTTTATGTGATTGTCGAGTGGCATTATTTGACTCCCATGTGTAAACCATGTCACCATCTTATCCTTTCCAGCCATAACTGGAATCTGCTCAGATGTGATGATGATGATGATGATGATGATGATGATGATGATGATGATGATGATGATGGACGGCTTTTCAGGATATCGATTGACTCACAAATGTACACTGGTTGGGTTGGTAATTTCATATATCTTTATTAAAGCGATCATGGGGAAGGGATTCGTTATTATGAGTTTCTTTGAAAGTATGTTCAGAGGTAGTCAAGTAATTATGTAAGTAGGTAAACCAATGTGTGAATGCAAGTTCATCTTTCTATAGATAGGTTTCGTAATTATATGGACTTTTGTTTAGGGAAATTATTGATCTCTTTGCATACAGAGGCGAGTTAATTAATTGTGAGAAAGTATTTGGAGCAATAGAGAGAACCGACTTTACAAGAAACAGAAAGAGATCTAATGTATGAACTCCAAGAAAGATTTGATGAGAGAGAAAGACCAAAAAGTTTCAGAGTCGATTTCTCCTCAAGAGCAGAGCCATCCATGAGAATCTCAGGAAGAAAAGGGACACGTCTACAATTGAAAGACACGAGCTGAGTCTTAATAGGATTAAACGAAACAAGCCACAACTAAACCCAGGTCAACTTCTAGATCAGCTGCATATTTCAACTGATCTGAGAGAGATGGTCGAGAAGCAATACCAGAATAGAGAGTGGTATCATCGGCATAAATGTTAATTTTCTTAATAATATTCTCTGGAAGATCATTTATATAGGGACGAAACAGTGTTGGGTGTAGAATAGAACTCTGAGGAACATCAGCATTGATAGGAAAAGAGAATGAAGAGACATCATCCAAAGTTACTTGCAAGCTTCGATCAGAAAAAAAGATCTCACAACCAATACCATAACCCTCAAAGTTTGTGTAGAAGATCAGAATTCCACTCTGTTGAACGCCTTCGAAATGTCAAACACAATGGCTCTACTCTCTCCTGAATTATCCATAAACCGACATATCTGCTCAGTTACAACAGTTAAAAGATCAGCAGTTGAACGAAAACCACGAAAGCCATACTGAACATCACTAAAGAGGCCCATACTTTCCAAAAAATGAACAAGCTTGCCGTTGAGCAATCTTTCAAAAAATTTGCTAATAACAGAGAGGAGACTGACAGGACGATACTTAGTTGGGTTAGACCGATCACCAGTATTTTTAGAGATAGGGACAACAGAGAACTCCTTACAACAAAATGGAAACAGGACTGAGACAAACAGAGATTGAATAATTTCGAGAGGATAGAAGAAAGTTCAGAAGCACAATGCTTGAGAATGACAACAGAAATTGAATCAGAACCGGAAGCCTTAGACTGGTCATAATCAAAAAGAACCCCAGCAACTATCTTTGGAGTGATAATAACAGAATCAAGAGACTGATCAGTTTTCAAAGGAAAAGCAGGAAGAACAGCACCAGAATCATCAAGAGAAGAATTGTCAGCAAATCAAGATATAATAATACTAAACCTTATGTCAAGAATCCTTATTCCAATTTTTATCAAAATCCATTACAGGATTTTGATTCTAGAAAATGTCTAAAATTTCAGGCTTAAGCTTAAGGGGCCTTAAAAAGGAATTGAAATCAACGCAATCTTACTTAATTGGTGTCTTAATGACTATGGATCAAATTCAATGCAAATCTGAAATATTTAAATTTTCAAATGGGAGGTTGTGCCATTATGATGCTTTCTAAACCCCTTTAAAGTATTCTAAAGAAACTGAAATTTGAGGAATATTTATTAATTGCTCCTTTTGTATAGAACTAAATCAAACTAAATATAGCCCACATTACGACCCCTTACGCCTAGTAGCTGTGTTCCAAAATTCATATTGATCGGTTAATTAGTTTAGGAGTGAATCCTGTACATACAAATGTATAAACATATACACATACCTAACTGTTTATAAATAGAGATATTTAAATTCTAAGCTAAACAAAAAGAGATATTATTTTTATAAAGGCAACTTTGTTTATTCTCGATTAACCAGCAAAGCTGGAGAGCAATACGATGCTTCAATTCCCCATCCAGTTCGAGAGCCTTCATCAGGAAACCAGCAATCAGAGTTCATTTTCTGATTATGGTCGTTCGTCACATAAGCCGGAATGTGAACTCGGATTGCCAATTCCGTCTTCCACGTTGATGACTGTCATGCCACTCAATGCCCCAAAAGCATAAACTTACTCCCCTCCCCCGGGTTTCTTTCCCAAACCCAGGTATCTTGAAAAAAAAAGGATCACGTTCATGCCACAATAATTGCTGAGGTAAAGGATGAATGAATCATGGTTTAGTCAAACTACTAACTCATTACTACCTTATTAACATTGCAATAACAGTAGTAAAGCTCTTACTTTTATTGTCAACCTCGTCATAGTTGTATTACAAGTTGGCCCACTTAAAAGTAACCCACCCTCAGCCACCATTATACGCTGTGCCCAGAAGTACATAGATATTAACGAGGAGCACTTTCAACATCTCCTCTAACATGTCTATAAGTGAAAAAAAAAAATACCAGTCGACTAGTATTCGGGCTACTTTTAATTGAGCCACTACGTAATTCTATCAGAATTTCCTTGTCAACTAGCGACTATGTTTGTTTCATTTTAAACTGAGGTAGTCATTTATCACTTAAACGACGTACCTCTGCATGATTTTTTATTAAACAAGGTGGTCCAACAGTCTTGCTATCCCTATCAAAAAGGTGATCTGAAAGTTTTGTTACCCCTACTAAAAAGGGTGGTCCAAAAATCTTGTTACCCCTACTAAAAACGGTGATACTAAAGTCTTGTTAACCTTACCAAAAAGTGTGGTCTAAAAGTCTTTTTACACCTACTAAAAAGGGTGGTCCAAAAATCTTGTTACCCCCACTAAAAAGGGTAGGTCTAAAAGTCTTGTTATCCCTACTAAAAAGGGTGATCTGAAAGTCTTGTTACCCCCACTAAAAAGGGTGGTCTAAAAGTCTTGTTACCCCTACTAAAAAGGGTGGTCTTAAAGTCTTCTTACCAAAAAAAAAGTGTGGTCCAAAAATCTTGTTACCCCCACTAAAAAGTGTGGTCTAAAAGTTTTGTTACCCCTACTAAAAAGCGTGATCCGAAAGTTTTTTTACCCTTACCAAAAAGAGTGGTCCAAAAGTCTTTTTACCCCTACTAAAAAGGGTGTTCTAAAAGTCTGGTTACCCTTACCAAAAAGTGTGGTCCAAATATCTTGTTACCCCTACTAAAAAGGGTGATCCGAAAGTCTTGTTACCCTTACTAAAAAGGGTGGTCCAAAAGTCTTCTTACCCCTACTAAAAGAGTGGTCTAAAAGTCTTGTTACCCCTACTAAAAAGAGAGATCCGAAAGTCATGTTACCCCTACCAAAATGGGGGGGTCCAAAAGTCTTGTTACCAGTTCTAAAAAGGGTGATCCGAAAGTTTTTTTACCCTTACCAAAAAGGGTGGTCCAAAAGTCTTTTTACCCCCTACTAAAAAGGGTGTTCTAAAAGTTTTGTTACCCCTACTAAAAAGGGTGATCCGAAAGTACTGTTACCCTTACCAAAAAGTGTGGTCCACAAGTCTTTTTACCTCCACTAAAAAGGGTGGTCTAAAAGTCTTGTTACCCATACTAAAAAGGGGGATCCGAAAGTCTTGTTATCCTTACCAAAAAGGGTGGCCGAAAAATCTTGTTACTCTACTAAAAAGGGTGGTCCAAAAATCTTGTTACCCCTATCAAAATGTGACAACAATAGAAGAAACAATCATCAAAGTACAACTTCGTAAAATATTATACAGGCAGTGGCGTGCAGAGATCTGATGATACTCTGGTCATGCCAACTCCTTGATTGTATGTCCCAAAGATCAAGTATAAGTCCTAGTACTGAGAAATATTATGAGAAAAGGAGACAGTTTGAATATGATTGAATGCATTCCCCCCCTCCAATTTGGACGCCTGGGGCTACTACAACTTCCTCCACTTCTTTGTATGCCATTGCACACAGGTCATGGTGCCACATATTTTGTTTCACAAAAATGATCTGTGACAGTGTAAATGAAAGTGAATAAACTGAATCCAAGACATGTGTTTTGTATTGCTGTATTACTTCTTCCTCTATTATCTTTTGCTGGGGGTAAGAAGACTTTTGAACCACCCTGTAGAGTTGTGATATATTTATGTCTGTTGATGTCAGATTTCCAACATGGACGACATGGCAGGATGAAGGGGGGGGGGAATATATATTGGAAATTTCAAATGATGGCAGAGTGACCGGAATTCTTGGAACAAACAAAAGGTCATGTGACATTTCTCTTGGTGGCAGAGGAGGAACTTGAGGATGTGCAAGGCTCACAATCAGATCAGAAATCAATACCTAATTAATCAATAATCAATTGTTTCTGAATGCGTCTTTTCTTCGCTCTGCGTTTGACTTCCGGAAAGAATCGCAATTAACAGATTATTTTCTGCCGTTCTTGTTGTTACTGTACGCAAAAAACAATCGCGAAAATCAATTATGTTTATTAAAATTGGGAAACTCATTGTTTTCTTTTGAAGTCCTAATTAGATAATGAACGAGAAATTTCACAGTATGTTAAGGAATAAAACTACGTAGGTATCTATAAATATTAATAAAAGGGAGAGTTTGTTTGTTCTCTATAGACAAACGGTTATACTAAAGAATTTGAAAATAATATAGTTCAAAGAATTTAAATGCAATCATCTCTCTATATAAATGTCAGTGTATGTGTGTTCCCTATAGAAAGAAAGGTTAGAGAATCTACATAAAAACTAAAAGTGTATTCAATGTAAAATTTTCTTGGGAAGACAATAGAAATGGCCCTGAATCTTGAAGTCCCCCTAAGGAAGCTATGGGGGTAGAACCTCTCTTAAAGCTTCAAATATATCCTATTTTGATGAATTCGAAAATAAGTTATTGATTCTATTTCCATAATGAGACTTTTTCCCCTCTCTTCATTCTATACCGATTGATACGTTTTTTCTTTCTTATTTCTCTTTTTTACTTCACCGATTTAGATGTTTTTTATATGAATATGAATATTAGTGCAGACACTGGCGAAGCATAATTTTTTCCCCTCATTTTTGATGGAGGGTCTACACTCGTTATAAATATAACGCACATCAAATACATTTATTTAAATAAATAAATTGCAAACAATTTATCCTGAACGAGAGTGCACCTTCCATCGAAAATGACAAACGAAATTATGCTTCGCCAGTGTTCGCACTAATATTCATATTCATATAAAATAACGTCTAAATCGATGAAGTTAATAAAAGAAAAAAGAAAGAAAAAAAAAACGTCTAGAACTGGATATTTTTTTTAAATAAAAGGAAAGAAAAAACGTATAAATCGGTATAGAAAGCAGAAAGAAAAAAGAAAAAATCTCATTACGGAAATAGATTGAAGATGGGGGGGATTGTCTGACTTGCTTTGTTTTCTCAATTCCCCTAAATACTTGAAATGGATTAATTTATAGAGTTAAATCTCTCCTAATGTCCATGCTAGTTGACGGCGGCCAAGGGTTAAGATTCCCGACTACGAGTCAGTGACTTGGAAACCAGGTTCGAGCCTCCCCCCCCCCCGACCAACGTAAATTAACATCCCTAAATTGAAGATTGCCTAAGCATAAAACATCAATGTCTAGGTAATAATAATTAATATTTACTTAAAGAATATTATATAAAGAGGAGGCGGTGGAGTTTGACTTCGTGTCAGCATATGCATGACAGGCGTGGGTCGGTTGGCTTCATAAACACATCATAATATCACATTTTTATTTTTGTTTTGTTCCAGCTGTGGATACATATTGGGTGACCTCTTTATATTTCCCTCCCTTTCTTTTTTGATGATTTTAACTTAAGTGTGTTGCTTGTCCCCCTTTTTTACCCCCCCCCCCCTCTTTTAGCCTATAACATTTCTTTTTTGGCTGGTGAATATTTCTTTTTTCCGTCATTTCCAATATGTAACTGTCCCGTTATCATTCTGAG
>OY744539.1:84735350-84740350 GCA_963556195.1 Sepiola atlantica | reverse complement strand
ATACATATATACATACATATATATATATGTATATATACATATATGTATATATACATACATACATATATATATATATATATGCATATATGTATATATACTCATATATATATATATATATATATATATATATATATATATATATATATATATATATATATATATATATATATGTGTATGATGATTGCCACTTCTTTACAGAAGAAGGCCATCCCCACAAGTGTGCAATGCCCGGTTGTTGACATGCAGATGGCTTAGCAGGCCTGTCTTATTTTTTACAAATGTTGCTGCAGATATGACATACAAGGCTACTGGCTTCCATTTGTATTTAGCTATATTAAACTCTTGTTTGACACTTATTTATTAGGCTGCTACCGTGGGATCTCATGTGACTTAGTAGACCAGTTCTTGACAGACAGACTCTGCCACATAAACCACACACATGGTAAGGTTTTAACGTGGATGGGACGTTTGGCACTGATTGCTTCTGCAAAGTACGTTTAAAAAAGTGAATACTCTATACGTTTTGCCTCAAATCTGCCACAACCATCATAGATACACATGCGCCAGACCGATCGCTCCAGAGACATCCTCTCCCAGTTTTCCACCTTTATATCAAAGGTTTTCATGTTGTTTGTTTATTACATTATTTAAATTTAGTTTTGTGTCTCGGACATGTTCCATGCAGCAGTTCCCCATGTAACAGTTGCTTAGGGAGCCTGTAATCTCCCATCCTAACTAAGTGCCCTACCCAGCGCATCTGATTACGTATAATATGCACTTCTATACTCGGCACTCCAGCTTGCTCTAGAACATTGGTGTCTGGTGTATACGATTGCCACTTAATATTTAGGATCCTTCTGAGACACGTTTGGTAGAACCTCCCCAGAACCTTGATATGTCTGCTATACGTAGTCCACTTCTCTGAAGAATACAGGAGAACAGACAGGACGCATGACTCATACAAACAAAGTTTTATTTTGATGGTAATTACTCCGTCTGACCACACGTGCCTTTCAAGCCTACCAAAAGCTTTGCTAGCCTTTTCAATTTTTAGAGATATCTCAGAGTTGAGGAATCCATCTCGGGAGAGAGTGCTATCAGGACATACAAATGAGTCAACTGCACTTAATCTAGTTCATTTGATGTAGATGTTCGGCTCTACATATTGGAATCCTGGAGGAGTAGTGAGCATTACCTTAGTTTTCTCCAGATTGATAGTGAGAACAAAGGTGGTACATGCTCGAGAGAAGAGGTCCATTATCATCTGCATATCCTCCTCGGTGTGGGAAATGAAAACCGCATCATCAGCACAGAGGAGCTCCCGTACGAGGGTTTTGAAGGTCTTGGACTTTGCATTAAATCGAGCTAGGTTGAAGATCCTATCAGTGGTTCGGAAACGTATGAGGACCCCAACACTACAGTTCTTAAAGACGTGGGAGAGGGCCGTTGCAAAATATACAGAGAACAACGTCGGTGCAAGAATGTCACCCTGCTTAACACCGTTCTCAATAGCTATTGGTTCAGAGAGTGACACACCGAAATGGATGTGTACCTTCATGACCTGGTGAAATTTTAAAAACATTTTTGCATTTTTATGAATCCTAGTGGGCATCCAATTTTACCAAGGATTGTCCATAATGCTGCTCTATTAACGGTGTCGAAAGCTTTTGTCAGGTCCACAAAAACTTGATAGAGTGCTACCTGTTGTTTGATGAACTTTTCCTGAAGTTGTCAGGCAGAAAAGATCATATCCATCATGCCACGACCTGATCTAAAGCCGCTTTGGCATTCTGGAATAACAGAGTGGCACACCAACATAGTAAGCCGGTTAAGCGAGATCTGTACAATACCTTACCCACCGCTTCATAATTACCACAGGCCTATCGAGTTTTATTTTCCGTGTATAGTGAGATCAAAGTTGCATCTATCCAGTCCTGAAGAATTTTAAAAATTTGAGATGGTCAAAATGAGGGGCTCAGTCTACGTTGAATTTACATTGAAAACTGATCCCCCCTCCTAAAATGTAAAATATTTGAAAAAAATTTCCAAAACCCCCGGAATTCTCTAGCAGTCTGATAGGTAAGTGTACACTGAAAAGAAAAAAAAATGGTCAGTAAAAAATTGTGAAAAACGGACTAACCAGTACCAAAAAAAGTTTACTAATTAAAAAAGCAACGTAATTTGTAATTTAAAGCAAAAATCTAAAGCAAACTTCCGGCAGAGACGTTACTTCCGGCACAGACGTTACATCGAAGAAAGCGAGTTATTTCAAGATAAGCGGCGTGTGACGAAGTGGTAAGAATCGGAATTCCTTGGCTTGGCGCCACCATAAAATTATGGTCACGGAATCAGTAATATTTGGCACAATCGGTTGGCACCAAACAGACTTCCCATCAACATCCATTTGAATAGTTGCCATGCCGCCCTTCGTGTCTTTGTCGATTGGCACGGAAAACGAAAATGTCTTTCCACCCAAAACACGAGTGAATAGGGCGTTTAAAATCTTATCATTTGGGGACAATCTATTCAAACATAGTTACGGCTTTTTGGTACTGCTTGGGGGGCAAGGGGACTTATGTTTGTACAAGTTTCTCAATTTTGTTTGATTCGAGACTTAAATTGTAATTGAAAGCTTTGAATTTCAGAAAGAAACAAAAAGAGTAGACATCTTTCATATTTATGAGGTGCGGTCAAAATGTATCCAGACTGAAGCAGTGTTTAGCAAGACACAGCAGAGAAACAAAACAATCAATATAAAGTTCATTTTAGTTTCTAAAAACAGAAGGTTTGAAAATTGCATTCGTTGAAACTGGATGCTATCGTGGTATTTTCATTACTGTTTCTACTACTACTACTACTACTACTACTACTACTATTACACACACATATTTTACATTACGTTTGGGTTTTAAACTTTAACATTTATGAGGTGCATGCATATAAAGTTAGGTATATATATATATATATGCAGAGGTTGGACAAAATAATGGAAACACCTTGTGAATTTTGCATCAATTTTAAAAAAAAATTACCAAAAAATTGGGTTCATTTTTTTTATTCATGGTTATTGTTGTCCTGACATAATTGGTTAAATCTATTTTTTTATCTCAAATAGTGCATATTAATAAGAAAAATTTAAATGACAGATTTATTAGATTTTCAAAGAGGTCCGATTGTTGGTGCCCGTATGGCAGGTGCTACTGTAATAGAAGTGGCTGAGATGGTGGCCGTATCGAGAGGAACTGTCTCGAAGGTGACTACAGCCTATGAAAAAGAATGGAAAGCATCCTCTGCTAAACAAAATTCTTGAAGAAAGCCGAAGCTGTCTAAAAGAGATCGTAAAGCCCTTGTAAGGATTGTGAAGAAAGAGCACAAAACCACGGCACCCAAAATTACAGCAGAGCTTAACAATCATCTGGATAATCCTGTTTCAACAAAAACTGTTCGTCGAGAGCTTCACAAGGCTTGATTTCATGGGAGAGTTTCAAGGGTTTTCTATTATTTTGTCCAACCCCAATATATATATATATATATATATATATATATATATATATATATATATCCTTTTACATGGTAAAGGAGTTTATTATCATTATGAATTTTGGAACACACCTGTTAGGTGTAGGGTGAGTAATATGGGCTATATTTAGTTTAATTTAGTTTTATACAAAGGGGAAAAAGGGTGTTGAAGCCCTAGTGATAACCTCCAATTTGTGTGAGATTTAAACAATACGTATTAGACACCAATTAATAAATACCCACCAAATATTTAAAAGGGTTCTATAAGGGGGCATAATATAGCACAACCTTCCATTTAAAAATTCAATTTTTTCAGACTTGCATTAAATTGAATCCATATTCATCAGACACCAATTAAGCAAGATTGCCTGAATTTCAATTTTTTATTAAGACCTCTTAAGCTTAAGCCTTAAATTTTAGACATCAAAATCATGTAATGGATTTTGATTGAAATTGTTATAAGGATTCTAGACATAAGGTTTAGCATCATTATATATTGATTTTAATCTTTGTAAGGATACATAAGACCAGTGCAAAACTTTTCATGTTGAGGGAATTAATTTTACCCGTTCTGGGACGAGTGTTCTTCTCGTAAATATATAAATATATAAATATATACACGCACCTAACTATATGAATATATAGAGAGACATGTCAGTAATATCTAAATGATTACAGAGAAATGAGGTTTTGGCATTACTCCCAAACAATTTGTTTTGTACTAAAATCATTATTTATATCAATTTCTTGAGTTAAAACAATACTTAACAAGCTGCGCATGCGTGGTCCCCCTCTGTATGTGACTCGATGTGGCAAGTGTAAAATGCAATAAATTTGGGCAATTTGGGGCATTTTTGACCCCCCTTTTACCCCCTGGGGGCGCGAACCAGAATTTTTCCGAGGTCAAGGATGCTCATTTTATATCCAGAACAATTGCCTCTACATTTTGGCCAAGTTTCAAAAAAATTGAATGGATGGATCAAACGTTATGGGAGAAAAGGGTCATTTTTTGCCATTTTGGTTTTTTTTTACCCCCTGGGGGCGCGAACCAGATTTTTTCTAAGGTCAGCGATACTTACTAACAATTGCCTCCACATTTTGGCCAAGTTTCAGAGAAATTGAATGGATGGATGAAAGATTTTTTGCCATTTCGGCGCCTTTTGACCCCCTGGGGGGCTAACCAGATTTTTTTCAAAAATCGGAGAATGTCACTTTCTAACCTGACCAAAGTTACAACTTCATGCAAAATATCAGAGAAATTCAATGGATGGTTGCGGAGAAAAATCCGGACGGACGGACGGACGGAAGGACGGACGGACATGCCTCAAAACATAAGTCCCCCGATTTTATAAATCGGGGAACCAACAAAAATGCGCACATAAAAGATGAAGATTTATCCTGTGCATTTTATTTATGACTAATCAAAAATAAAATATTGATCAAGATTATATATTAAAATCGATCGGAAATACAATTTTTTT
>OY744539.1:84640350-84730350 GCA_963556195.1 Sepiola atlantica | reverse complement strand
AAATATCATTGACTAACTACTACTACTACTACTACTACTACTACTACTACTACTACTAACAACAACAGCAACGACGACGACGACGACGATGATGATGATGATGATGATGATGATGATGATGATGATGATGATGATGATGATGGGGCATTTTGTGTCTATATTACAAGTGAAATAAATTCTTTACTTTCATTTTTATTATTAAGATTAAGCCTCTCCTTTTTTGCTCATAAAAATTCAATTAGCATACGTGATTATTTGAGCGTGCCGGACACACGTACACTCACTTTTCTTATATAGATGAGTTGATCATTTTTCTTTTTAAGTTAAATGTTTCAATGACATTTTTTTCCACTTTTGAATTAAAATCAAAACCTATTAAAATTATTCCCATGTTTTGGACTATTATCAGTGGTGCTTAGCCTCACCCGTCCCCTCGAATTTAACTGTCTTCTGGGTTGGACTCCCCTCCCCCACTTTTATACCTTTTAATGTAGTGCTGAACTGAGCGCGATCATTTCCGATTTCCAATGAAAATAACTATGCTGTCATAAAAAAAAAAAAAAAAAAAATCATCATTGTGTTGAATGTGAAAAACTGAATCTCCATTTTTATGCGACAGCACAATCTTCGAAATTATTTGCAGACCACAACAGGTTTATAACACCATGCTAAAATGGTTTGACTTTGGTTCGGGGCAGTTTTCAGGCATGTTTCTTTGACACGGGAGTCGCCAAGGATTTGAAATGGATGTAAAGACCTTTTTTAAACATTAAAGGTCTACCCGTTTCAATGAATCATGGTACGTTTCTGTAATATGTAATGTATAGTTTTTAAATAAGTAATTTATATATATATATATATATATATATATAATGTTATTCCATGATAAATGCCAGTATGCTGAAATCATATGCCCTTAATAGGGTTAAGATGAAAATCCATATACACTAAATGTACAAAAGCAAGGAAATTCCCAAATTTTTACACTTTTATTGTCATTAATTAAGGGTATGACTACATATCAACCAAATCATTTCATTATCACATCACTAGAGTATAAATCTCTATGCATGAGTGGATGAAGTGTGTGAGGTGCGCTGAAGAAAAATTCCTACCAGTAAAATATATAGCCCTGTTATGCTCGCATACCCTTAATGACAATAAAAGTGTAAAAATTTGGGAATTTCCTTGCTTTTGTACATTTAGTGTATATGAATTTTCATCTTAACCCTATTAAGGGCATATGATTTCAGTATACTGGTATTTTTCATGGAATGTCACTACTTTTGTAAAGGCTATGCCTCAATACAATGGTCATTTTAAATGTTTTTTTGGAATTTTCTGGAAAACTAAGGTATATGGTAAACTGAAATTAAAATACCATCAACTAGACCCTAGAACCTCTATCTCTGCCAAAAATCAGCTGAATCCATCAAATAGTTAATGAGATACAGGATGGCACATACGTACGTACACACGGATAACACAAAATCATGCCTGACCTTTCTGGATCTCTGGGTTGCCTTGACTAATGATGCTGAAATTCTACACACTTATAGAACCTATCAAAAAAAATGTTGTGCAAAGTTTTAACTAATTTAGTTTATTGGTTTTTGAGTTATGATTGATCAAAGAAATGAGATTTCTAACATAGGCCGTTTTTGAAGTCTATTAAGGGATAGAGCGCTCTCGCGCCTCCCTTGATTCATTTATATTAAAAGAAAAATTAACGATACTCATAATTGAAAAGTATTCAATTATGTTTGCGGAAGAACATTGCCTCAATACTGAATGGAAATCATTATTTCCTTCACCAGGAATATATATATATATATATATATATATATATATATATATATATATATATATATATATATATATATATATATATACAAGAGATGAAAGATGAGAATAAAAAATTGTATAGATACAATATTTATTTACACATCAAAAGTTCAAAGCAAGGAGTTTCATATCCTTAATTCATAGATGAAAAGAGTTTGTTTTTGAAAATCCATTGATTAAGGATATGAAACTCATTGCTTTGAAATTTTGATGTTTAAATAAATATTGTATCTATACAATTTTTTATTCTCATCTTTCATCTCTTGAATTGATTGCTCTATTCAATATATTGAGCTTGATATTATCACGATAGATTATTATTTAACGATACATCGCTTATCTTTAATTTAATATTAATATTATATATATATATATATATATATATATATATATAAAGATTGCGTAAGCATGAAACATCGATGTCTGTAGGTAATAAATAATTAATATTTAATATAAATATTATTAAAAGCCCCCTTTACTAAGGCCGTGCACTCTGAGAGAGTTTAATAACAAGCAGTACTACTAGCTTCATTGCGAGATCCAACACAGTTTGTTGTTGTAGATCACTATTCGCTGCTCGTTGTAAATACCCGCTAACTTAGCATTTACAAAGTTAAATTCCAAACTAATGTGTGGTGGCCAACGGGAAAGGCTCTTGACTGCGAATCAGTGGCGATTTGTGATCGGAGTTCGCGCCCGCCGACCGTCGGAAATTAACTTCCTGCACCGAAGATTGCGTAAGCATAAAACATCGATGTCTGTAGGTAATAAATAATATATATATATATGGGAAAATGAAAAAGGAAAACCAAAAAATGGATGTGTTTTATGTGTACATTGCATGACATTTTTTCTCTATATTATCATCCTGATGAAGTCTTATTAATAAAGACGAAACGTTGATGTACACATAAAAAACATCCATTTTTTGGTTTTCCTTTTTCATTTTCCCATCACGTCGGATTACCTCATCCTTCTCTTCCCATATATATATATATATATATATATATATATATATATATATATATATATATATATATATATATATATATATATATATATATATAAAGCAATATTATGCAGAGTTGTAACGGATAAACATAAACTGAAGCAAATTAAGACATATAACGATGAAACGAGTTATGTAGTTCCACCTTTTTTATTAATACAATATATATATATATATACTGATTTTTTGTTATTGTTTTGACAAGACTACGAATATTAACATCAAGGGTTCGACCCCTGACCGGTAAGTCATGCTGATGACGGCTTATAGCCAGAAACGCGCGTCTATGTCTACCTTTTGTGCACGCAAAAATTAATTTGTAAATTAATTATAAAAAATATGTATGCAATATATTGATTTATAAATTAATTAAAAAGATATATACTGTTACACCGGCCGTTCTTACACAGGAGAAACTACACCGGTTGTCACTATAAATAGTGCGAGTCACCAGAAGACAAAGCACAGTCTTGTAACTGTCTAGCCAAGAGCTAGTCAGTTTCTTACTTTGTTAATACACTTGTTAAACCAACCCTCGACTTGACTTCCTTTATTTATTATTTTCTGTGGGACAACTTCACAACATATACAATAAATTGGTTTATAAATTAATTAATTAAAATATTTATATATATATATATATATATATATATTTAAAATCTATTTACATTATGTTATATCTTACTTGCGTCAGCATGGTTTGATGGAAGCTCCGTACAGTATGATATTTCGGGAACACTTCCTCTCGTCAGATATATGTTCAACCTTAATTCAAACGCGCATATGAAGACAGTTTCCTGCGGGCTATTCCGCAGAAAATGAAATGGATTTGAAATCTAATTAAAATAAAAACATTTTTCCCGTTTTTCTTTAAATTTTGCCTCAAGTCTATTGTTCGTTTTAAATTTGTGTGTCAATGTTAATATTAATATTTTTAATAATTTAAATATTTTTTTAAATTACGTATATTTTATGAAATTATTTAAAAAAATTTATTTTATTTATTCATCGGCCGTATTTTACTTTTGTGTAATTAAAGTTTTTAGGGGAAAAAAACCTTAGGGAAACAAACTTTGATTAATCCAGATTTACTGCAATAATATAGATATTTAATATAGATATTTCATAGACAGACAATTCTTTAAACCAGCATTCTTTTGGTAATCTTACTGTATAGTTAACAGCCGAGAAATCTAATATAGATATATACAAAAAACTTTTGCCAAATGCATAAACATTTAATTTTTTACCGACTTGAATACTTTTAACGTTCTGATACTATTTGCATTTTTTTTTTAAATTTCAAAATTAGAATCTGTTCAAACCTCTTTTTCGACCCACAAGAAACAACCAAATGGCTCTTTGGCCTTCTATTGTTCAGTCTTTTGTTGTTTCTCGTGTATCGAAAGAGATGTTTGAGCGAATTCTAATTATTAAAAAAAAATTCAAAACAGTTTCAGAACGTTAAAAATATGCAGGTCGGTAGAAAGTTAACTTTATGTGTTTGGTAAAAATTATTTGTTGCATGTTTGTTTTCGATTTATCGGCTGCTGACTATATTGCAAGATTACCGTTTTATTTATTAAGCACACTGTATATTAAAGTTCTGCGCAAGGCCTGATTCACCTGTTTCAGTTGCATCACACTAATGCTGGGCCTGAACTGGATAGATTTTTATTCAATTATTACAATGACATTTATTGCTACAGACAAAATTCTTTTGTTCTTTCATTTAAATATTACAGGCCATTTAGAAAAAAAAAACCCCTGTCTATTTCTATTAAAATCGACATAAAAGTTCGATTTTTATACACATTAAAAAGTTAATGTCGACATTTATTTTTTTGCCGTCTTATTCTAAGTAATCTGATTCAACTGCCAACTTTGAAAAGCCTTTGTGGATGCATCCGAAACATCGTAACGTTTGGTCAGATGTCCTGCTGGCTTGGCAGGCTGAGAGCATGCTCGAAGCGTTCCCTTGAATAATGGCAATGGAGAGCCAAGTCAACTCGCGATGGTCCCCGGTGTGGTGCAATATTGATAGATCCAGGTGGGGGAAGACGTTATTTCCATGGCAGGTGTGCAACTGAACTCAAATCTTTGCCCCCCCCCCCCGTAAAATATTCACAGCAGGAACTCGTCTTCTACCACCACCACCACAAAGAATTTTCCTTTTTTTTCTGTGCGCTTAAAGCCAAACGGAGTTTCCATAAACAGAGTTTCTTTCCAAGAACTTCCTATCTGTGGAACACGTTATCACGGGACTGCTTCCCTGCAAACTACAACATGGTCGTCTTTAAGTCCAATGTCAGCAAATATTTGTCGAGTCGTCCTCTTATGTAATCAAATTTTGTCCATTCCATCCATCGTTTTAAATCCTCTCATACTATTGTTCATCATCCAACTGACAATCTGTAAATAACTTTCCTTTCTTCGTATGTGTTCCTAACATCAAGCGGAATGTCCATGAACAGAGCAAAAAAGTTCTCATCTATGTAACACGTTTCTACAAGATTGCTTCCCTGAGTGCTACAACGTGGTCACGTTCAAATCCAATGCCAATAAACACTTGTAATAAACCATCATCATGATTCATCAAATCTTAATTATTCTATTCATCAGTTTCAACCCTCTCATAGTATTCATCATCATTTCACTGAAAATCTATCCATCTCATCAACCCTTATCCTCGGGTGGCTTTTAGCCTTGCCAAGTGGTTACTCATTAGTAAATAAACAAGGAAACTTTTTATGAGTAACATTTATTAGGAATCCAACGGTGGTATTAATATGGTATTAGGATTTATTTACAATAATATCGTGTGTGTGTGGGGGGGGGTCTGTGTTTGCGCGAGACATCCACAAACAGCAAAGAAAATGTTTACTTTATTTCATTTTTATAAATACGTCAGAATAATTTGAAAAAATAAAAATGCTCAAGTGACATTAAAGTGTTTCACCTGAGGAAAACCAATTAAAATATTAAGATCGCGCGATCTTATTTTCATCGCTATGTTTTTAAGGTGATTTATATCTTTTTAAAATCCTTATACTTAACAAATAAATCCATGTTCGTGTTTAAGTTATTTAACTAACGTGATGATTTTCATCGAGTCGAACTTTTTAAAGTTACTGTTTTCTTTTTTTCCGATTAATTCTGACGTATTTCTTTAAAAAATCTAGAGTGTATCTGTATAATTCCGACCAGAAATATCTTTGGAAATAAGGCGAATGTGAAATATGTTTATTTATGTCAATCGTTATGTAAGCGAGATGAATCGAAATAGATCAATAGACAGAGAGATGGGAGAGAAAAGACGAGCAAGAGACGAACAGATGAACGAATTTATGCAGCCAGGCACACATCATGTCAATATATGCATAGAGATATGAACAGCCGTCTATCTCATAGAGAAACAATCAACTGACAATGAGAATCCTGTAATCGTTTTATTCACATTAATTAACAAACGAAATCTTTAAAATCCAGAAATATAATAATTGTACATGTTTTCTTTTTGTGTTTTGTGTTAACTAACATCCATAAACAGCAAAGACAATTTTTTACTTCATTCTATTATATAAATACGTCAGAATAATTTGAAAAAAAAAAAAAAATGTTCAAGCGACATTAAAGAGTTCCGCCCAAGGAAAAGCAATTAAAAACATTAAGATTGCCTGATCTTCTTTTCACCGCAGTGTTTTGGAGGCGATTTGTTTAAAAAAAAAACAACCCATTGCACTGGCCTTGTGTTAACAAAAGAAATTCATGTTCGCGTTGAAGTTATTCAACTAGCGTGATGATGATTTTCCTCGAGCAGAACTTGTTAATGTCACCGTTTTCTGTTTTCGAATCGTATTTCTTTGCAAAAATTGACAGGTAAAAACAGTTATTCAGAAATGTATTTTATTTTTAATTTTATATTTTATTTTATTTTTAATTTATATACCGGGTGGTTGTAAAGTCTGGACACATAAGTAAAAATACAAGTTTTCTTCAAAATGATTTCCATCATTTAGAATGAAAATATTAATAAGTTTCTCTCTCTACCTACGCCCCTCTCTCTCTCTCTCTCTCTCTCTCTCTCTCTCTCTCTCTCTATATATATATATATATATATATATATATATATATATATATATATATATATTTAGATTTTTCACTTATAAAATAGATCATTCAGTGAAGACCGGGGTTGTTCCAATAAAAACAAGCTCGATGATACTCGATTACAGAGTACAGAGCATTTATATGTGATTTTATGAAGGCTTACCAAAGCATTCCTTTCAGGACACCAATGATCACCATTAAAGATATTTTTTCTTGCAAATATTATTTATTCAAATTAAATGTTTTTTCCTACACGTGTTTCACTACCAAGCAGTTACTTGCTTGGCAGATCATCAGGGAAATTAAATGTCTGGAATACTGGTTTCAACTGCCGACAATACACAATGTGGCGTTGCAATAGTTGAGGTCACTTAAGAAGAGAAGAGGAAAAAATAAAAATAAAAATAAAAGTTAAAATTTAAAAACAAGGACGAACAACGATAAAAAAAGAAAGTCCTAGAAAAAGTCTTAGAAAAGTAGCTCGTGCATTATTTCTTCCACCAAGCCATAAATAATGCACGAGCTACTTTTCTAAGACTTTTTCTAGGACTTTCTTTTTTATCGTTGTTCTTCCTTGTTTTTTAATTTTAACTTTTATTTATTTATTTTTTTTCCTCTTCTCTTCTTAAGTGACCTCAACTATTGCAACGCCACATTGTGTATTGTCGGCAGTTGAAACCAGTATTCCAGACATTTAATTTCCCTGATGATCTGCCAAGCAAGTAACTGCTTGGTAGTGAAACACGTGTAGGAAAAAACATTTAATTTGAATAAATAATATTTGTAAGAAAAAATATCTTTAATGGTGATCATTGGTGTCCTGAAAGGAATGCTTTGGTAAGCCTTCATAAAATCACACACACACACACACACACACACACACACACACACACACATATATATATATATATATATATATATATATATATATATATATAGGGTGTCCACAAAAGATGTATGCACCCTTTGCATTGTTATAACTCGTTTAATTTACTGATTTTGACTTGCAAGCAAGATTGATAGAATTAAATAAACATTGGTGGTGGCAGTCGACACTAATTAATTCGTGTTTCAACGCATATGCACCTTCTCAAGAGTGTATCTAAAAGACTTTTGTTTCCCTCTCCACCTACTCTCTCTCTCTCTGTATGTATGTATGTCTCTCTCTCTCTCTCTTTCTCTCTCTCTCTCTCTCTCTCTCTCTCTCTCTCTCTCTCTCTATATATATATATATATATATATATATATATATATATATATATATATATATATACCCACATAGAGTGTCCTAAAAAGATCTATGCACCCTTTGCATTGTTATAACTCGTTTAATTTACTGATTTTGACTTGCAAACAAGATTGATAGAAGAGTAGACGAATGCACATTTGAATATACTGACAACAAAATGTAGGTCCATTTCTTCATGATATGAATGGTGTATTGAGCAGAACAGGTTGGAATTAAAGTTCGTTCTATGAACATTCTGAAATTACCCCAGGTAGCCTTTACCTTTATTAAAAGTTAATTTTCTATAATGAGATTTAAATTTTACTACAGCTTAGAAGCACCGTTGAAACGATAACTTTGAAATTTTAAAATCAGTTAACATAACGCGAGATTTTGTTAAACGAATTAAATATTTATTAAATCATTTTTTTAAATCCAAATTTTCGCTTTTAAAAACCTTATTCATGGTACAGACAATATTTTACTTTTTTTCTTTTCTTTTTTTTCTTTCATAATCGAAGACTTACAGTTCAGTTTGGCCGAAGATCGATCTTCTGATGTTAACTTTTTTATGTTTTTGTAAATTTTGCTGTCAGTATTTTTGAATGTGTGTTCTTACTTTTCTACTCTTCTATCAATCTTGTTTGCAAGTGAAAATCAGTAAATTGAACAAGTTATAACGATTCAAAGGATACATACATCTTTTTTGAGCACCCTGTAAGTGTATATATATATATATATATATATATATATATATATATATATATATATATATATATATATATATATATATATAAAATTTTACAAGGAGATATAATTTTTTATGTATCAATTTTCAGTATTTACTTCAACAGTGCTCGATACGTAAGTAGAGCTAGGCATTTTAGCCTCAAGATTCCCCCCGGAGATGAAACGTGGAAGCGTCTGTGCAGCTTAATTGCCATAAATATATTTTCATAGCTTACTATATATATATATATATATATATATATATATATATATATATATATATATAAATTATTCAAGTTCAAATATATTTACATAATGAACACAAAACCAATATTTTTTTCAAAAGTGCTCAATACAAAGTAGAGCTTTTATAAAATTAAATAAACATTCATAGGGACGGTCGACACTAATTAATCAGTGTTTCAACGCACATGCACCTTCTCTAGACTGGGTCTAAATTTATATATATATATATATATATATATATATATATATATATATATATATAAGTATAAATTTTTATTTATACAAACATTATTGCACTTCTCTGGAATCCTTGGTCTGATGAGGTTGACTTTCTGTGAAAAGTGCAACCGAAACATGTATGCACACATTTAACCAATAATGTTTGTATAAATAAAAAGTTATACTTATGAACAGCTCTACTTGTTATTGAGCACTTTTTATAAACACTGGAGATTCAACAATACATGTACTATATATATATATATATATATATATATATATATATATATATATATATATAAGTTAGGTATGTGTATTTTTTTACATAATTGTATGTGCAAGATTCACTCCTAAACTAATTAACCGATCATTATGAACACAGCTGCTAGACTAAGGGGTTCAAATGTGGGCTATATTTTGTTTAATTTAGTTTTATGCAAAAGAGATGAAAACTGGGTGGAAGCCCTTCGTGAAAATTCAGATACCTCGGATTACTATGGATCAAATTCAACAAATTCAATGCAAATCTGAAATATTTGCAGTTTCAAATGGGACGGTGTGCCCATATTATGCTCCCTAAAAACTATTTCAAATACTCCAAAGAAACTGAAATTTAGAGAATATTATTTTGTTTTTATAGAAATCGCTCCAGACAAGGCATGAAGCCCCTTGATGTAAGGAGCTAAAAAAATACTATTTCAAGGTAAAAAACTAGCCAATGATAAGTGTTAGATGGATAGATCCCGACCCAGAAAACAGCAATCCTTCCCCCTTTGTCAGAAACATCGTTTATGGAATGTGAGAACTAAAGGACAAAATAAGGGAATTGATGTCTAGTATCTATTGTTACCATTTCACAAAATCGGAGGTATCTGAATTTTCACAAAGGACTTCTATCCACTTTTTACTCTATTTTGCATGAAACTAAATTAAACTAAATATAGGCCACATTACGACCTTTTATGCTTAGTAGCTTTATTTCAAAATTCATAATGATGGGTTAATTAGTTTAGGAGTGAATCCTCTACATACAAATATACAAACATATACACATACCTAACTTTATATAAATAGAGATATACACATCTGAATTCCAAAATTAATGTTCATTATAACTGCATAAATAAGGCGTTAGTTAATTAATTTTTATTATAACACAGTACAGTATTCTCCGATTAATTAATGTTCATTATAACCAAGAAAAGTATTCTTCAATTAATTATTTTTTTCATTATAACACAGTACAGTATTCTTTGATTAATTAATGTTCATTATAACCAAGAAAAGTATTCTTCAGTTAATTAATTTTTTATTATAACACGGTACAGTATTTTTTGATTAATTAATTTTCACTATAACAAAGAAAAGTTTTGTTAGGTTAATTTATTTTGATATAACACAATACAATATTCTTTGATTAATTAATGTTCATTATAACCAAGAAAGGTATTCTTCAGTTAATTAATTGTTTTCATTATAACACGGTACTGTATTCTTTAATTAATTAATGTTCATTATAACCAAGAAAAGTATTCTTCAGTTAATTAACTTTTATTATAATACAGTACAGTATTCTTTGATTAATTAATGTTCATTATAACCAAGAAAGGTATTCTTCAGTTAATTAATTTCTATTATAACACAGTACAATATTCTTTGATTAATTAATGTTCACTATAACCAAGAAAAGTATTCTTCTGTTAATTAATTTAAAAAAATTATAACACAGTACTCTATACTTTGATTAATGAATGTTCATTATAACCAAGAAACGTTTTCTAAAGTTAATTAATTTTTATTATAACACAGTACAATATTCTTTGATTAATTAATGTTCATTATAACCAAGAAAAGTATTCTTCAGTTAATTAATTTTCATTATAACACAGTACAGTATTCTTTGATTAATTAATGTTCACTATAACCAAGAAAAGTTTTCTTCGGTTAATTAATTTTTATTATAACACAGTACAGTATTCTTTGATTAATTAATGCTCATTATAACCAAGAAAAGTTTTCTTCGGTTAATTAATTTAATTATAACACAATACAGTATTCTTTGATTCATTTATGTTCATTATAACCAAGAAAAGTATTCTTTTATTTAATTAATATTTATTATAACACAGTACAATATTCTTTGAATAATTAATGATCCTTATAACCAAGAAAAGTATTCTTAAGTTAAATAATTTTTTATTATAACACAGTACTGTATTCTTTGATTAATTAATGTTCACAATAACCAAGAAAAGTTTTCTTCGGTTAAATAATGTTTTATTATAACACGGTACTGTATTCTTTAATTAATCAATGTTCATTAACTAAGAAAAAGATTCTTTGGTTAATGAAAAAATTAAAATTCTTTGTTTCTTTTCTATTTTAAATGATACCGTTCCCAGCTCAACGTCACCCTCGACACTATCATCAGTTTCCCAACACAGTTCCTTCAGGCCGAAGCTAAAACCGCACGGGCAAAACTAAAATAACGAATTATCACTTTTCTCCAAAGATTTCACGATCCCAGCTCCAGCCATTCACTTCACTGGATCCACCCCGCGGCTCATGTCATCTACATTCAATCACATTTTCATTACCGCAACACAAAGGAAAACCATGGCGTTCTGTGTGAATAGTAGAGTCGTTGGTCTCTGCATCACGGTGTTCTATACGAATACACCCAGTCAGCAAGGGAATGTCAACTACCACCCGGTTTCTACCTCTTTCGCTTTCATTGGGTGCGACTCAACCGGGATTTATCGAAGATCCTGGATGTATGTGTGGTACAGATGACCAAACAACTGGGCACATTCTTTAAGGGTGCACTATTCACTCTACACTGATCAGTTGCATATAGAAATGATAGAGCTGGGCCCAGTTATGCTTGACCATCAGCATGACACCCTATTCTGTTACGAGTCTATTTTGTGGGCGAAATAAATTATCACATCCGACTGACATGGTGTTTTGGGTTATTTCATTTCTAACTTTGTTTTAGCTCTGTACCTATATTGAGCTCTCCAACATCAAAGATAGATTTAAAAAACTGAGATAGGGAGAATATTGTGAACTATGAAAGGATATTTTTTTTGTGCTGTTTTTCCTGCATACACAAGTATTTTAACCATAAACACCATTTGTTATTCAGATTGTTGAAAAGCAAAGAAATTAAGATTTGTTTTATTGGAAAAAGATTGATTATAAAATGTTTCGAAGCTAGTCAGAGTCTCTTGAAAAATGGATCGCATCCTGAAATGTATATTTTAACTTTTTATTAATCTCCCTTATTTAGCTTGTCATTAAAAAAAAAATGTTACATCATTTCAATCCTTCTGGTCTTTGTGTTGTTTTGTTTTTGACATTTATGCGAATATTCCCGTTGGAAATTGCCTGAATTAGAATTGATAAAGAATATGCGCCGAGAAGCAAAGTATTAAATTGTCAAGTCTTTACTCTGGTGTAAAAGTGACAATAAAACTGAATTTTCTGAAACGCGTGTACATATAGAGAAATATTGTTGAGTGTTGAAATCTTTAGAGCATGATTACAAAATTTTAATGATGTCATAAATTTTATATTCTACTAAAGTAAAATATATAAGCTCTGTTTTACATTGAGTGTTAACCATTGAGATGAGCTTATCTGCAGTATTTAGTTATATCTTGGGGATTTGTAAGATTTTATTTACTTTTATAAAATATTTGTGTGATGTGATCTCTTAAAGATATAGCAATACTTTTAATTCATTAACTAAACTTTTCTTTAAATACACACACGCACACACACACACACACACACACATACATACATATATATATATATATATATATATATATATATATATATATACACAAAAATTCAGGTAAGGTAAACACCCACAGGATAAAAATCCAAAGAATTTCAACTGGGCTTATGAAGATGTGCTCAATATCAAATAGAGCTTATATATATATATATGATTATTTTTATTTATGCATACATGTACATAATCTGCGACACTGGCATGTCGATGTTATCGATAACATTGACATGCCAGTGTCTCAGATTATATACATGTATGTATAAATAAAAATAATCATATCTCTCTCTCTCTCTCTCCACATATATATATATATATATATATATATATATGAAAATTTTGAAATAAACAAAATTTTTAACATATTAATTTTTGAGAATATAAGTTCAAAGAATTCAACATCAACAAAAATGTTTGTGTACGATCGTTTCAGAGACGATAGATTTTTATTGATAAAATTATGTTATCTTCTGTACAGATACCAAGAAGACCACAAATTAAAGCTTTGAACTAAATACCATGAAGAAGTAATATGTTTAAACAAGATCCGATAACCGTTTCTTTTTGTGAGAAGGATTCTTTGGGAAAACTTCTTCTTGCTTGTAGCATTGTTCTATGACTCAGAAGTATCTTTGTAATTGTATTTATTTGTAATCATCTATATATATATATATATATATATATGACATTACCCACACACCAAAATCACAGAGATTCCCCCCTCCCCTCCATTTTCCCCACCCCTCCACTTCTTCACTAACAGCCATCCACATTATTTCTGTTCACCCCCACCCCTTCACTTTTTCACTCAGAACCATCCTCATTAATTTAATTCCATGCTATTGACTTCACTAAGCCCGGACCTCGGTCCTGCGCACCCAGTAGTGGCTACTACTTTTTCTCATCAACCCATCATGTCAACCCAATATTTTCACGTACTTGCATGACATTTCTCTTAAAATTATCATCCTGAGGAAGTCTTACAAATAAAGACGAAACGTTGATGAATATATAAAAAACAACATCCTTTTTGGTTTTTCCTTTTTCATTTCCCATATATTGTTGTCTGAATGAAACGGCTTTCCAAAGAAAACATTATATATATATATATATATATATATATATATATATATATATATATATATATATATATATATATATATATATATATTGTTGTCTGAATAATCAATGTAGGCAATGAATAAAATTATAAAGGCTAATTAGTAAATTAAATCCCTCCATTAACATAATGGATTTCAAATTGTCTGCGAGACGAAAATATCTTAGTCCCTCCGTGAGTATCTTTCGCATTATTTATCAGCAATTCATATCATTATGACCAGGGGTGGGCCCAGAAGAGAGCCAAGGATCACGTGTCCCATTCAGAAGTTTTCATACATTTTCCCCTAACATTTTTTTTGAATTTTTGGTAATTTCCACTCATTTATATTCCATAGGAAGACCTGTCCTACGCTACAAGGATGTCTGCAAGCTAGACATGAGGACAGGTGGCATCGATCCAGCAAAATGAGAGTCTGTGGCTAAAGGCCGCAGCCGCTGGAGAAGTGCTGTGATGGCATGCTCTAAGAGAAGTGAGGAGAGGAGAGACCAGCAGCGGATGGAAGAGGAGAGAGCACGGCAGACGGCTGCATCAGAGCTCTCAGCACCAGACGCCACTTACATCTATGGCAATTGCAATAGAGTCTCTCGATCCAGGATAGGCCTGCACAGTCACAGCAGTCGCAATTCGGCAACAGACTGATCTGGGGCACAAAAGTTCATTGGCTTCTGAGAAAGATGGATGCAAACAATAATAATTTTACTAATGTTGTTGGATTTCACTTATATATTCAATGTATGCACATTGGTTTTCCGTGCGCATGTAGAAAAAGACAGCAACAGCAATGGCGGTGATTTGTATAGCATTATTGGTAAATAATAAACGTGAACGTACATGTGTCCGGCTCACTTCAATAATCACGTATGCTAATTTATTTTTATGAGTAGAGAAAGAGAGGCTTAATCTTAATAATAACTGCTAATAATAAAGAAAGGAAAAACATAATCGTGTATACAAATTTATTTTTATGAGCAAAGCAAGAGAGGCTTAATCTTAATAATAACTGATAATAATAAAGAAAGAAAAAAATAATCATGTATGCAAATTTATTTTTATGAGCAAAGAAAGAGACGCTTAATCTATATAATAACTGATAATAATACAGAAAGGAAAGAATAACCACGTATGCAAATTTATTTTTATGAGCAAAGAAAGAGGAGGCTTAATCTTAATAATAACTAGTAATAATAAAGAAAGGAAAGAATAATCAGTATGCAAATTTAGTTTTATAAGCAAAGAAAGAGGAGGCTTAATCTTAATTATAACTGATAATAATAAAGAAAGGAAAGAATAATCATGTATGCAAATTTATTTTTATGAGCAAACAAGTGAAGGCTTAATCTTAATAATAACTGATAATAATAAAGAAAGGAAAAAAATAATCGTATATGCAAATTTATTTTTATGAGCAAAGAAAGAGAGGCTTAATCTTAATAATAACTGATAATAATAAAGGAAAGAATTTCTTTCACTTTTAATAGGCACAAAAAAATTCCCTTGTTCTTAATATATTTGTGACTAAAATAGGAATTAATGTACAGGCACACAAATTCTTTATTTACAAATTCAGGAGAGAGAGAGAGAGAGAGAGAGAGAGAGAGAGAGAGAGAGAGAGAGAGAGAGCGAGAGGATTAGTTTATTTTTTGAAGTAAAACTTATCTTGTGTGTTTTTTTGTGTGTAAAACTCTACTTGTGTATTTGTTCGTTAAGTAAGATTCAACTCGTGTATTTGTTTTTTTGTTGTTGGTTAGTTTTACCATGATTAGTTGTTTCGGTTTTTACAGTAAGATTTACCTCCCCTGTGACAGCAGTAGGAATTCAATCGTTATTGATAAAAATGAATTACTACTCCCCGAGAAATGCCGGCTAGCCCTGCTAGTGGTAAATAAATGTATGCGGCAGTGTGGACTACGTATATACAGGGTCCGCCATAAGTAACTATATAGTTTCTTCTGTCTGTAACTTTGTTGATACTTAAGCATTTGTTCTATTTCAGTGTCATTCGAAAATGGAAATCGTACATTTCTACTTGATAGAAATTTTGATATAAATCTTATTTCATTTCCATTTTATTTCAGACACACATTATATCCACACAATTTTTTTATGCAAATCGCTCCAGACAAGGCATGAAGCCACTTCATGCAAGGAGCTAAAAAAAATATACTACTTCAAGGTCAAAAACTAACCAACAATAAGTGTTATATGGATAGATTCTGGCCCAGAAAATAGCAATTCTTCCCCCTTTGTCAGAAACTTCGTTCATGGAATGTGAGGACTAAAGGACAAAATAAGGGAAGCGAGAGTTACGAGGCTGCCGAAAGTAAACCTAAAGTTAGTCACTTTCTACTCTCGCTGTTTTGGAATGTTTATGGAAAGCCGTTCACCAGATTTTATACCTCCTTCCTTCCTTCCACACACACACACACACACACGCACACTTTTTCCTGTGGGGCGTTATCAAAGACAGTCTATCAAGCAAAGCCCCCGTTGCATCATTGAACTTAATGGAAAAATCTGAGCTGTCATTGCTCAAGTGCCGTTGGAGTTGTGTACCAAAGTATACCGTTCAGTCCCTAGAAGATTAAAAAAGTTCACTGAGACCCATGGAGAGCACACGCAGCTTTAATAAACATAATGTTTTATTTTGAAAAAAAAAACAAAGTTAAGTGTATCCTTTGTTAGTTTCAATATTGCAGTTGTATATTTCTTCCATGCTACATTTATTATGTTGATATAAAATTATATAGTTATTTATGGTGGACCCTGTATATGTATGTATGTATGTATGTATGTATGTATGTATGTATGTATGTATGTATGTGTGTATGTATGTATGTATGTATGTATGTATGTATGTGTGTATGTGTGTATGTATGTATGTATCTATGTATGTATGTATGTATGTGTGTGAGATTTCGTATCATTGTTTGTATTACCAGCGGCAGTATATTTTTAGCGATATGAATTATATTTTCTTATCAGTTTCAATAATATTGCGGATCCTGCCGTAGCTCGGGACTGATGTAAAAAAAGAAGAAACATAAGAGTTTCAGTAATAAAAATCGTACAGACCATACGTGTTTTTCACCTCGTCTTTTCACTTAATTTAAAGACCGTATTTTTTTTTATTTAACTATTGTGGTGTGGAGCGACTATTTCCCATCCACCGGGTCTCCAGGTGACGGATAAGAGAACGGCCCTTAAATAATGAAGGTTAGTTGCGAATACCCAATAAGCTGTCTCGAACCAACTGGTAGCTACTCAGACGGTGTATGTGGGATATGCTCTAGTCAGGTATGTCTCCATGAAATGCATACAGATGCCCGATGTAAAGTTTAGACTGACCGACTTGATCGAGTGCGGACTGTTGACCTTCATTGGTGACGAACTTAGTGTTGATTACGAAAAAGCATTGAGCAAGGAAGGGCATCCCCTGTAAATCTTTTGCTTCAAATAAACCTTCATGGATATTTCCATGGATGCAGCTATCCAACTACCTGGATAGGGTCCACCAGTGAGTATGATGCCCATTAATAAAAAATAACCGATGAAGAAGAATAAGAAAGTATTTGGTCACCATTTATAAAGGCCAAAAGCCACTCGAGGATAAAGGGTTAATGAGACGGCATCATTGTCAGTCGAGAGATGAGGATTACTATGGGAGTGCTAACATTGATCAAAGGTATGAATTGCGTTTGATTACTTATGGGTCGGTTTATGACAAGAAATTGTTGATTTTGCATTTGAAGACGATCAGATTGTAATTAGTAAGGAAGCGGTCCCTAGGTAATGTGGTCCACAGGCGGAGAAGCCCTTGCAAATAAGCTTTGTCTATGGAATTTATGCTGGATATTATGCACTTAGAGGGCGAAAAGAAAGTTACTTTCCGTTGTGGCAGCAAGGCGAGTTGTCTTCCAAAGATGAATCAAAGATTGGAGCTCAGTCGAGCACCTTCCATGGAAATAACGATAGAGTAGAGAGAGACTAGCAACGCCCTTCTGTGGGAAAGGGATTGTCAGGAGGAGAAGAGATCACCCCCACTAGATTTAGAAGTCGATTTTGTACTCTGTCAAGACAGGAGAGAGTTCTTTGAGCGACACCTCCCCAGATGTGGCAACAGTACGCTATCTTAGGACGTATCTGACTTATATACAGGTAGAGTACTGCATCTGAAGTCAGGAACTTTCTGGAGTGGTAGAATGACGCACCAAGCCGAAAATCAGCAAAATCCCACCCCTTTACTGTAGAGGTCCTTAGATGCCTGAAAGCTTTCTACTCTAATAACTTCTTTCCTCAAACTGCTTGTCTTTGGAATTCTATCCCTGCTCCCTATTTCCCTGACTGTACCAACGTGCAGAAAGATTAAATGTAAAGTGAACAAACATCTCTCTGAACAACTCTTTACATATAAATCTGGTCCCTAATTCACAGTAGCCCCTTATGTCTCAGTGGCCATGTTCCTTGTTTGGTGTGAATATAAGTAAAATAAAAATAAAAATTATTCTAATGTGAATAATTTTGACATGTGACGTTTCCAGTAGTTTAACAAATGTTCGGCGATGCACATTGCAACGGTTGTTTAACAAATTTCGTCACGGAGGTAACCAGCTTCAAGATTAAGAAGACCGTGGGTGTCAATGACGAATTGAATGCATTAGTGAAGCGCCGAAACATTTCCCCAAACACCGGAAGCATCACAACAAGGTGATGCTGACAGTTCCGCTGTATACAGTATTATTTACTCCTCTCCAGAAGTTAGGCACAAGGCCAGTTTTATCCTACTCCCACAAGTAAGATGTGACCCAAGGTCGGGTCGGAAAGTGGGGGTTGAAAAGCCAGCGCCCGAGAGGTGAGCACTCTGACCATCAAAAATTGCCTGGGCAGCCCCGTCGGCATTCCCCGGTAGGGGCGCCTCAAGCAGTAAGCAATTAACTTACTCCTCCCCAAAGAGGGGAAACAAAGCCTGGGAGGGTGGACCTCCTAGAACTGCACAGGACAATCCCATAGACCGGCGTAAATCAAGTCCCGAAGGACAAGACAATACCAGTCTATGGGGTGCAGTATCCATCGGAACAGATACTACACTTTGATCTTAGCCAAAAGACCAAGATTTGTTTTTTAAATGTTCGATACTCGTCACGTTGAAATCTTATTTTTAAGACTATGACATAATTAAGTGGTTGATTGGAGAGAAGAAAATTAGTGTTACTCACTGCTTTACTAACTCAACGTTTGAGAGGTAGAGAAGAACCTTAACTGAACACTCGGATATCTATGTATCTCATATAGATATCAAGTGTTAACCCCAGGTAGGAGCCCCTTGATTTCTGAGAACTTACTTACTGAAGTAAAATGAACACACACACGCGCACACACACACACACAAACAAAAAAAAACAAAAAAAAACAAAACAAAACAAAACAAAACAAAACAAAAAAAATCTTCAGCGCGTGTGTCTGGCATTGTTCTACAAAAAGGCCCAATCCTCCTGCACGGCAATGTTTGACCAGACGCCTTACATATTACTTTACGTAAGCTTAACAAATTAGACTATGCCACTTTGCCTTACCCACTATATTCGCCCACCAACTACCACTTCTTCAAGCATCGCGACATCCAAAAATGCGTTTTGAGATTTTGTCGAACTCCGGACATCGGAATGTTAAGCAACAATGGAATTTTATTTTGATTAAAAAGGTTGAGTTTATGTTTTAACTATGAGCAAAGTGTAGTATCAGTTCTACTTACTACACTTCATCTTTTCTGTCCTCTGTCAGTGAAGGAGAAATCCTTCTCGACAATTTTTATTTTTATCCCAATCCAGAGTTCTCATTGGGGGGGGGGGGGATTGAATTTTCCCCATATTGAAAACTGACCTTGTATCTATAACTCGGGCCACGTGTGAGGGGGGAGGGGGAAGTAAATAGGAGCATCCAAAGATGCTTACAAAATAATTTACTTTACTGATAGGATCCCATGGGAATTCTATGGCGTCTTACCTACGTCTTCTTTTTCTGCTTACCCCCCAAATACTTATCAGCTAAACATTTTCTTTTAAATAAATAAAACGAACGTTTTAATGTTTTGATTTATTTATCTATCATAACAATATATGCCTTTTGAAAATGAATGGTCTCTTCTTTCCATAAAAAGTAATTGTTAGATAAATACCTTTTGAATAAATAAAACGAATGTCTTTTTTAAGTTCACACGAACCGAATACGATTTATAACATTTTATGTGATTTTGAAAGAATTCATTTTTGAAATGGGTAAAGTTAAAATTTTTCAGACACTGCGACACCAGATATCTCTCAATTACTTTTTGCAATCGGACGATATAATTTTTTTAAATGGATGTGGAAAGTTATAATGTACAACTGAAAGTACAGATATTAAGATTGTTTTTTAAAAAATTAGTCTGCCTTTTAAAAATGTTGGTTATTTTATTAATTTAAGATAATTTTTACATCTAAATTAGAAAATTTCACCCATTTTTTTTGTAAGGTAAGGTAAATTTTTATTCCGGTATATTTTTTTAAATTGCATTCTTATCCAAGCGATTATCGGCTCCGTTTTTGCAATAGCTGAAATAATAATGGGTAACATTACATAACGAGTTCGTTTCACTTTTCAGGTCTCCATTTGTATTACTTTAACACGATGGTGAGAGATTATAATTTTCTATTCCCCCCGGATCTCCGTTCGTCTCTGTTGCTCTGTCCATGTTTTAAAAATATCTCGTATGCGTCAGACCTACGTCATCTCTTCTTAGTTTCATTTCCGATACAATATTTATTTGCGAATATCATTTTGTTTATCAAATTTCTTATAAGTTACTTGACCCACTTTGCAGAGCTATTTGATTACCAGATTCTCATTGCCCATTGTCCGTTGACTGACATAAAAAAATCCAATGTAAAATTGTATTTTACATATATTCCAAACAACTGCATTTGAATAATCCTTATTATTATTTTTTTATTATATCGTTTCGGGTCTTGGTTAGTGCTTTATCCTAAACTTTCTATCAACCTAACTCATCTTGTTACATTACAATGCATCAGAAGTGTAAGAAGTATCTTGATAGATTACATCTACGAACATGCAGACTATCAAGCAAAAAACGCAGATTTTGTAAAAATGTCATATCATACTTACATTAGAGTAAAAAATTCATGAGTAGCTTATTTGTATGCATTGTACTCTTCTGAGACATATTTTGGTAACTTTCTACAGATAAATCAGTCAAAAGTTTGCTACTATGTGTTTCATTCACTTACAAATAGATCAAAATATAGAAATTTCTGATATGGGCTTAGATTTTTAAAAAGTGATCTTGTCGGTACCAGAGTTATCTCCCTTCAGAAGAAATTAGTTTCTATGCTAAGGTTATGCCACTTTGACCATGGCTAGGTAGTTCTGGGTGTTTACTTGCTTCCTATTTAAGCAAGATATGGAATAAAGCCGGGAGAGAGCTGGCTTTGCTCACCTCCCTCAAGAGGAGTACTCTGGTTGATACAAAAATAGCTATGAACAAACCCATCGGCATTCCCTGGTAAGGCCGCCTCAGCTGACTAGCAATATCCTATCTCTCAAAGTGATGTTGTACTATCTGGGAGGATGCACCTTCGAGAACAAAGCTGGACCATTCCTCATCCCATCAAAAGAGGGACTGGTGCTTCTGCTGCTGCCTCTGGTCTGTCAGATTGACTGCAGATGGGGAACCTCGGCTGGTATGAAAAAACATTTTAATATGTGGTAAAATATTTTTTTAAATCTTGCTCGCATCTGGTTACCCCACTCTCCTTCGACTAACACATCCCTTTCAATTTTAACCCCAAGTCCCCTCCCCCACACTTTCTAAGAACTAGAAAACCACTGTCCCCATGACAGACAGACAGATATATAGACAGACAGATACCTGAAACTGCCCCTCGTAATAATTCATCTTGTGTTGGATGTTTATATCGCTCCATTAGTCATTTGTCCACAGCGCCAACTGCATGCCCAGAAATCCAGCGGGTGTAATTAACTAATTGTCTCATATTTGTAATTACGACGCACAATCACATAGATTATGATCCAAGACAGTCATGCCAACAGTCATGTTTAAAAGGTATGAAAGATTGTCGCTCAATTTACAAATCAGGAAGTTACGTCAGTCCAGTCATCAAATTAATCCGCACCGTAAGCTGAGATTAAATCTGCTGGACAATAATCTGCATATTAGAACTAATCCATCTCGGAGAATAAAGAAAATTAAATTCATTGTTGGTAGAATAAAGCACAAAGGAGACCTTATCTCATCCATTAAAATATGCAAATTTAATTGATAGGATTTCGAAATATGAAAACACCTTCTTAATAGTGTAGAATCAAAGACAAAGTCCCATTGTAACATTTTATATTAACTTTTATTGATCAACTTTGTTAAACATGTAATGAACATGTGTTAGTAAAAGAGGTTATTTAACTATATACATTTTTGTTAAAATAGTGTTGAGTAATTAACATACTAAACATGTGATCCAATAGCCCTTGCACCCTGTAGTTATTTTTTTAATATTTATAAAAAGGATAGAAAACAATCCCTTACGGGGTAAACAAACGAATGCAGAATATAAGACAGTCTCATACTAACATTTATATTAACTTTTATTGATCAACTTTGTTAAACATGTAATGAACATGCGTTAGTAAAAGAGGTTATTATAAATCCATATATAAATTAATTATCTGGACGACTGCTCATCAGATCAATATCTGGAGCATTGTTGTATTGATGGCACATAGCAGTAGTTCATTGTTGTTAACAGCCATCGTACGTCTGTTATGACATAGAATTAAAGACAAAGTCCCATTCTAACATTTTGTATTATATTTTATTTGGTCATCTTGGTTAAACATGTAATAATAGACATTGTTGAAAGGGAGACTAATCAGCATCATCATAGTCCATCATAATGTACATCAGCGTGACTGGCTTCAATTCTCTTGCTATACAGACGCAGCTGGTAACTCCACGTATAGTTTCTCCATAGCGCATCCCCTCTCACAGACTGTCACTTTCCCAACCCGCCTCCCTGATTGTGTGGACCAGCAAGCCTCACTTCTTGACCTGTTTTTGACTTAACTGTCCGAGGCTTGTGCAACAAATGCTTATAGCCCGCCCGAGAACGCCGATCACCTTGTGCTAATAATTAATATCATCCTAAAATCTCGTCCCAAAGCTGATGAGCGATTGCTCAAAACAACAAGATACAACAATCGGGCTGATTGGGAATCCATCAGAGATCACATCAGAGATGCTTCACGGAGTGAAATTTTTTCTCTCCCTGTCGATCAGTGCGCAAATGAGGTAACCAAATGGGTCAAAGCAGGCATTGAAACACATGTCCCCATGCGAAAATTCTACAGCAAGCCCCACTCTCCACAATGGTTCATCTTGAACTGTGCAGCTTCTATTGCACAGAGTCGGCAAGCATTCCGACAATTCAACTGCCACAAGTCAACTACAAATAGAAACTTATAGTGTCAAGAAATCATTGTAAGACTGTAATAGATGAAGCAAAGAGAAGATATACAGAGATAACCAGAAAACGTATTGAGTCACAGAAACTAGGTACTCACGATTTCTGGAAAATCTTCAACAGTGTAGTGAATAATGGGCAATCAACAATTCCACCGCTATCTGACCATAATGATTTCGGTTGCACGGCAACCGATAAGGCTGAACTACTTGCCTAGCGTTTTACTTTGAACTCCACTTTAGACTCCACAAACCAATCTCATTCTGCGAGTCTGCTGTTCAACCTGGGGAACACGAGTTCCATTTGTAACATCCAACAAATAAATCTGTTACTTGTTTATAAAGTCGACTTGTGGCCTTACTTGGAATGAGAATTCTTTGTTACAGCACTGAGTCGAACAACAACCTTGACCGGCACAATGTGTAGGCCGATTGCACTCAGTGCTGTGAACGCATTCATGCAGTGACTATACTTATATTCATTTTTTTTTTCAGAATAATTGATTATGGTCAATTTTGAACCTCAATATTTGTGGAAGGGACACAGAGTTCTCCTAGGAATCCATGCGAGATGGACAAATAATCCTTCCGCCGTAGATTTCAGACTTCTTCAGCATCAGCAAGAAGATGATAGAAACGGTGAGAAAAATGCATAATCGAAGATCTGATTCCATCAGAACGCCAGAGTTCGTCGCTGAATATGACATCATTTCAGTTTTGCTGTCAGTCTTGTCTTCATGAAAACAGTGATTGTATTTTCATTCTTTTACTTTTTGCAGAATGATTGATGGTGGACCTCCATGTACAAATAAGGAGATTTAAGACTTCCTCAGCATCGGCAGGAGAATGGTAGAAAAGGTCAGAAAGCAATTGAAAGATTCAGGATTCAACTATGAGGCAACATCAGAAAGAATGTATGATCAACGATATATATATATATATATATATATATATATATATATATATATATATATATATATGACGATCATTATGGAAGTAATAATCAAACATAATGGACAATGCATTATGGTTCATGAAGGAATATTTTTTTCTGAACAAATAAATTTGCAGAAAAATAAAATTATCAATTTTGGAAGAGTGAAGTTCCTATTTAATAAAATTTTCACTCTTTCAAAATTGGCAATTTTCCACAAATTTATTTGTTTGAAAAAAGAAAAATGCTTTTATGAACCATAATGCATCACTCAGCATAGAACAGCCATCTTTGAACTGTTTGAAAAAACTATCAATCATTAATCAATCTAGCAATAGTTCACCACCTTGAAAAGGCTAAACTTCTCTCTGACCAACAGTATGCATTTAGGCAATCCCGTTGTATTGCGGATATCCTAACAGTTATCTCTGAACATATATACTGTACATTGGATAAGGCAGGTGAAGTTAGGGTGGTAACATTAGATATCTCTAACACCTTTAACTAGGTCTGGCATGAACATCTCAGGAAAAATCAACTTGTATGGAATAACTGGATGAATATTTAATATAATCAGATCTTCCTTAGCCAAAAGAAAGATCCAGGTTGCTCTCGATAGCCGTACACCCAAACAACACCACATCAATGTGAGTGTGCCCCAAGGGTTAATAATGGGCCTATATTATTTCTGATATTCATAAATGACCTCCCTAATGCAATCCTGTCTGAGATGGGTGTATTTGCTGATGACACCACTATCTATTCCTGGCATAAGGGCAAATCAAATGCCGACACATGCAAGGCAATGGATGAATCCAGTCTGTAGTAGAATGGGGCACAAAATAGATGGTCACATTTAATGCTACCAATACGCAGCTCCTTTCCTTTAACAACTATAAGAAACCTTTCCAACCACCAATTATCATGGTCAATAGCACCCTTACAGAGAGTCCAAAGCCTAACATTCTCAGGCAACATGAATTGGAATAGCTGCATAGAAGATGTTGCCAAGTCTGCCGCAAAGTAGGTAGGCACCCTCTACTTGACTAGAAAACATCTCACACCTGCCAGTATCCTATATTTCTATAAAGCCATCATTCGCCCGTGCATGGAGTATAGTTGCCACATATTGGCTGGTGCACCAACCACTAGTCTCTCCCTCTTGGACAGGGTGCAAAACAGAATGTCTAACCTAATAAGCCCACACTGTCTGCCAAGCCCATCGCATCATCATAATGTTGCACCCTTGTGCTTGTTATACATGCACTTTGGCAGAATTTGCTTCAGTGAACCTATTTCACTTGTACATCCTCAACGTAAATACCTCCGACCCACCCGACTAGCAGCAAAATCCCACCTCTTCACTGTAGAGGTCCCTAGATACAAGAAGATTTTCTACTCTAATAGCTTCTTTTCTAAGACTGCTTTCTTTTGCAATTCCCTCCTTGCTCCCTGTTTCCCCGACCATACCAACATGCAGAAATTTAGATGTAATGTGAACAAACAACTTTGGCGCCGAACTTCCTACCCAGGGTGCACCTTATAAATCTGGCCCCTTTATACTTTAGTGGCAATATGCCGTGTTTCTGGTTAATAAAAGTAAAAAGAAAATAAGAATTCTGCCTCGTTTTTGTTGAGACAAAGGTGAAGATTGTACATCTTCTATGGATGCCCTCGGAGACCACAAATTGGTTCTGAGGTGAAAAACTCATTGAAATTTAGATTTAAATTCCTGTTGTACACCAGAATCAGGTCCCCTCACACGAACCACCGCTCAAGTGAAGAAAAGACTTAGTCTTTGAAGTCGCTCTTTGTAGGTATATTTATGATGTCCTTGTTTATCTGTCTGAGGGATGTAATTGAAAACAAAGCCCTATACCAAATACAATATGCCATTTTTGTGGGGAATAAAAGTAAAAAAAAAAAATTTTTTTTTTTTTTAATAAAATGGTAAAACCAAGTGTAAAATAATAAGAAACCGTGTTGAATCATCTCCAGAAATGTTTTTGGTACTCTTATAGCTGACGCACCGTGTTTCCGTGACTTCGCGTCGTCAACGTTCGGGCAGGTCTCAGAAGCGCCCGAGATTCGACGAAACTATTAACCAAGAAACATTTACTTATTAATGTTATATTATGACGGGCCCTGTATTTCAAACGGGTAGATTAACTAGTATCAAATAGCTAGTTTTGTTATTCGAAAAATAGGTTTTGTTTCTGGACTCAGAAATGAGTCAGAGAAGTGTTTGATTCAGGAATAGTCAAAACAAATCTAGAAACCTGACGTGACCTTTGAGTCAGAGATCAGAGTGAGACGGTTTTGTCCCCATAGTCTGCGTGGGAACGAGAATTACGTCACCACAGAAAATAAGAACTTAGTTTTTTAGAATCAGTCGGTGTCTGGAAGCGAGAGTGTTCAGATCGGTTGCGAAAATGTAGCCAGGAAAACGGGCAGGGTCCCGCTGTGGGAGGGCCAAAAGATATCCCCAGAAGAAAAGAAAATAGCCCGAGTGTGAGAGAATCGAAGCCGGAATCCCCCTGACGACAACCGAACCGAAAAGTAAGAAAATGGTGTGTTGAGAATAAATAAAAATGTGTAAATTTCTTCAGGGAAGAAATTTTGAAAGATAAGGTGGAGAGGAGTGTTATATTATGACGGGCCCTGTATTTCAAACGGGTAGATTAACTAGTATCAAATAGCTAGTTTTGTTATCGAAAAATAGGTTTTGTTTCTGGACTCAGAAATGAGTCAGAGAAGTGTTTGATTCAGGAATAGTCATAACAAATTGACACCTGACGTGACCTTTGAGTCAGAGATCAGAGTGAGACGTTTTTGTCCCGATATTCTGCGTGGGAACGAGAATCACGTGACCACAGAGAACAACAACTTAGTTTTTAGAATCAGTCCGGGCCTAGAAGCGAGACCGTTCAGATCGGTTGTGAGTATGTAGCCGGAAAACGGGTAAGGCCCCGCTGTGGGAGGGCTAAAAGAAAATGGTGTGTTGAAGTAAAGAAAATAGCCCGAGTATGAGAGAGTCGAAGCCGGAATCCCCCTGACAACAACCGAACCGAAAAGTAAGAAAATGGTGTGTTGAGAATAAATAAAATTGTGTGAAATATTCCCTCAAGAAAACCCGGGTCTCGTGTGTTCCTTTTGTCTGAGACATACTTCTTCCTTTGATCGAGACGACACAGCGGCGAAGACTAGACGAATCACGGGCCAAAGAAGAGAACAGAAATCAAGGTAACCTTTGAGATCTATTTGAGATTTGTTTGAGAACTGTTTTAAAGACGTTAAGATACGTATAAATGAAAGAGGCTATAAATGAAAGGAGGCCGTAATTGAAAAAGGCCTGAGATGCCGTAAACGGTAGTGGTTTGAACAGAGGACGTTTATTAAAAAAAGGTTGAGATGACGTGAAAAGATTCGTAATGAAAAAGGCCTGAGATGCCGTTAAAAGATTTGTAATTGAAAAAAGGCTGAGATGCCGTAAGTTGATGAGTGAAGATTTAGGACTGTGTTTACGAAATTTATAGAGAAAAAGTGATATACAAGTCGAATCTTATAGAGTAAAATGACTTATAGAGTAAAATGAAAACGTTTAATGAAAATGACTATGAGAATGTCTATATGTAAATTGTATCATCGGAGGTGCTGGGGGGAGAGATTGAAATCACCATTAATCCTCTCGTGAACATTACGCGTTATTTTCGGCCGGTGAGGTGGTTTTGGAGAAATGCCTCAGTCCGGAAGGATTTCTGCCTGAGGTAATAAAGAAGTTCTCTCTCCCCCCCCTTTGCTCTCGTTACGTTTAATTGAACGTGTAATGTAACATAAACAGTTTGTTTTCGTTAAAATAATAAAACAAAACAAAAAAAACAAAAAAAATTGCTTAAAAACAGTTGTTGCAGTGTTTTAATGTAAAAAAAAAACATTGAAAAAAACTTAAAAAAACAATCACATTTGCTTAACAAATCAAACAAAATCATCATTTGTAACTTTCCGGTGCACAAACAAAATACCATTTTATTTAAAAAACATTTGATTAACAATGGTTCCTTTGACAAAAATCAACATCTAATTACTAACAGCTGTTTAGCTATGGTTTGTTCGTTCTTTATTTGTATATATGTATTTTAGTTTGATTTTCTTCGTCTGAATTTATCGGCTGCCGCTTCTCAATTTAGCGTTTATCAGTTTTCGCCTCGTCAACTCTCGGGCGCTTCCATAACCTGTCTGAACGTTGACGACACGAAGTCACGGAAACAGTGTGTGTCAGCTTATATGTTTTTTATTAAATTAAATTCAACATGATTTTTTTATAGTCGTAGTGATGATATAACAGCAGGAGTTTCTCTGTTTTCCTCTTTTCTTCTTTTTTTTTCACTTTAGCGACACCAGTTAATTTTCAATTACTTTTTTTTTTGCATAAAAAAGAATCTAATTGTCAAGATTATAAAGCTGAGCAGAACATGTATACTCCTGAGACCGAACGAATTCTACTTATTGATATTAGTAAAAAGGTAAAAAAAACTGCGATGTTCTGTTCAAAATCTGAATAATATTTACTGTTCATTAGTTTTTTTCTCGCTTCAGGTGGAATTAACAATGTGGGTTTATGCCATATTTTTACATACGTTAGGTTGCACTAATGCTCGTCTTCTTCTGGTTGACATCTTGTAAGTATTTGGCTCAATGGGTAGTGACTTCTCTCGCTTTCTCTTCTTTTCCTTTGATTCTGTAATACGGTAACAATTAAGAAAAACGCCGACAATATCCTTGCTCTATGACGTCATGTTCTTTGATGTTTTATTCTTTTTACAGCGCTTCTCGTCATCCACTCCCCGGGTGGGGGTGGAGATAGAGCTTCAAAAAAGACGTTTGAAACCAGTCAGCTCGCAAGTTAAAGAGGGGGAGTTTTTGCTATCTTTCTTTGCTGTATGTTTCTTCAAAATTCCTGTCCATGAAGCCATATCCTGATATGCAACTTTAATTTTAATCTCACCTTTCTAATGTAAGTATCATCATTTTTACTTAATCTAATCTTATATTAAAAATTCCATTTGCAACACTATTTTAACACACACACCCACACACCCACACACACAATCATCATCACCAGCACCACCACCACCACCACCACCACCACCACCACCATCATCATCATCATCATCATCATCATCATCATCATCATCAGCAGCAGCAGCAGCAGCAGCAGCAGCAGCAGCAGCAGCATCATAATTATGCATATATGCTTATATATTTGTATGTGCAGGATTCATTCCTAAAATAATTTACCAATCATTATGAATTTGGGATCACAGCTGATAGGCGTAAGAGGTCGTAATGTGGGATATATTTAGTTTAATCTAGTTTTATGCAAAGGGATATAAAAGGGGTGGCAGCCCTTCATAAATATTCTCCAAATTTCAATTTCTTTGGAATATTTTAAAGAGAGCATAATATGGGCACAACCTCCCATTAAAAAAATCCAAATATTTCAGATTTGCATTGAATTTGGTCCATAGTAATTAGACACCATTAAGCAAAATTCCCTGAATTTCACTTTCTTCTTAAGACCCCTTAAATTTAAGACATTTTCTAGAATCAAACTCATATAATAGATTTTGATCAAAATTAAGATAAGGATTTTAGACATAAGGTTTAGTATCATTATATCTTAATTTTAATCTTCATAAGGGGGCATAAAAGTGGTGCAAAACCTGTTCTGTTCGGGAAATATATATATATAACGTCCAACCCTTCCTCATTGTGGTAGAAGCAGTGGCAACGCGGTAGTGTCAGAGCTAACCAGCTAACAGGGCTCTGGTAAAAATCCAGGAGGAATCGGCTCCAGATTCGTCGTCCTCTGGTTTTCCCTGCCTCTGCATGTGGCAAGCAAAGACGTGTCAGGCGCGGAACCATAAATCAATGGAGTGAGAGTGACAACATTGCCTTTGCGCCATGCAGAAACCAAGCCACATAAACTACAAGCACTAACCAGCCACATGGAAACTGCAACAGAAGTAAAACAAAATAACGAAAGGAACACCACATGAAACCAAGGGAACTGAAACTGCAAGAAATCTTATAAACTGTGCCTCCTCCTTACTCCCCCCCCCAAAAAAAGTCATCATCATCCTCGGCTGATACCGCACAACATAGTTGTGAAAGGTCAAGGAGGATGGTAGGACCAAGGTGGGAGAGCACTAACTAGACCTCCACTGGATGAGTGCGAAGAGTACTGGGACCAATGGTCGTTGCCAGCGAGAAATCAATGGTAAGCGGCTGTTGCGATATTGAAAGAGGCGGAGTGTATTGGAAATCTGGAGAGACTTATTGTCACCCAGACTCCAGGGAACACCACAGGTTATTATCAGTGAGTAATCTCTGATGATGACCTGTGTGAGTACACCTAGTGAGTAACAACAGCAACAATCATCATCATCATCATCATCATCATCATCATCATCATCATCATCATCATCATTAGCAGCAGCAGCAGCATCATCATCATCATCATCATCATCATCGGTTTAACATGGTGTTTTACATGGTGGCATGTGTTGGACGTCCAATATTGTTACAAAATGACGTCCGGGCAACACCGGGTACACACAGCTCGTAATTTAAGCAAAAGCAAATAACGTTTTTGTCCAACAAACTCAGAAGCAGAAGAAATAAAAACTGATGTCAATTCAATAAAAAAAAAAAAAAATGAAAAAAAAAGAGAAATAAATATTGAAAGCATCTTTAATTCTTCGATCGACTGACATTTAAAAAAGCCGTCATTTGTTTTCTAAACGTCACCGAAAAAAAAAAAGACAAGCCCAAAAAACTAAATGGATAATCGAGGTCTTCGGCCCACGCGCATTCATAAACGCTAAAACCCATTCAAATGGAAGAATTAATCTTTATATAACTTGTTTCGTTCATTTTCTCAGCAGAAACTTTTAAAGACTACCTGATTTCTGATTTTCTTCTTTTTTTTTTTGCAGAGAAACTTCATATAAGAACTTCTTTCTCAACCGATTATATTCTTTCGTACATGGCTTATTGTAATGTTTTTGCATTTTTGAGATGAGGATTGATAATATCCAAATAATGCATATTATCAATCCTCATCTAAAAAATTCAGAAACATTATATCAAATCGGTACGAACCCGAATTAATACGAAAATGGAAACGACTCAACACTCTTCCCGCTTCATAAACGCATTACACATTTTGAACTCTAACGACTATGGTTTTTGGAAAAAAAGAACAAGAACATTCTTTCCACCATTCACCAATAAAAACCGTTGTCAAGATACACCTGAAGAAGGTCGGAGGTTACATCGGCCGAAACATTGTGAGAATAACACCCAAGATAAGAACAATAATCCAAATAATACATGGGTGATTGTGATATTTATTGTTTTATCTATTAATAATGGAGATTTGGTATCCGTCTCTCTGAAGTCAAAACTGTAACAGTTTCCTACAAGGCGCCATATTGGTTAAATATCAATGACTTCTTAGCTGCCTGCGGATTGGTTCAAGCAATCTACTTCCTCCTTGGCTTGACCAATCAGTGGCCTTCTCTTAGGCGAATCTCGGATGGCTAGCATAACTATATAAACACTTGAGCGCCATCCGCTCTTTCTCTTTTTCTTCTTCGGCACAAGAAGTCTCCTCTCTGTCTTTCCTTCTTTGGCACTGTCAACACACACCTCCCCCTCTCTGGGTACGCAACAGAATTTTCCCGGGGCTTTGGCCCTGGGTTCAACTTCAACAAGAAGCCAAAATGGCTACTGCCGCATACATGTAGAATTAATATCCACTCACTCTCTCTTTTTCTTGCCTTTCTCGACATGTAGACGACTACTACACCTGGCTACCTTGCTCTGGCCACTTCGACACGAAGTACTGAGAAGTCAAAATGGCTACTGCCTCATAAACGTGGACTTAATATAACACACAAACATATGACTGCTTACATTTGAACTGACTTTCACACCGGTGTACAGGCACACATATTTACATACACATATGGACACGTCCTGACACTGTAGCCGGTGTACAAACATTCTATATGATGAACTATTCTCTTTTCCCCACTGGGGAATTATAATAACGGGAAATTCCTAAATTTTGTCTTAAAAAACTATGACTATATTTTAATCCTCAATTCAATGTTACTATACTTTTTCAGACTAATGTACTATCTTTCAATACTCAATTCAAGATGATGTAGTATTCATTCTGCTGTCACAATACCATCCTTCCAGGCATTACCTCCACTTTTTCGGTGGTGGGTGGTTGGGTAGGTAGTGTAGTATCTGTTCTGTCGTCATGAGACCATCCTCACAGACATTATTTTCTCCTTGGGGGGGGGGGGCGCAGTGTACTATACGCTCCTCATGATACCATCCTCTCAGGGATTACCTTTTTCTTTTCAGGGGGTGAAGATTGGGGTTAGTGTAGTATCTGTTCTGTTGTCATGATACCGTCCTCCGGGGGGGGGGGGGTATAGTATATGTTCGCTCTTCATGATACCATCCTCCCAGATATTACCTCCTCCTTTTTTTTTGGGGGGGGAGGGGGAGGGTAGTGTAGTATCTTTTCTGTAATCATGATACTATCATCTAGGTATTACCATTATTTTTTTTTTGGGGGGGGGGGGAATGTAGTATCTGTTCTGTTGTGATGATATCATTCTCCTAGGCATTACCCTATCCTTTGTATATGTTCATTCGTCATATATACTAGCAAAATATGTAATAAGAGGAAGCGTATTTTTGTTAGTTAAAAAAAGGGATTTGAAATATCTTAAATATCTTAAATGTATTTAAATGTTTCAAGCATACGTTCTTTTTGAAATAACATAAAAACTTTTGTAAACAAAACCGCATTAAGAACATTTTTAAATGTTTTACGTAATTACAATTTATCATGTGACGCTAATTCTGTAACATTACATTATATATATATATATATATATATATATATATATATATATATATATATATATATATATATATATAATATTAAAATAAATGTTTATTTTAATATATATATATATATATATATATATATATATATATATATATATATATATAATATTAAAATAAATGTTTATTTTAATAAAAAAAAGCTCTAATATATATTGAGCACTTTTAAAAAGTATTGGTTTTGTTCATTTTGTTAATATTTGAACTTAATTAATTAATTTATATATATATATATATATATATATATATATATATATATATATATATATATATATATATATATATATATATATGATGGACTCTCCCGTCGATTTCTAAGTATGAGTGCTCCGCCAGGGGCTGCCCGCGCGTGAATTTTTGTAATTGCAAGGGTTGCGCAATCCCTAACAACCGCTCTCCTGAGTCGGCATTGCTTGATTCCAATGGCAAGTAGTAATACAAGACGACTGGAAACAATGCCGAGATAAGCAGAGAGCATATACAGCACCTGGTATTCCCAAATGGTCACCCATTTAGTACTGGCCAGGCTCGACGCCGCTTAACTTAAATATATATATATATATATATATATATATATATATATATATAGCATAGATTTATGTACACCCAATTATATGATCAATTTGCGTTCTAAGTAATCAACAGACAACATAATTGTGTACGATTGTTTCAGAGACGATGTATTCTCATTATTACTATCGAATTTCATCGTCAGCACAGGGTATAGACACTAAATTAAATATAAACAGCATCAATGGGTCAGATACCAACATCCTCAATTAAACAGCAAATTAGAAACAAAGATAGGAGTTGATGTATGTAGTCCTAAAATTATAGCAGACCAGCATAATACAATGATTATCTGGAAAGTCCTTGTTGCTCTCTTTTGGCCGTCAAAATCCATATGTGTAGGTATACTCTTGATACTTTCAGGTAAAAGGTCTTTAATGAATCCATTTTCTTTTTCAAACTTTATATCTGGCTGTTTAGTGAAATCGATTCCACGTCGGTGATTGTTTGAGATACACGTCAAGGTTTGACCTCTCCCTCTCTCTCTCTCTCTCTCTCTCTCTCTCTCTCTCTCTCATATATATATATATATATATATATATATATATATATATATATATATATATATATATATATATATATATATATATATATATATCAGGGTGGGCAAAAATAAGGGTCCTATTTTAAAAAATGCATAACTTTTTTATTTATTGATTTTTAAAAAAATTTTTTTTAGAATAAGTAAAGGACCCCTTCCGAAGCAAGCATGAGCCGTATTAGCCCTAAGGAACGTACCCTCATTTAGAAAACATTATTTTTGCTTAAAAAACTCAAAACAGTGTAAAAAACAATACTTTAGTTTTTGTAAGTTTTAAGAAGTGTTTTTCGGCTAAAATTTATTTTGTTTATTTCAAAAAATCTCGGAAGGGTCAGTCTACACACACATAAAGTTTAAGTTTTATTTTGTGGAAGTTATTCAAATTCAAGTTATTCAAATTTAAAGATAGGACCCTTATTTTGGCCCACCCTGTATATGTGTGTTTGTGTGTGTGGGTGTGTGTATATAGAGAGAAAAGTCAAATGCAATATATATATATATATATATATATATATATATATATATATATATATATATATATATATATATATATATATATATATTTATTTATCTTCCTCCCACAAGGTAAGATGTGACACAAGGTCGGGAAAGTGGGATTTGAAAAGCCAGCACCCGAGAAGGTGAGCACTCTGGTCTACAAAAAATGCCTGGGCAGTCCCGTCGGCATTCCCCGGTAGGGGCGCCTCAGGCAGTAAGCTATAAACTTTCTCCTCCCCAAAGAGGGGAGGCAAAACCTGGGAGGGTGGACCTCCTAGAACTGCACAGGACAACCCCATAGGCCGGCATAAATCAAGCCCCGAAGGCCAAGACTATACCGGTCTATGGGGTTCAGCATCCATCAGAACAGATACTACACTTTGATCTTGGCCAAAAGGCCGATATATATATATATATATATATATATATATATATATATATATATATATATATATATATAAATTAACTTCAAATATATTGATAAAATGAACTTAGAACTAATATTTTTTCAAAAGTACTCAATACAAAGTAGAGCTTTATAAATAAACTTATATCTCAGTTTACATGTTATCTAGGTATAAGTATCTCTCTTTATATATATATATATATATATATATATATATATATATATATATATATATATATATATGGGATGCCCATTGCGATTGGCGTCCCATGGTTCGACACATTACGTTGGAAAATAAATATGTAATTGAAAATTATTGAATTCTTCAATATTGTTATTTGGTCTGTTTACATTGTCTTGTATTCAACGATGTTTTCTATAAAATTGTATTGTCACCGCCTTCAAATTTTAGCTTCTTATATATATATATATATATATATATATATATATATATATATATATATATATATATATATATATATATAGAGAGAGAGAGAGAGAGAGAGATAGTAAATATGTTAAGAAGGCTGAGGGCAAAGAATATAAGCTGGAAAGAACAAAAGTAATAAATCGAACGGGTGGGGGGGGGGGGTTACTATTTATTTTGTCTTTAAAATCTTACCTAACATCAAGTGTAGTGTCAGCCGTGTGTGTTGTCCGGATGATGATTAAGAATCATTTAATATTTCGGGAAAATCTTCCTTTTGTCAAAAATAGACACCAAAGGAAAAAATCCGTCTGTGTGGAGAATATATATATATATATATTATAATATAAAATGAAGTAATAAAATAAGGTGTGAATCAAATTTTATTAGAATTCAAAGTTCAAGCAAAGTATTCTTAAGTCCTTAGCTCATGAGTTTTCAAAGATAATTCTTCTCTTCAGAGGACCATTACCGCAGTTATACTACTACAGGTAATAAAATTACGCTTTGAAAATATATAAAATATATAAAATATATAAAATATATACACAAATGATGTTATGTATTTTTGTGTATTTGTGTATATAATTTTATATATTTTCAAAGCGTAATTTTATTACCTGTAGTAGTATAACTGCGGTAATGGTCCTCTGAAGAGAAGAATTATCTTTGAAAACTCATGAGCTAAGGACTTAAGAATACTTTGCTTGAACTTTGAATTCTAATAAAATTTGATTCACACCTTATTTTATTACTTCATTTTATATTATAATATTAATGCTCTATCCAGTATATTGAGCTTCAGTTTTTATCCGGATGTTTCACTAATTATAAGATATTAGTTGACGCTTATATCTTTTGTTGGATTGCTTCATATATATATATATATATTTAAAAAATGGCCAGTTTCTCTCTTTTCAGTCCCCTTTAAGTGCGTCTGGACTTACCTATATTTGAGCACTTTCTCCACACTGCTCCCACGCAAAGAGTTTATCTTCACATTCTACAATTCATCGGACTTTTTTCAACGGAAATTTACCACCCGGACAATTTGCATATCTTTTTCACGGATCTTTTTCTTTTCATTAACTGCGTTTTTTTAACAAAAACTCTTTTAATAATAATTTGCATATTTTTCAAATATTTGAACTTTGGCTTTTTCGAAAGCCAACTTATCCATCTGTATTTCTCCTCTGATGATAAGATTTCGATCTTTGAAAAGCCTTGGTTTAAGGAAAGAATAATAAACACTAGTTCATTACTGAATACACCTTGCATTGAACAATTGAAATTTGAAATAAATTTGGACAATCGTCGCATATTTATCACTCTTTTTTTCTTCTATCTCTCTCTCTCTCTCTCTCTCTCTCTCTCTCTCTCTCTATATATATATATATATATATATATATATATATATATATTGTTACGTATCATGTATATTTTGTCGTTAAAAACAGGAGAAAAAAATTGAAAGCATTTATGAGATATAAATTTCAATATTTCGTAAGACGTCCTATCAGGTTTTATCACACGAAGCAAATTTGTTTGGTAATTACATATACTCTTTCATTGAATTATGTTTAAAAAATATGTACATATTTTTTTGTAGGAAATTAATTAAGCGAAACGGCAAAAAATTAGGGGCGGAGTCAATGGGTAAAACAAAAATTAAAGCAAAACGATTCTCGGGCAATGCTGGATAGATACCGCTAGCAATGTGTGATTATGTTGAAGATTTTTATAGAAATGCTGCTGTTCATCTGCTCATCTTCCCCCTATCCTCCTCCTCCTCCTCCTCCTCCTCCTCCTCCTCATCATCATCATCATCATCATCATCATCATCATCATCATCATCATCATCATCATCATCATCATCATCATCATCCCTAGGCCCCTCCCCCCTCCGCTCCACTGCCTCCCATCCTGATTTCCCTCTTGGCTGTCAGTTATAAATGCCAACACTCAACGTTAAAATTAGGAACAAAATCAATTTTTTGACTTCTATTTGTGACTGAATGATTCTTTTTTTCAAGCGTCTTTGTTGAATAAATAGGGCAAAGGGAGACAATTCGATCGGCAGGAAACACGAGCAGAAGCTCTTTTTTTACAATAGTAAAAGAAACAATGGTGAAAAGCCACTCTTCGAAAACAGGAACACAAAATAATTAATATATTCTTGAGTAAATAATTGCGTAAAAAAAATCCGTTAATTCTTGTAAAAACTCGGCATACTCCAAATAGTAGTTACATTTTCACAGAGAAGTGTGAAAAATAAAGTATCATAGTCGAACTTGGGAACCTATACAGAATTTCGAACTGAACCTTTAATTTAATCCACGAGGTAGATTGTTCTTGTTCTATCAGCCATGACCAAATAGAAGTGTTCATTTTTTACGTTATTCTTGGTTATTATCGACTGTAGTCAGGATTGAACCTAGGCACTGAATGTTGTTAGAAGTAAGGAAAACGTGGCAGTACCAGTAAAAAAGGAATAAAACAACATGTATTGAGATATACATGTTTTTAATTTTTATCATGTGGTAAAAATTCATGTCATCATTTTTATTTTTTATGTATTGATTTTTTATTTTTTTATGTAATGTTCATGGTTGTGTAAGTCCAACATGTGTGGATGTACACCCAGCTATGTTGTTTCCAGCTTTCTGAAGCAGTTATGTTGGTATGTTATCTGAAAACTTGCAGTCGATTTTAGAATTTTGCTGCATTGGATATGGTTTGAAACTCACTGCTTCCTTTAGCATTGAGGTGTGTAAACGCTCTCGTTTCAGTTGGAAAAACTCTCTTAGTAAACAATCTCTTTCTTTTATCTAAATCCTGATAATTTTAATAAAGAGGTCTTACCTCGAAATATATGATAGAACACGGTTACACACACTAGATCACTGTATAGAAATTGAAACTAAATCAAGTGAGATTTACTAAAAAAAAAACACTTTGTCTTCCTTTTCAACGCTGGCATATTTCCACTTCTTGCATTATGATAGCCTTCTATAACTTCTTTGTATATGTATATGTTTATATATTTGCATGTACATGATTCAATCCTAAATAAATTAACCAGTCATTATGAATTTTAGAACACAACTGCAAGGCGTAAGGGGTCGTTGTGGGATATATTTAGTTTAATTTAGTTTTATGCAAAAGGGGGTAAAAACGGGATGGAAGCTCTTCGTGAAAATTCAGATACCTCCAATTTTTGTGAAATTTTAACAATGGGTATAAATATTCCCCAAATTTCAGTTTATTTGGGGTATTTTAAAGGGTTTTTAGGAGGCATAATATGGACACAAACTACCATTTGAAAATTAAAATATTTCAGATTTGCATTGAATTTGATTCATAGTCATTAAACAGCGATTAAGCAAGATTTCCCGAACTTGAACTTCTTCTTAGGACTCTTTAAGCTTAAACATTAAATTTTATATATTTTCTCAAATCAAAATCCTGTAATGAATTTTGATCAAAATTGGAATAAGGCTTCTAGACTTTGGGTTTAGTAGCATTATATCTTGATTTTAATCTTCATAAGGGGACATAAAAGTGGTGCTTAACCGTTCTATTCGGTCAATTAATGTTACCCATCCTAGGACGGGTATTCGGCTAGTGTATATATATATATATATATATATATATATATATATATATATATATATATATTATACGGCACAATCACGTTGACACACCAGTTCCCGTTAGATCACCGAAGTTAAGCGGCGTTGAACCTGGCCATTACTAAATGGGTGACCATTTGGGAATATCAGGTGCTGTATGTGCTCTCTGCTTATCTCGGCATTGTTTCCAGTCGTCTTGTACTATACTTGCCATTGGAATCAAGCAATGCCGACTCAGGAGAGCGGTTGTTAGGGATTGCGCAACCCTTGCAATTTCAAATTCATGCGTGGGCAGCCCCTGGTGGGGCACTCATACGTCGAAATATCGACGGGAGAGTCCATCATATATATATATATATACATTAAGAATGGAAGAAAGTGGCAGAGTTTTTAAAAGAGAAACAGAAAATGACCCCACATGACCACAGCTTTTCCTGGAGGATGAATTAACAGTTCAACAAGTTTAATCGGCAGAACATTATGGCTCATTCTCTCTTAAGAGAAGATAAACTGGCGCATTATTATAACCGATGCAGTTTAAATGAGACCGGGATCCGATTTGCATCAGATCAGAGGAAGAAACAGAATTTGGATACATCATATCCCTCCAGGTGTACACATGCGCAATGCTGCATGTTTAATAGGGTGCACAGTTGGAATGCATGCGGACGACAGACCTGCGACGGGATAAATATTTAGCTAAGAGAAGAGAGACAACCCAAGAAATGGCTGACCTTTGAAATAGTCATGCCTTTTTTGGATACAAGGTTACATGCTATGATTGAGTCACTTGAGTCTTGGAAAATTAATTTTCCTCCAGATACGAGGCACCCTGGGCAGTAAGTTTTTTTATGTCCATCGATAAGCAGCTTAGCCTTTTCAAGTGGGGTGATTGTATGATCTACTCTAGATGACACCAGTATCTGTATATATTCCAGCAGAGCAGGCAAGGGGGGTCACTTGGGTTTCTGTGGGTCTCGGAGACAGATGGGACTTTGGACCTTAAGCTAATTGACTGCTTGTGTTCAGTTGGAAGATATGTTTGTCTTTATGTTTGTCAGTAGAAGAAAATAAGGATCATTGAGACTTTTAAAACTAAAACATTGTTACTTGTTTTGAACTTGAGTGGTGATTTTGTTTGGAAGAAAAATCCATTTGTTACAGCAGTGATCAAGAACACATGATTGACACTGCAACCGGGGTCGTAATCAAGCACCGAATTTGAACGAGCACAATAAGTGAAAGATCAAAGCCTGTGCAGTAGAAGATACACAAATGCAAGTTCATACAGGTTCCTACCCAAAGTAGAAGGATTAAGGATTTGGATCAGCTTATTGATCACAAAATTAAACTCATGTTTGGCAAAAACCAAGAGAGAGAGAGAGAGAGAGAGAGAATCAGACTGAAAAGTTATCTGAGGGAAGTTACAGGGACTTTAGACCTGTTCACCAGCATGAAAAGGTGGGCTCAGATTCTGACGAAGCAGTTGAGTATAAACGTCTTTTTTCTGACTCAGAAATCGATTAGACTTCGGTGGATCCTACAGCAAAGACAACATATATATACTAAATCATCAGGTCACGGGTTGTCTCGATAAAACATAATAAAGAATTTCTCGCCCCTCCTCTCTCTCTCTCTCTCTCTGTGATTTGATGGATGACGTCATCATTTTGTGATGTCAGTCACTGTGCACGGTTATCTCCCATCACTGTTTTAATAGATGAGTCATTTTAGTGGCATCATAATGTACGACAACATCCACTCTGTACGGTTAACCCCCCTCTCTGTTTTAAATCTATGCTATATATATATATATATATATATATTTAAGTTAAGCGGTTAACCCCCCTCTCTGTTTTAAATGGATGACGTCTTCATTTAGTGGCGTTATCATTTTTGACATCATCCAGTGTGCACGGGGAGAAACAAACAAGCAAGTGTATATATATCTTTGAAGATCATAGTAGATATAGAATCACCGACGCATGGTGGCTACTAGTTTCTTACCTTGCGTTTTTCGTACGAAATTATGACCAATTATTTTGGTTAATGCCTCCTCTGTCCTGATGCCATTGAGCACTTCCCCATCTATTTCATTTCCTATGTATGCCACAAGACCATGAGTTATTTCTTGTAATAGGTAGAAAGTGTACGTTGATCTATAATTAAGATTTTTCACTTTGAGGTCTGCGAAAATTTGTCTTTTATTTTTTATTTTTCGGCACTAATGATGAAATTATTATCGAAAAGTCATTCTGAAATGGATTTCAAAGAAATGGATTCTTAGTTTCCACGATTTGATTAATCGAATCAAAGAAATTCTAAATTTACTCATGGAGAAGAAGAAAAAAGATGAATATGAAAGAAGAAGAAGAAGAAGAAGAAGAAGAAGAAGAAGAAGAAGAAGAAGAAGAAGAAGAAAAAGAAGAAAAAGAAGTAGAAAAAAGTAGAAAAATGAAGAAAATCGAAGCAAATCGAAGAAAAAGAAAATGAAAAAGAAGAAAAAAAAGAATGAAAAAGAAGAAAGAAAAGAATAAAAAATAAAATTGCAAAAGGAGAAGAAAAATGAAAAACAAGAAGAATGAGAAAAAGAAGAATGAAAAAGAAGGAGAAATTAAAAAAGAAAAATGGAAAAAGAACACAAAGAAAAAGAATAATAAAAAAGAACAAAAATACAAAAAGTAAAATAGAAGGAGATAAAGAAAAATAATAATATAAAAGAAGAAAATGGCAAAAGAAGGAGAAAAAAAATGAAAATGGAAAAAGAAGAAGAAAAGGAATAATAAAATTCTTTATCTTCTTTTTCCATTTTCAAAAGAAAATGGAAATAGAAGAATTAAGAAAAAAGGAGCAAAGAAAAAAAGGAAATGGAAGAAAAAGAAAAGGAAGAATGAAAAAGAATGAGCAAAAAGAAAAATGCAAAACAAAGAAAAATAAAAGGAAGACCGAGAAACCAGACGAAAAAAGAAGGAAATGGAAAAAAAAGAAGAGGGGCAAGTGGTTTTCCTTTAGATCGGAATTAGAAAAAAGAAACAAAAAAGAAAATAAATAATTCTATTTCTAGAATCTTCCCTTTTTTCTTTCGTAAGTACCAAACGCTGTAGAATTCCTTGCTTACAGCTGAAATTCTTTCGAATCCAAAGTAGAAATGAAGGGGAAAATTTATCTCAAATTGGAACTGAAAATTCTGCAGACAATTCCAGGATTTAAAATTCTTCCCTTTGCAGAAAACTATTTATTTGTTGAAGAATTCATCAACCTGTTCATGCTTCAGGCTGGAATCGAAATTACAAAGATTTCGAGGGAATTGAAAATAAAATAATAATAATAAAAAAAAAAAATAGAAGAAAATTGCAAATTGGATCTGATCAACTATTGTTAGATACTATGGCAGCTCGTGATTCTGGTTGTGGATGTGCTACTTCAGAAAGTTACGAAATACAGAGAATGTTAAAATGTAATACAGGGTTTCAAACTCAAGGTCACAAAAGAACCAATATATGATTAGAAAGAGGTTCAGCACACCAGAAGCATGCAATGTTGTCACGAGGGTATAACCAATGAAGATGACATCAACTCTGGCATGAAGGCAGGATCATAAAATTCCGAGGGGTCCAATCACAATATTTAGATGCAGGGGTTTAAAAATAGTGTTAAAAACGGTATTTTCCACATTAGGTTAGAATAAATGTTGCTCGACTAATCAATTGTCGAACTGAGGCACATGTGGATGTAGATGGTGCCTCAGTTGATGTTTAATGTTGGTGGTGGTTGAAAACGCACTATCATTGGGTCCTGTTGTGTTGCTTCAGGAAGGTTCAGGAAGCTGTGTATAACTATGGCCATGCCTTCGCCACCACCACCACCTCCAAAACGCATGTGCTGTGGGTTTTTTCTTCTCCATCTTCTCATTCTGGCCATGTCGATACTAGTATAAGGCGATTGCCGAGCACAAAACATTATTTTACAGTTTGCATTCATTATAGAAACAGAAAACACAGGCATAGAAATTGTATAAAATGACTTGTTGAACACGGGTGTGTGTGTGTGTGTCATTGGGAGTCCCTCTTTAGTGTCACTACTTCTAAGCTATATTCTCATCTTTCAAGTTCAGGATATCAGCTAAGAATCGCATTGTGATCTCTCTCATTGATCTTCTCGTCGTGATCATTCACTGTCACCCACTCAGATGCATCTCCTGTCAAGACCATTCACCGTCGACGTGCCCATCGATCTCCTCGAACAAGTCTGCTTCAACAGTGTCCCCCAAATATATCTACTTTCTACCAGAAATCCGATACATCGGGTATTTTCTCAGTTACTCTCAGCTCACCTCAACCGGAACTAAATACTTCCTTCCAAATTTTCTATCTTGACCCTTCCCCCAGCTATTAATGTCTAACTGTCCATGGCGTCACTTTGTCTGTGTAGCATAATGAGTCTATTACTTTTGTATTGTCATTTATTTCCTAGACAATATTTTCCGATGGGTAGGGGAGAGGCAGTCTATAGTATCACAGCTGCTACAAAACCTTACATCTAGGCACATTTCCTTCAAGATTCGGGGCAAAGTCTTTCCAGCCTGTGTTCGCTCTGTCATCTTGCACAGCAGTAAGACATGGACCCCAAACGTTTCTGATCTGCAGCGGCTTTGGCATAATGACTGTGCCATGATCGGGTAGATGTATGACTGCAAACTGGAGGAAAAGATTCCGTCAACCGTGCTTCATCAGAAACTTGGTATTGATTGGATTAGGAATGTCTTACATGCTCGACGTCTCAGGTGGTTCGGCCATGTACAGTGTGTCACCTGTTGCATTAACTCCGTAACATGCCTGAATACCTCAGGTACTAGGGAGCGTGCTTAACTGAGGAAGATCTGGCTTGAGTGCGTAAGAACTGATTTGACTGCATACAACATAACTGATATTAATCTTTTAGATCAAATTGCATGGAGAGCAGGCATGAAACATTACCTAGTGTTGCCCACTCTGGAGTCCAGGACACGTGTGACACCTTAGATACACAATCCTCGGCCTTTCGGCTATGAAGAAAGTGTAGTATCTGCTCTGATGCTACACTTAGTCTATTCTGTCCTCGGTTAGTGAAGGAAAGTCCTTCTAGACTGAGCTGGATTTTCCCCACATTAAAACCGACCTTGCATCTAACTTTGTCCTCGTGGGAAGGCAAGTAAAGTTTTTTCTTTTTACCAAAACATGATGATGATGATGATGATGATGATGATGATGATGATGATGATGATGAGCAGAGGAATGGAAAATTCCATAAGAAGTATAAAGTTTGAAATTAGAACTATGTGTCAGAATATTGCATCAAACAGGAAGTTACAGAAACACATAGCGGATAAACTAAGAAAATCTTCCTCTTTTAATTTAGACTGCGAGAGAGAGAGAGAGAGAGAGAGAGAGAGAGAGAGAGAGAGAGAGAGAGAGAGAGAGAGAGAGAGAGAGAGAGTGAGTGAGAGAATGAGAGAGAGAGAGAGAGAGCAGGAGAGAGAGCGTGGTAGAGAGAAAGAGAGAGAGAGAGAGAGATGTGTCGCGTTTGAGATAGATGCTCCCTTCCCTTATGAGGGATGGGTTGGGCGTATTATGTATGTATACTATATGCTGAAGAAAGAAAAAGAAAAATGCCAAAAGCGTTGTTAAACTCTAATAATGTGCTGTGTTTATTAACAAACATATATTATGTCGACCAGATTGTACAAGTTGAACCTAAATAGCATTTAAGCTGATAAATCGAACTTTGATTCTGACTAGCAAATTTTAATTTGTTATGATTGTACCATGTCATTGGCAATAAACTAACACACTTTACTATAATTTATTTTAAAGAAATACTTAATTTGGTTCGGTAGTTTTCTAATATGAATACATTCTTACAAAAACATCGAAAAAGAAAAATCAGCTAAGGGAAATAACTCTTCAGCGTTGCTTATTTGCTTTCTTAGCTTAGATACTGAACCTCACCAAATAGGCATGGTTATAGAATATAGAAATATTTACAAAATAAATTTGAATGTAATGGATCCTGGACAACGGCGGGTTGGTACAGCTAGTTATATATAAGATATAGAATTTATTGAATGAATGCTTAAAATTTCATTCAATTTGGATGATTCTCTTTCAATGTGTATGAATAAGATAGTTACAATTTTTCTCAACTTGTTTGATTCTGTTTTGTTGGCACTGTTTTCCCTGATATAGACATATACTCACAGGACCGTCTGTTATATAAGAGAGGCGACCGACTTGTAGGATATGACATCAGAACCGGAAGAGGAGTGAGGTAGCTCCCACCCTCTCTCGCTCTCTCTGAGTGGCTGTAGTTTCTCAGGCTGTCTACCTTTCACCGGCCACTGCAGGTGACTGAAGTGTAGGACATGACATTAGAACCGGAAAAGCAGTGAGGTAGCTTTCTCTCTCTCTCTCTCTCTCTCTCTCTCTCTCTCTCTCTCTCTCTCTCTCTCTCTCTCTGCTGGATCTTTCCCATGAACCATAATAACATTTTTTTGTTATTTTATAAGCTTTTGTTCCAGGTCGAGACACATGTGCAGTTCGCATCCAAGATGGCTGTATAATAAGGGCAGGTCAGCCCTTCCTTTCTTTCCCTGAGCTCTATACCTTTCCTGATTTGTAGAAATGATGTCAGAACTGGATGAGAAGTGAATTCGTTTCTTCTTTCTTTCTTTTTCTCTTATTCTCTATCTGTCTCCTTCTCTGTCTCTGTCTCTGCCTCTCTCTCTCTATCTCTCTGTGTGCTAGATCTTGCCTGTGAACCATAACAAAAAATATCGTTTTTGAAAAACTATTGTTCCAGGTCAACATACATGCGCGGTTCGGATCCAAGATGGATAGTCGGGAGAACAACAACTAATGGATGGATCAGATGAGAGCCAAGTCAAAACAGGCAGCTTATTCGTGCTGGCGATACTAAACTAGGTAACTCATACCTGCCCCTCTTAGCCCCCCCCCCCAACTTTTTTTTTTACTTTAGGCTGGCAAAGTAAGGGAGATAAATTATATCAACTTATTTTTAGATTTTTTTGTCAACAATTTATTTTAACAAAGATTTATTTCAACAATTGATTTTTATTTACAAAAACGACAAAGAGTTTATTTTATTTGTTTTGAAATGGAAATGAAGAAAAAACTTTTTCTATTGGAATAAACAAAGAAAAACAAACCCATTTTTACTTTAACTAGTCAATAAGAACTATTTTCTTCATTTTCAATTCAAAACAAATAAAAAAAATCTTTGTTGATTTTGTAAATAAAAATCAATTGCTGAAAAAAAATCTTTGCAGAAATAAATTGTTGAAAAAATACTCTATAATTAGGTTGAGATAAGTTATTTTCCTTACCCTTTTAACCTAAAGTAAAAAAAAGGGCCGTTTTAGCAGTATCATAGATTCGGCAAGGGCAAGTATTAGCCCTTTGAGCTGGCAGTGCATCCAGACACCACATCTCTCCAACCAGAGAAAGAAACCTTCCTTCACCTACCTTCGTTTTTAACATCATCAGCAAAGTGATTGTCAGCAAAACAAAAAAATATCAACTCACCTGCAAAAGAAAAAGAAAAGAGAAACGTTGTTTATTGGGTATCGTACATGTGGTATACATTGTTTTAAGAAAAACATTTCTATCAAAAACAAGACATATATAAGTGAACACCAGCGGGCCAGCTCCTTTACACCATTCTGGTAACCTAGGGGTTGCCTCGCTGGTAAGCAGACCCTTCTTTCTCGGAATGAGGTATGGTTCAACTCGGTCATAGGAGGTGTGTCCTCCCAGGCATTATCTTCTCCTTTGGGAGAGGGGTTGGTTCAGTGCAGATCGGCTTAGGCGCTTCTACTGGTGTACCAGACCAGAGTTACTGCTCGGGGGAGTTGGTCTTCCCAACCTCCCGGTCTTGTGCCACATTTTACTGCAGTGAAAAGTAATTAAATCCAGCTGCATTTCTTGTTCTTGGAAAATGTATTTGTGCGCGTACGTGTGTGTGTGTGTGTGTGTGTATGTGTGTGTGTGAATGGAGGGCAACGATGTGACTTTAAGGCTGAGATTCAAAGGTGTGTGTGTGTGTGTATGTGTGTGTGTGTGTGTGTGTGTGTGTGTGTGTGTGTGAAGGGAGACTTGTAATGCACGTGCTGAGAATGTTTTTTTGCTTTTGTTTTTGTACTGTCCCACATTGAAATATACAGTTTAAATGAATACTCATCTATATAATAAAGTAAAACCAATTTTTCCCCTATTTAATTGGTCATTATAGCTTTCGAACCAAAACCTTCATATGCTAATCTGTTCTGCCAGCTACTCAGGCCAATTCCTGATGCATGTTTCCAGGAAATATGCGTTTGTTGCGTTCCCTTTCAAAATTTCCTACATTTTTTCGGGTAAGCTATTTCTCTCAGCACAGTCTTTTACTAAGGAGGTCGCAACCATTTTCACTCTTATGCTAATACCTACTCCTACAGCCTCCAGTGTTACCGGGGAACTATTCTTTAATAGGGTGACTTTTTGCTAAATTGCCGCAATTATTTCATATTTTTCTTCTTAATATTGTCTATATACGACACTAGATTTTAAATCTAAATACAGATCGCTCCCTTCACATACTTTTTCTCCTTTCAGGGCGTATTTTAGAATGATGGAATACAGGAATAGCGGTTTACCATTACAAAAACAAACACAATGACATCTTACATTTTTTTATATTAAAAGTACTTATTGAATTTTTTTCACATTCCTAACATGATACAATTCATATCACAACAATTACATTCCCGCATCACATGAAATATTTTTTTACATTTTTTTTATTTAGAAATATAATAGTTTTCTAAATTGTATAAAAAACTACAATTTTGCAGTTGTATAAACTTGTGCTAACACAGAAATAATTTTGAAGATTGTTCTGTCGCATAAAATGTAGTTTGCCACCGCTTTTGTCATGAAACAGAGAGTACTTGCATCTTGAGGAGGCTTATCATCACTCAGATTCCAGTGAAAACTATCGGTTGTTATCAACGAAAAATCATTGGCAATGGCTGGGTTGAGAACACCAAATAAGTTACAATAATAATTCATCAGAACAGAGAGTACTGGAAATCTAAGGATATTTGCTGTCAGTCAGATTCCAAGGAAAGCCACCGGTTTTATCAACGAGAAATCACCCGTAACGACTAGTGTGAGAAGCTCTAGTGAGTTACAATAAACAATTACTACTACTACTACTACTACTACTACTACTAACTTTCTCCCCACTCGCTAGTATGCATCCCTTTCTCTACATAACTACTCACCACCAAAAAACTGCCACCACCCAATCATCTTTATTCACACACCTTACTCTCTTCCACCCTAACACTATTCCTTACTTGACTCACCCCGCATTTTGACTTTACTTTCACCAACCACAGTTTCTAACTTTGTGTATATCTGCTCTGACCCAATTCAATAAAAATGCTATTCTTGACAAAGTTTGTAAATGAAACGAAATATCGAAATGAAGGTGAAGCGCTTTTTAGCCGTGGTAGGTAATCATCTAGCGATGGTGTCTCGATAAAAGCATTGGTCCCCATTACCACACTGGGTAGGTGTCAGAAAGGGCATTCGGCCTGTCTACTAAATTGAATAGCTAATATCTATGTAGATATTATAGAGAACATTAATAACGACGCGTTTTTTTATGAGTAGTAACGAATTTGGTAGGTGGATTGATTATTTAACTTTTGCTACATGCAATGATTTCTTACAATTGGCATGGTGGTGACAGCAGTGAGATTCGGAAGACTGCTTCACATACGATTTGGAGAATTCGTAATTGAAGCACTGGAGTTGCAAGACTTGCATGCATGGTCGATAGATTGGGTGATGCCAAGTGTGTTCAAATGGCACTCAACAATAATTTGCTGCATTTGAAAAGTTTTAATCTAAAACGCGATAAATGCAATTTTTAAAATTGTTAAGTTGTAACTAACAAAAGTGTTGCATTTCATCGCTGTACAGTAACAGTCAGTTATAAGTTATCTCCCTTTATTAAAGCTTTTCACTGACGTCACTCCAGAAATAAAAATGAGGCGTCATTCTCTCTATCATCACAGACAATGGTCAGCTATGTAAAACACAGCTAATAAGATCATAAAATGAACACCACATTCCACTTTTTTATGGAAAAACAATTTTTTTTAACTTAAAAAGGCAGGTAAAACGCTCTTTAGCCTTGGTAGCAAATTTCCTAGAGATGGTGTCGCGATAAAAGCACTGGTCCCCATCACCTTACTGGGTAGGTGTTAGGAAGGGAATCCAAACGATAAAACATCTTGCCTGAAATAAGGAAATGACTGCAAAAGAAAATCGGTTAAATTTAAGACTATGTAATTTAAATGTTGGAAGCTTGTGTGGAAGTTCTGGTGAGATTGTTGAGTTTCTTGAGAGAAAATGTATTGGGAGAAAATGATAGAGAAAGAGGGATAAATAAAGACCTGGCCAGAGGTAGGTTACTTTGGAAGTCAATTTCCTAAAACTGTCCAACGCATACCGGAATGTAAAACAGACGTTAAACCGGATATAATGATGATTATGATGATGAAATCAGCATGATTCTGAATGAATTTCTTTTGTTCTATATATATGTTTATACCTATACATTATCCACCACACTTTTGGACCTCCTTTTCTCCCACCACTACTTCTAACTTTGTGTATATCTGATCGACCCTGTTCAATAAAATGCTATTCTTGACAAAGTTTTGTAAATCAAACGAAATATCGAAATGAAATCAGTTAATTCTTTTTGTTATTTGCCTATTACTATTAGTCCTGTTTATACCTATACATTCTGTTGGATATTTACCCTTTTAACTACTACTACTACTACTACTACTACTACTACTACTACTACTACTACTACTACTACTACTACTGTTGGGTAATGGCCCTATGGGAATGGAGGTATCTGTTGGAAATCGTTGGTTTGACTTGCGCGAATTAGCGCAGGTGCAGTCGAGTGCAGAATAGGGCCTGTTCTCACAGTCAGAGCTAACAGACATGACAAGGTCACCGTGTGACGAGGTCCCAGATCAGGGTTTAGTGTGCACCTACGAGAGGCTGTGACGTCACAGGCCGTTGCGTGGGAAACAGAGGGATCCGTGACGTCACTCATTCTTCGTGAGAAGTGAGTTTCATCAGTCTGGGTTTTGGAGGCAAACCGATGAGATGTGATTGTTAAAATGTAATTTACAACAGATAAGGGAAATATTTCCCTAAGAAAATACAAGCGAGAGATATCCTTCCCCCACCTCTATGAATGGTTAAGAAAATAATTGTTAAGTAACTACGATAAAGTAGTGATTTGCTCTCTCTCTCTCGATGTAGTGAATGGCCGAGGCCGATAAATAACAACGCTTGTAATAAAAAGAATGGAAACTTAAAGAGATTGTTGTTTGGTGAGTCGGTCGGGAAGCTTTTGTTGCAGACAACGGACGGCGTGGTTCACGGCAGGAAGGAAAGAATTCATCTACTAGACGACATCGAGACGGCGACCCTCGACACGGCGAGGGAGAAATCAAAAAGTTATGCAAACAATATATGAACTATGTGATTTATGATGTTCAAAAATGACGAGTATACGAAACGAGTAACCGCCGCGGCCCAAGAGAGGGGCTATGCAACACTACTACTACTACTACTACTACTACTACTACTACTGTGTCTGTTTCAATATCTATATGTATAAATAGCTATACTTTTTCGTGTAGCACAAAGTGAGGTAATTCAGTGTATATTTAAGCAAATGTGAGCATCAGCAGCAGTTGGATGAAGTATTAGTATTGTTTGTTTACAGAAGTTATGTTTTTATATAAGTAAGGTAAATTCTCTATTTAAATGTTTATGTTGCTATATGTCATTCCTGTAGTCTTAAAAGGACTTGAATGTGTCAACTGGTCTGTCAAATTACGTCAGAAAGTATAAACTTTCCAAAGGCACATCATGCGCTTCATTACTGATCGTAAACTATCTGATCACATCAGTATCGCAGAGTTGCATAAACTCACCGGCACCTCATCAATATCCTTTGTCATCAAATATAAAGCCTTGAAATTGTTTGGTTACGTTAAGCGTTCCAATGTGGGGCTATGCAAAATATGCGTTGTAGGCATAATACAAGGAAGCCGGTCAAAAGGTAGACAAAAGAAAAGATCGATAGGTAACGTTTGTGAATAGACGAACATGAACGTAAACTAAGCGAACATCGTGGCCCCAAATCGTGAGACTTGGAGGACTCTCAGCCATGTTAATGAGTATTCTGCAACTAGCGGACAAAACGTTTAATATTAAATGTATCTAGCATACCAAGTATCAGCATCAGCCCCCCCCCCCCTAAAGTCCAACCATTCCTCATCGTGGTAGAGCAGTGGCAATGTGGTACTATCAGAGCTATGCCGTCTGGAACTCTAATTCCTGGCAGGGCCACCCGTGGTGGATAGGTTTGATACCATGCAATATTAGGGTCGCAACCCGGCTAATAAGGCTCTGGTGAAAACCCAGGAGGAGTCGGCATCAGGATCCATTGTCCTCTGGTCGTCTCTACATGTGATAAGCAAAGATGTTTCAAGCGCAGAACCGCAAATCAATAGAGTGAGAGTGGCAATATTGTTTCTGCGACATTCCTTTGTGTGTTCGGGGGCCAAACCTTCCTCGACTACACATGCAATTGCTGAGCCTTGCTGCTCTCGGTGTCAGGAGTAAACACCTGAAATCTTGCAGGTTAACGAATAGCTGCGACTAATGAGGAGGACTTCATGCAGACCAGACAATCGAGAGGCACGATCTTCATGAGCTCTATGCAGAAGTCCAACTCGTTTAATAACAACAATCAGCAACAGCTTACTTGAAGTATTAGTATTGTTTGTAAACAAGACAATTACTGTTTTTTTTGTTTCAAAATGACATTAATTATAAATTGTGCATGTAAGTTGGGAAGAAATAAAAATGTATTTTATAATTTTTGACAACATGGCCATATTAGCAGTAATAATAATAATAATAATAATAATAATAATAATAATAATAATAATAATAACTAATGGAACCCATGGAAATTCTACAGTTCTATCCTTAATATCTTGTATATGGCTGTTGTGCTTAAAAATATTTCCATTCTATGGATGCAAACTCAAGCAACACAATATTATTGTACGACCTTTGTTCAAACTGAAACATACTGATCTTAGTACTGTGGTTAATGCAGTTTCAGAAAATATATGATTATGGGGGTCTATCTCCAAGGCCCTTTTGTAGGGGTTTATAACATATATCCCTTCTATGGACATATGGCGTGAACACAGACCCCACAACATTATTGTACCATCCTTGGACAAAACAAATACTACAGGAGGATGGAAAGACCGAGGAGGGAGATCACAAACAAAACCTTCACTTAAAAGATGCGGAGAATACTTGAGCCGTGTGGAGGCTTATTGCCACCCAAACCTCAGTGAAGACCAATAGTCACTGTCAGCGAGAAATCAATAGTAAGCGTTACTATAACGCAAAATCATTTGCAAAGGTTATCAAAAAAAGTGGAGAATACTGGAAATCTGTGGAGGCTGTTTCTGTCAATGAGCAATCACTGATGATGACCTGTGTGAGAACTCCTAGTGAGTTGTTGATAACTAGCAGAACTACATGGAAATTCCATGATGCTCACTATATGAATATGTATAATTTACTGTTAATAATAATGTTGGCCTTTTGGCTGAGAGCGTAGTATCTGTTCCGATGGATGCTACACCCTATAGACCGGTATTGTCTTGGCCTTTGGGGCTTGATTCCGCCGGTCTGTGGGTTTGTACTGTGCAGTTCTAGGAGGTCCACCCTCCCAGGCTTTGCCTCCCCTCTTTGGGGAGGAATAAGTTTATTGCTTACTGCCTGAGGCGCCCCTACCGGAGAATGCCGCCGGGGCTGCCCAGACATTTTTTGTAGGCCAGAGTGCTCACCCTCTCGGGCGATGGCTTTTCAAATCCCGCTTTCCTGACCTTGTGTCACATCTTACCGCTGTGAGAGGAAGATAAAAAAAAAAAAAATAATGTTCCTCTTGAAATAATTAATGACTTCCAGGGTCAATACTATTAAGGAAAAGAGATAACTCTTCTTCTTCCATGAAAATAAGTCATTGTCAGCTAAATATTCTTTAAATAAATAAAACGAAAATGTCTCTTTTTTATTTGTTTATTTAAATTTGTAGCAATTTACTTCCTTTTAAAGCAATAAATATTCTCTGTCTTCTTACCGTTAAAATAATTGTCAGCTAAATATTCTTCAAATCAATGAAACAAATGTCACTTTTTGTAATGCGTTTATTTAACATTGTACTGCTCCAGTCAACGGGACGACATAATTTGATTTTGAAACAATTAATTTTAAATTAAGTAAAGTCGGAATTTTTTTTACCATAGCTACATCAGATTACTTACCAATCACCATCTTTATTGATCGGACGATCTCATGTGTGTGAAAGGTGATAACGTACGTACAAACATGAAATGCCTTAGCCTATTATAGAAATGTTCGGTTTGGGTCGTTGCACCGTGGAACAGGCTGCCAGAATCCGTGGTCATCCTACAGACGACCAAACAGTTCAAGGCAGCACTGGATGCACCGTAGCCGCTGATCTTTGAGCAGCGGGAAATGTGTACGGACGCGTTTCTGGTGTAAACCATCAACCAGAATTTCGATGTATCTTTCGGGGAGTTTTTCACTGAAGTGCCAGTACTTGGTTTCCACGGAACCCAGCAGATGATGTACCATGGTCGCCTTTATCTCATTCGAGGAGGGGTAGAATTCTCTATCTGTGTTTATGCTTCGTGGGGCAGCCTACCAGAGGTGGTAATGATGTTTATTGTATATAGGATTGAGGTCGTCTTGAACAAAACATTCAGATGCTGTTTAGATGTACACATTTTCTAACTGTCCATTTACATGACGTGTTGCACTTTGCTATTCTTTGCCAATAAATTTGATTTGAATAATAATAATAATAATAATAATAATAATAATAATAATAATAATAAAGCTGTAATATTGATTTTCAATGCTAATTCCATGTTAAGATTTGATAACTGTCATTTCCTTCAGCAAATTAAAATGCGTCAATAGAAAAACATCATTTTTTTTTTACCAACATTTGAATTTCCGTCAAATTACTGAATAAATTGCAATTATCAAGATTCAATGAATATTGTTGCCAAATGATCGCTCTCAATTAACCATTACTAATTTGTGTTATTAATTAGTATTATTAATTAGTTTCATTTGTTTTTTCATGAATGTTTTGATAAATAATGAGATTGTAAACAATTTTGCAGCAGCCAGATTCTTGTTTGGTTTGAATTGAATGATGCCATTAATTTCATCGAAACATTTAACCATTATTGGAACTTATTTGAATTTTTCGACTATTAAATATAGATTTCCATAACAGGCAACACAATAACTGATCTCATAACAACAGAACAGATACTACACTAACCCCCAAACGAGGAGGTAATTCTTGGAAGAATGGTCTCATGATAACAGGACATACTACACTACCCTCAAAAAGGAGGAGGTAATGCCTGGGAGGATGGTATCATGACAACAGAACAGATAGTACACTATCCCCTCCCCCCATAAAAGGATAAGGTAATTAATTTTAATCCCTGAGTGGATTGTATCATACCCACAGAACAGATACTACACTACCCCTTCCCTACATACACAAAAAGATGGTGGTAATGCCTGGGAGGATGGTATTATGAAAACAGAACAGATACAAAAAATAAATAAAGGAGAAGGAAATCGCTGAAAGGATGGTATCATGATGAACAAACATATTCTACATTCCATCCCCCAAAGGAGGAGATAATGCCTGGGTGGAAGGTATCATGACCACAAAACAGATACTACAAAAAAAAAGAAAAAAGCAGAATGAGGAGGTAATCCCTAGGGGGATGGTATCATGACGAAGGAAGAGATATGTCTGGGCGAATGATGAACAAACACATACTATACTACCCTACCCCCAAAAGAGGAGGTAATGCCTTGGAGGGTAGTCTGATGACAACAGAACAGATACTACACTACCACCCACCCCTGAATTGAGCATTGAAAGATAGTACAATAGTGCAGTTAATAGAACTATTAGTATAGTTTCGGTTTCAGACAGATAACAAATGGCTGACTTGTCCACCAAGTTTCAGTCATGAATATCAAACAGTCTTTGTTTTATCGTCGTTCAATGATACATGGATACATTTTGGTGATCGCCTTATCAGTAGAAGGCATGATCCTGAATGACTTTACACTCATCAGACTTTAACCCCCTCCCTCAGTGTTTATCTGTGGGCTTCTTCCAGAGAATATTATTCAGAAGATTAACATCTATGCTGATGACACCACTCTCTATTCTGGTGTTGGTTCATGCTCATCTCCCTCGGATCAGTTGAAATATGCAGTACGAAATGGCTTGTTTCGTTTAATCCAGCTCGTGTCTTTCAATCGTAGGCGTGTCCCTTTTCTTCCTGAGATTCTATTGGATGGCTCTGCTCTTGAGGAGAAATCGACTCTGAAACTTCTTGCTCTTTCTCTCTCATCAAATCTTTCTTGGAGTTCATACATTAGATCCATTGCTCTTTCTGCTTCTCATAAAGTCGGTTCTCTCTATCGCTTCAAACACTTTTTCACACCTGAGGCTATTCTCTATCTCTATAAATCTACTATCAGACCATGTATGGAGTACTGTTGTTACATTTGGGCTGGTGAATCTCTGTCCCATTTGAAGGTTCTTGATAAGGTGCAGAAACTTATCTGTAATTTGATTGGCCCTACCCTTTCTTCTTCTCTACACTCTCACAGACGGATGTTGCTAGTCTCAGTCTTTTTTTATATATACTATTATGGCATGTGTTCTTCAGAATTGTCCGATCTATTCCCTGCTTTTTTGTTCCTGCTCGTTTGACTCGTTGGTCTAGTGGGCAACAATCAATTCACTCTTTTGATACCTCATTGTAATACAGCTTCCTATTCCAGTAGCTTCTTTCTAAGAACTGCAAGCTTGTTTTCCTGCTACCTATAGTCTTGGTCTTTTCCAGACTAAAGCCAATAGGCATCTCCTGTCTTTGCGAAAATCATATTTCGTTCTTGTTAGCTCCTTACATCAAGTCGCTTCATGCCATGTCTGGGGCGATTTCCATTAAAAAAATAAATTAATTAAAAATGATATTTGTCAAAACAATCCGCAGACTGTTTCTGAATTCAAAAGGGCCATCACAACCAATATTAGTCCTATCCAGGTGTGCTTACAACACAAAGGTGTACATTTGAAGCATATAATTGAACGTTGATAAAGCAAACACTGTTGGACATTTGTGACTGAAACTTGGTGTACAAGTCAGTCATAGACTGAAGTTTATTGGCACCAAATATGATTGGATTCTAGAAAAGATTGTTGATTGACGATTCCATGGGTTGGTAGTATAAAATTATGAACATCCTGTACCATATGTACTTACTGTCAACCGGGGCTACTATATATAGGTTTGGGAGGCATAGATGTTGCTTTTGTTACGCAAAACAAGCCTATTCCTTGAATCAATAACGCTTATGGTTTTGATATTCTTTAAAGAGTGAAGAAAAATTGTTTGTTCAGATTCTTATACTTTTTTTAAATATCAAAAACTTATCATAGTAGCCCGTCATAGGGGCTACTATGATAATGCATTATCATAGTAACCCTGTCATACAACATAATTATAACTCTACCTTATAACAAAAAATTGGAACAAAAAAAGATGAACAGGCGCAGCTGCAATAATCATTGTCAATTTTGCGTTTTCTCACACCAAACGTACATGGTCGCAAATCAGCAAGATTGCGCGCTGAACGGCTATTCCTGCAGTTATATTTGGTCCATGTTTTTGTGATGTTTTCTCTTTTGATCAAATATAGTCATCAAGAAGATTGGCAACTGCATTTCCAAGAACTTTGCCACTGGCTTAGCATTGGTGGGAAACAGAAAATAACACAGTTGTAACATACATATGTTACAGCCCAGTGCATGCAAATCAAGGTTGATGAGTTAAAAGCGAAAAATACAGGTTGACATAGAATTATCATAGTAAGTCCCAATTGTCAAAGTAGCCCCGGTTGATGGTATTTATCTACTAGTTTCTCTACCAAAACTTGTGAGTCCCTTCTGCCCTACTATTTTAACTCATAGCTAGGGTGTTAAAGAAAGTGACCTGGAAATGTATTATGACGTACCATATAAGAAAGAATGTATGCAGAATGGTTTACGAATCGTGATAATGTATAGCATTGACATTTATTACATTGCGGAGAGCAGCTCCTATGAGGAGATTTGGTCATACGAGGACCAATCAGCTTCCAGAGCGCATTAATTTTAACCGTCCTTTAAAGGACTACTTCAGCTCCTTTGACAGAAGTCAGAGAGTTCCCCCAGAACACACAAAGAAGGACGTCCATTCTCCTCTTTCCTGCCTCGGTCACCGACGCCGAGCAAAGCTATCCTCACTGAAGATATAAGAAGACTTTCGGCAGCCAACTGAACTTTCTTACTTTATTACTTCCTTCACTCTTCTATTTCTTTCTTCACTGTCCTAAATTTTGTAAACCTACACCCAACGGTGTCGGTAACATAAAAAAATACCTTTCGTTGTTGTTATAAAAGGACTTTCTTTTCCTTTCGTTTGACGTCCGTGTTATTATAAAAATATTATAGGAGTTTGTTTCACAATCCACGCTAAGATAGGCTCCTATAAATGTTCCAATGCTTTTTCAGCTGAAAGGGTTCGAAATCAGAGAGAGAGGGAGGGGGGGGGGAAAGGGCTGATACTGGGGTTTGCCTGCTATTTCTTCTGCGTTTGTGTTCAAGTCAAATTGTAAAAGCCCCCCCCCCTTTAATTCACACACACACACACACACACACACACACACACGGGGAGAGATAAAAGAATAAAACATGATCCAACTTTTCTGTTTTGCATTGATTACGTCTTAATCAACCTGAAACAATGACGAAACTGAACAACAAAACATTTCCTGCTTTTTTATTCAACAAAACAAAAACACATCAACCAAGAATCGAGGAGAAGGGGGTCGGCCATTGTTGAATGTTTTCACTTAGAAACTGTCTCTTTGTCTACCCTGTACCCAACCTCCTCGCCCTACCCCCCTTCCCCTCCAACCCGAAACCCAGCAAATTACTGAAACTTGGATTCCCCGATTTTTTGTCGTTATTCATATTTTTTTGTTACTTTTTCTTGATGATGATGATGATGATGATGATGATGATGATGATGATGATGATGATGATGATAGTTATAATCATTTACAGTGGAACCTCGTTTTTCGAACAAAATTCGTTCTGGAAAGCTGTTTTGAAACCGAATTTTTCGAAAACCTAATCACATTTTCCCATTAAAAATAATGTAAAAACGATTAATTCATTAATTCTTATATATAGACTATTGTTGGTGCTTCTGCAGTAATGTGTACATGTTACATAATGGATGGATGCTTGTGAACGATTACATCAGCTAGTATGGATTTGATATCGAGGTGGACCAGAGCAAAATCTTGACACGAAAATTTGAGGAACAAGTTCACTCTCTGACTAAAAATATAAATATACCTGAACTCTGACCCCTCGTCGGCGAATTTCGGGAATTGAAATTTTGTTAGAAAACCATGACATTTCCGGCTTGAATTTTTTGTTCGAAATCCGAATTGTCCAGCTCCGAGACGTTCATGAACCGAGGTTTGACTGTACATAGTTTGTCTTTGGATTATTGGCCTTATCAACGTTGATATTTATATAGGGACGGGCGATGAAAGTGAAAGTGTTTGTTCTTTAACCAAAAAAGGAATACTATTTGTAAACAAAGATCCTGGCTTGGATAGGTTTGTAGCAGTAACATATTTTTATGCACTATTTTCTTTTGATGCAAATAGACAGGCACCGTTAAGTAATTAGCCCATCAGCTAATCAGATGTCTTGGCGTAAGAATACAATTTGTTGGACTTCTTACGGCACCCACGCAAGTTGGTCTTTCCCGCTTTCAATCAGCTGGAGTTTCGAGAGTCGTACGAATCGAACGTTCTGCTGCTGACTCTTCCAACTCACCAGCAACGGGATGAAATCTACGAAGATGTGTGTCTCCTCTTTTTTAAAGAATGACTATTAGTTGTTTTGAATTCCTTTTCAGAACCGCCAAAATAAAATATATTTTCGGTTAATCTTCAATGTCATCGTCTAATTATTTCATCTATGAGTCGGATGGACATTCTATCTAATTGTTTCGCATATGGAGTCAGATGTGTTAAGTTATCTCCCTTGTATTGAGATATAAGAGTTCTATACCTCTTAACCTCACTCCATCATTATCATTATAAAATGGTGACCCCGACGTGATTAATTTATTTTTTCATCAAGCTTAGAAATGTACCAGGATCCACGCTGACAGTTAAAATGTAATAAATGTTGAAAATGGATGAAAACGTCTATGTTGAATGAAAGAAGAAAACATGGTTTACGAACACAACATATTTATAAATTTACAAATTTTCAAGGTAAGTCTTTCTAATGCTTTTTTTTATTATTTCAATATGATAGGGCAAAACTATCGCGTGTTGAAACAAAGCGAGTTATTTCTGATGGCAAAAAGAAAAAACAACACCAACCATAACTTTGCTTTTTAAAAAAAATTTCTTCCTTTGATTAAGGAGGTAAGGGGCCTTGAAAATACGGCATAATCACGTTGACACACCGGTTCCCCGTTAGACCACCGAAGTTAAGCGACGTTGAGCCTGGCTGGTACAAGATGAGTGACCATTTGGAAATACTAGGCGCTGTATGTCACCTCTCTTAACCGGGATATACATGCTGACTGGGGATCGCACGTGACTTTGCATTCTCCATAAAACTTCCACTTTCAGTGGACGCCGACTGCCCGACACTGGGCGAATACCACAAAAAAGTAATATTACCCGGTTGTTCAAGGGGGCTAGACATAAAAGAAAACCGACATCGGGTGGTATGTAGGAGGTGACTAGAGACTGGGGTGTTAAAAACATCAAAGACGTTAGAAATGAAAGAAAACAGTCGCCGCCCACATAAAGAAATATGAAAGAAAGAACCCGATTCAAATTGGAAAGTTAAAGAAAACACAAAGATTGATATACATGTCAATCTTATACTATAAAATTATCCGATCTTAATGAAATTCTCAGTATTTATTAATTAGTGTACACTTTCTGCCAAAAATGATGGACAAAAAATGCTCCGCCAGTATTCACACTAATATTGATATAGAATAATAAAATGACGTTTGACTTGCTATTTGTTTTTTTGTTTTTTCGCCACTCTCCCCACACCATTTGAAATGGTTTCATCCAGAGTCTAGAAAAGGGCACGTTTTTTACTCGCTAACATTTTGTGTGAGGAGACGTATATCCTATATCTATTTATATAAAAATACACAAATAAATACACATTGGTCTTTAATATCGATTGGAGCATAAATGAATGTCAATATAAAGTATCTTTTAGCAGACATCTAGGACATGACGGTGGCTAAGGGGTTAACGACACGGACTGACAAGTTCGAATCCAGTTCGTTCCACAAAGACACTTTTACTTAGGATGTTGGCAACCTTCACGTAGTCCCTCTTGTAAGCACCAGATGTCTTCCTAGAAATAATTCTAATAGAAAAATATCGTGGAAACCAATGCCAACAATGGAATCATCTGATTGAATGGACCATACATCTTAATTACCGCTTTGTTTTGTTTATGACTTATCAGTTTCCACAACAAAAATATGTATTTTAATTTACTTAGCTTTTAACACATCTTATTCTCAAGTATGGGTCAGAATGTTTGCTAATCATTACTATTAGCGACATAAATTATTTTAAAGGAAATACCGTAGGTAAATTAGTCAAAAATGATTTATCTTTTGGCTAAGATCAAAGTGTAGTATCTGTTCCGATGGATACTGCACCCCATACTGGTGTTGTCTTGGCCTTCGGGTCTTGGTTTATACCGGTCAATGGGTCTGTCCTGTGCAGTTCTAGGAGGTCCCCCCCCCCAGGCTTCGCCTCCCCTCTTTGGGGAGGAGTAAGTTTATTGCTTACTGTCTGAGGCGCCCCTACCGGGGAATGCCGACGGGGCTGCCCTGACAATTTTTAAACCCTACTTTCCCGACCCGACTTTGGGTCACATCTTACTTGTGGGAGTAAGATAAAAACTGGCCTTGTGCCTAACTCCTGGAGAGGAGTAAATCAATACTCATTTGTGAGCTATTTAAGTAAAAAAGAAACAGATTAAATATTTAATAGAAGTTATAAGTATTTTAAGTTACCGTAAATATCGGTTCTGAGCAAAATAGCCATCTTTGTTTAGTCAGCAACGTAAGAGTCTGTACCCCCCCCCTCATAAAAATAATTAAGAACACGGCTGTGAATTAAGTCAACTATGTTTGAATATAAATAGAATAACGTTCTGACCCATACCTGAGGATAAGATGTGTTGACAGATAAATAAATGAAAATCCGTATCTTTTACCAGACATCTTAATTACTTTTTTGCTTTGTTTAATGATAATCAGTTTCCACAACAAAAATATGTATTTTTATTTATTTAGCTTTCAGCAGATCTTCTCATCCTCAGGTATGGGTCAGAATGTTATTCTATGTATTTTCGGCACTTGTGCAGATTAGGGACGGGCCGAAATTTATTTGCTTTCGTTTTAGAAGAGCTCAAATAGTGTAAGGGGCTGACAACTCTCTTTTTTCCACTAATCCCCCCCCCCTCCCGCAGTCTTTTTGAATAAATTTCTGAATTGTATCCCGTTTAGAAAACAAAAAACAAGAGAAAAAAACAAGAGAAAAATTTATTTTTTAAACTGTAAAAAAATCAAAAATGTGTTCAACCAAACACGATGACTGTTCTAATTTAAATTTTTAAACTGTTCGTTTTGAAATGGAAAAAATATATACTGTTGATTTTCACAAATTTTAATTTCTTCGATAAATGTTCTATTAATTAATTGAATTTGCATTACTTTTTATTAAAAAAATCATATTTTCCATTTTCAGAGAAATTATGTACTTAAAAGTGAAACAAAAAGATAGTTGTCGGCCCCTTACCTTATTGAAGCTCTTCTAAAATGAAAACAAATAATTTTCGGAAGTGCCGTATTTTCAAATATAGTTACCTTAATTTCATTTAAAACATCCCTGAAAATCAAATATTTGTCAATAGCCATCGAATCGCTTTTCTCAGTTGCATCATAAAGTGGCCTGTAGTATAGAACGCCGTGCTTCGAATAAAATCAATATTTTTCTCTCGCGTGAGAATTGAACTCTTAAGAGCAAAGTGTAGCATCTGTTCTGATTGCACTTCATCTTTTCTGTCCTCGGTCAGCGGAGGAGAAATCCTTATAGACTGACGCAATTTAAATGTTTGCTCCAATCCAGAGTGCCTCTTTTTGGGGAGCTAGATTTTAAAAACCGACCTTGTGTCTAACTCTGCCCTCGTGGAGAGGCAAGTAAATAGGAATTCCCTTTCGGGAATAAAAATCCCCACACAAAGAATTTTTATTATTTGTTTGGTTTACAGAAACTCCCCGTTCATTTTTACAAATTAAAGTTCATTTCATTTTTTGCAGCAATGATATTTAATTTGTTTTTTAAATGCAACTTTATTTTGTATAAAAGGTTTTTTAAACGGAAATCTTTTGTTGAGAGAAAAAATAATTACATTTTCCTCCCATGATGCTCTGTTTAAAGTGCACTCTAAGATGGTGGCGGAGGGAGGGTTAGGGTGAGGGTGTAAATCACTCGTTTTTTTATGGTGGAAAATAATAGATTTTTATGAATTGTCAAAATAAAACCTTTTTAGTAGAGTTGAGTTTTACTTGCGAATAATAGGTGTTGTAAATGGTAATTTACTAGTTTAAGGCCGTTAATTATCTACACTGAAATAAACATACATAAAATACTTCCAAACAACTTATTTTGTACTAAAATTATTGAATAATATGCGAGAGTGGGGAGGGGAGCGATTTGTTCACCGGCCAACTTGAAAGAGAGAGGGTGACGTCATGAGTCAGGTAACTTCCGTTCCGTTATCCGGCGAGCTCATCCTTTGGAGTTGAGGATTTCGTCCGTATCAGACGTCTGTCAGCCAGCTGCTTGTGTAAGCTATTGAGAGCCCCCCCCCCCCCTCTACTTAAAACCGACTACGGTTCACAGAGATTGACTTTTGTGGAGAAGTCAATAAACTGTGTGAATCTATTTGTTTTCGAACAGTTTTCATTTTTTACAGCGTGATCGACCAGAACCCTTCAAATTAAAGTGGTGGACAAGTAAGCCAGCAACTCGTCGCCGTCGACAAACGAGAATCAAGTCCGATTAAACATGGAATGAGCGGCCATATCCAACAAAAGCATGGTCCATGCTATTTTCAAATATTACCTGTTTAGTTTTTACGGTAATATTAAAACTAAAATCCAACATGGCAGCCCGTCTTGGCCCATTTTGTCAAGAAAATTATGCAGGGGTAGATAACTTGAGTTATTTCCGGTTTGGAAATGCATATATAGATTTCAAGGTAATTTCCTAGTTTCCATCCAACCATCCATGTGCATACTCAGGAGAGCTTCACCACATGCTTGGGAACACAACTCTGCCCAGTGGTCGATCGGTTTGTTGTGTCATCACACGCGTAGTTCAGCAGGTTATACCGAAGTACTCGCTAAAGGCATCTTGAGGGCTGGATAAGTATAGGGCTCACCAAAATCGTTACACTTTACAATTTTATGGTTCTCCGCTTGCTGGAGCAATGTCCCTTTCTCCTTGTCAAGAATGGTCTTCTGCCGAAGCATCCATTTATCGATGGTCGTCACAGGAACTGCAACTACGTGTAATGAATAGAGGGATTTTTTGTTCAAGGTTTACTCTTCTAGATCCGCTGTGTTTTGTCCATGCACATGTATATTAACAGGTTAATCTCGTGAAAGATGTGGCTCTTCACCAACCACTCACCAACCACGGACGTTCATTCGCTACGGAGAGGCTGTATTTTTCACATCACATAGTGCTAGAATGTATGAGAACCAGTCGAGGATGTCACGAATCGGCTATCTCGGATAGGTCCTACTTCTTTACAAACACTTTAGCCTAAACTACTTAACTTAATTATAATGGATCAACCATAGTCGAGAATGATCTGAATGCTCTGTTTTCAGTGGTTACTACATGGAGATGTGGGAAAGGGTGCCATTCCTTTCTCTCGATTGCTCCACTTACCCTTCATCTTTGCCTTATAATGCTGAGTGTTTAGCAGGGAGACATCAAGTGCTATTTCTTAAGTCTTTGGTATGACTTCACCACGTAGGGACATTCACTATAGAGAAGCTGTATTTTTCACATCACATAGTGCTGGGATGTATGGAGACCAGTCGAGGATGCCATGAATAGGCTATCGTGGAAAAGTACTAAAATGGTCGACAGTACAGATTGTGCTTGATCGTGGACGCCTTGGTATAGCGCCAGAGTGAAAAATAATCATCAAGAGGCGGAGTGACTTTCCCGTTCATGGTGTTGTATGTTAAGATAAGGTCGCTCTACAGGCTTCACTGTTCAAGTGTAAGTAGATCCAACCACAGAAGCCACTCCTTGTAAGTGAGCATGGAAAGCCCATTCACTATGTGTGAAGTTAGGTGTTGTACGCAATCAAGGTGAAGAATGTCTTTTTTCAAGCACGGGCTGCAAGCCTGAACTGCATACTCCAGTATAAGTTGAACAAGGGACACGTATATCATCATCATCATCATCATCATCATCATCATCATCATCATCATCATCATCATCATCATCATCATCATCATCATCGTCGTCGTCATCATCATTTTTTCACAAAGGACACGTATATCATCATCATCATCATCATCATCATCATCATCATCATCATCATCATCGTCGTCGTCGTCGTCGTCGTCATCATCATTTTTTCACAAAGGACACGTATATCATCATCATCATCATCATCATCATCATCATCATCATCATCATCATCATCATCATTTAACAAAGGACACGTATATCATCATCATCATCATCATCATCATCATCATCATCATCATCATCATTTAACAAGGAACACGTATATCATCGTCGTTATCATCATCATCATCATCATCATCATCATCATCATCATCATCATCATCATCATCATCATCATCATCATCAGTATCATCATTTAACAAGGGACACGTGTATCATCATCATCGTCGTTATCATCATAATCATCACCATCGTCATCATCAGTTTAACGTCCATTTTACATGTTAGAATATGTTGGACGGCTTTTAGAAATCGACTTCCAAACTAACTTATTTCTAACCAGGTCTTTATTTATCCCTCTTTCTCTCAAGTCCATTCTTATCACTTCCTCCTATGTTTCTTCGGCCTTCCCCTGTGAACTTAAACTGTTACCTGAACTGTTTTACATCTACCAACACAAGAACTCTCATCCATTCTTTCAACGTGGCCATACCATCGAAGTTCCCTCTTCTGCACACATCTCTCTATACTGTCCAGATGTAATCTTCCTCTGAGGTCATCAGATCTAAGTCTGGCCTTAAGACTCACATTACACATCCACGGTATCATTCTCATATCATTTCTCTCCATGCAACGCATGTCCTCAACCCTCACTGGCCAGGTTTCAGTTCTATATATCATTACACTGCGTACACATGCCTGATAGACTCTTCTTTTGAAGAATTTGTCTGTTGCTTTGAATTTGCCTTTTACTGTTAAAATTTGGCAAAATTCTAAATGAATTAATCAAAGATAGAAATCTGATGGGAAGCATACAAAAACAGAGCCATAAATAGATTGGTGAATCGAGTAAGATATCAGACTGAAGAAAATCTGAGGAATATCATGTTACATACAAAAAAAGTGTGATATTTGCAGATGGGAGAGAGCGTTGTTGGACGCCGAAAGGCCAAAAGAAGTTTGCAGCCTAGGGGCCCTGCCACGGGTTAATGTGGCACTGATTTTTAGAGGATCATAGCAAAATGAATGCTTCATACCTAAAAATTGAATTAGTTGGTTTAAAAAAAAATTTATAATCTAAATATTTGATACTTCTTCTTTACGTGTCTTTGAAACATGTTGTAATATGACAGTTCCCCACTTGTTTACGCAGTCCATTGCATTATTTTTGTACCCCGCAACATTTTTCAAGCTGCACTGGTTGCGCAGTAGAGAGCAGTGTTGCATCGTATGGTCCTCTTCTTCACATTCACAGATGGTTGGGTCAGTTTTGTAGCCCCATCTAGCCATAACAACTTTTGATCGTTCATTCCCGTTTTCAGGTGGTTGAGTGTTTTCCACTAGACCAAAGGTGCTTCTGAGCCAGAAGGGAGTACCTCAGTAGTCATGTTAGTAGAAGGGAGGCCACTCTCTAGCCGTCTGGCTCACAGCTGTAGTCTAAACTCTTCCTGAAATGTTGTTAGGAACTCGACATGGCTGAGGACGCTTCTCCTTGACTTCAGTCGTTGGGTCGTTGGGTCACGCCCATGAAGGAGATAGCGTTCATCACTGGTAGCCTTTGTTATCTCTACTCGTTTGGCAACTTCCCGTCTCACATCCGCAGGGGCAATGTCAGTGAGGAGATGCAGTCTGTTCAAGTTGGTAGGCTTCAGGCAGCCAGTGATCAAATGCTAGGTGTTGTTCAATGATGGGTCTAATTTTTTGGCATGTATTGATTTCTTCCAAACAGGTAGAAGCATTCACGTCGCGATCCCTGTCAAGTAATACCTACTCTTACCTGCAAATTCTACCAAATTCTTTGAAGCAAGCAAAAAAGACAAGCTATGTCCATAAGCTCAACGAATGTCAGCTGTTCACTGCCCGCCAAGAAACTTAAATCGCCCAGGTTGAAAAAAGAAAAAAAAATTCCAAATTCTTATACCTACTCCCCACCGACACCATTTACATGATGGTTTTTATTTTGGGGTTTACAAACCCCATTTGGATAAATAAATCAAAATTTACCAGAAAGATTGCTGGGGGAGGAGTGAAGTAGATACCAGAGCTGACTGATGACTTGGCGAGCTGTGTTCGAACCCTGTCGGATCCACAACACCACTTTTACTATAGATGTTGGCAACTTTCACGTTGTCGCTCTTGTGAGCACGCGATTCTAATAAAAGAATCGAGAATATAAATGCCTCCCCCCCCCCAACAGAATCAGGCTGTCATTGGTTAATATGGTACTGACCTTAGAAAATGGATGCCCTCAAATCTAAAAACTGAACATGTTGGTTAAAAAAAAATTATAATCTGAAAAATTGTGTACTTAAGCCATAGTAATCCGAATTGGGCACATCATATATTTTTGTCGATATCGGCACTTTAATACGTTTCATCAACAGCAGAAGAAGAATGGATATCGGTAGCTTTTGGTATTGGAATGATGTTAATCTCTTTCTGTTTATTTTTTTTTGGGGGGGGGGTTCAATAAAAGCTTTTTTGGCATATTTCCCAAAGTCGGCATCATATTGTGCAAACCTCACACCTTTATGCCAATGTTGTGACGCTGTTATCTTGAACAATGATTCTCTTGTTGTCAAGTCGATAATAATTATGCATATCTTTTCCCTGACAAAGAAATGTGAAAATTCCCCAATCTATAATAAAGACCAATGTGTATTTATTTGCACTGACAGTGTTTTGAGTAATTTCAATTCTAATTTTATTTTTGCTCTGTACCTACATTCAGCTCTCTCACAAAATGGTATCCCTATGAAGGACAGCACATCCAACTCGGATCTACAATGTTATATATCTACAATGTTATATATATATATATATATATATATATATATATATATATATATATATATATATATGTAGTCTAAAGAAGCTTTGAGTCATTTTAAACAAATGAAAAAAAAAAAGAGAATTCAGTTTAAATTCCCAGAGAAACTAAGTAAATCCAAGATATCGCAGACTTAGCATTCGTTGGAAAATTCATAAATAAAAAAGGGGGATTCAAATATCTAACAGTGAAACAAAAACAGGGGACCTTAACTTAAGCGTGAAATATTAAAACGGGGATCATCAGCTGTTTACCATGTAACTGTTTCGGAGATTTAAAAACAGGACAGTTATAATATTCATGGCTCTCCAATGGTACTGATAAAGCGACCATTTCCCCAATAATCAAGTGTAGAAATAATTCAGCTTAAATTTCACTAATATATACATAAATAAATAATAATAATAATAATAATAATAATATAATAATAATAATAATAATATATTACCCTTAAGACTACAGTGTGATATGGTAATTTGCATATCAAATAACATTAATTATAACAATAATAATAATAATACTATCTAAACACCACATCCAAGAACCACTCCGCGATATGGTAGCTAGCTATAAAATTATATAGGAATAAAAGTTGCATTGAAAAAAAAAAAAAGCTTAAGTACCTTAGGTACCAGATAGGCAATATATATATATATATATATATATATATATATATATTTGTTATAGTTTATTATCTATGGCGTATACGTTTCGTCCTTTTTAATCTGGACTCATCAGCATAGAGATATGACTATTCACTACCGGTCATGCGATTCGAAACCCTGGATTACAATAATGATTGATTGATCAAGTTCAAATAAGTTTAGAAAGTGAACATAAAACCAATTTTTTCAAGAGTGCTAAATACCAAGCAGAGCATTTATAAAATTACATAAACAATATTATAGCCTTACGTTAATCAACCAACGTTTCGATGCTATCGAATCTTGTCAAAGGCAGAATGAAAATAAAATCAAAAGTGAAAATTTAGAGCCTCGCATTGGAAAACACCAGCTGAAGCTAGATTTTAAGAGAGGAGGAAAGAGGTTAATGAGTGTGTTAGAAAAGGTGGGGAAGCCTACCAAATTCCATTTTGGTTAAGTCTAGGTCAGCTATACGTTAGCCCATTAAGTTTGCACTTATGAACGTCAGCTTCCTCACATATCTTTAGTCAGATGATGATTAGTTCAACGTCTGTTGGGGCAAACAGGCATGCGGGGGGGGGGGGCGCTACAACAGACAAATAAAAAAGTGTAATACAGATTTAAGGTGAAAACTTTAAAGAACTGTGGGAATGTAAAACTCAAGTATCTAAAATAGTTAGTATATCTGTTAACACCCTAGGGTGAGCCACGACCAGTGATAACCTGTACAGGGAGAACATTTAACAATAGTAATAATGATAAGATAAGGAGTAATAATATTAAGATGATAACGTAAATCGTGGACATCTTTTTAATGATTATAATAAAGTTAACATATTATTCTCTCTCTCTCTCTCTCTCTCTCTCTCTCTTTCTCTATCTCTCTCTCTCTCTTTATCTCTCTCTCTCTCTCTCTCTCCATATATATATATATATATATATATATATATATATATATATATATATATATATATATATATATATCGGAATTCAGAAAACTCTTAGTAGAAAATACAAAAATTTTAGAAATTAGTACTAACAAACAAAAACTCCATATAGTAGAAACCCTATATATAAAAACAAAATAAACCCTAATTAATAGAATTAACTATAATATATGTAATAATATTCTAAAATGTTTATAGCTCCAATATAGTTTCGTACTTAGTACATAATTCCCGCCAAACACCTTCTATAAATACTACACATGGTCTAGACTGATTAGTCTCATTCCCCCTGAAGATGGACCCAGATGGGTCCGAAAGTACTTGGAAGACAGATGCAAATTATGGCAAATTCATCAGCCAATTCCCATCTTAAACTAAGATCTTAATTCGGACTATTGAAAGGATCTACCAAAGGATATCTAAGCACGAGTTGTCTATTATATTCAACAATAGTTGCCTGAAAGAGAAAATGCTGCCTATATATATATATATATATATATATATATATATATATATATATATATATATATATATATACAATATTAATTTTAAGTAAATAATATTATATTATTTGTATTCTTTGATGAATATAGTACTTCTAATCTAGGGAATCCTGGGAGAGCTCAACTCTTGTGTAGTGACGAGCAGATTCTAGCATGGTAGATCCGAGTTGGATGTAATCTTTGTAATGGTACATAAAAGTTGTGTAAAACTGTTCTGTTTGGAGAATTCATTTTTCCTGTCCTGGGTGGGGTATTCTTCCAATATATATATATATATATATATATATATATATATATATATATATATATATATATATATATAGATAGATTGGACAGTCAAATGGATAGACTTAGGTAGAGTATAAATGGAAAAGTACTAACCCAACCTTAAAGATAAGGACTGTTCGGTCAAATTTTAACATTCTATACTCAAAATACTGCATGCATCAAATTAGCTCAATGTAAGAACTTTCAGGTCAAACAGAGCTATTGTAGAGTAAATTGAAATAAATACATTTATAACATTATTTATATCAGTTCTATGAATTCTCTCTTTCTCTCTCTCTCTCTCTCTCTCTCTCTCTCTATATATATATATATATATATATATATATATATATATATATATATATATATATATATATATGTTTTTGTCTTTTAAGGGAAGTGGGGTCTGATCAACTCTGCTGGGAAGCCATGAAATTAAATACTGTCTTGTTTTTAAATTCCCGAAACAGTTTTTCATGGTAAACAACTGATGATCCCTTAAATAATGTTAGAAGCAAACTAATATAATAACTGAAAAAGTTAAATTGACTTACATGAGTGATTTTCCACTGAACGACTTGGGACTTCAAGTTTAAAAAAAAATTTTTTTTTTAATATAGTTTTAATGGTTGAGAAACTTTCAAGACTATATATATATATATATATATATATATATATATATATATATATATATATATATATATATATATGTGTGTGTTTCACCACAAGACCACAAAAACCTTGCCAAAATATGTACGATTCTTTATGGCCATGTAGACAAATACTGTTAGCTGTGAATCTGCTCTTAGTGTTAGCATTATCACAATGAAAAGGTTGAGATAATTTGCAGTTGAATTAACAAATAGGATATTTGGTCAATTGAAATTATGACAGGAAAATGTTTGCTATTTTAAGAATAAAACAATGAAAATCTTTGAAGTACAAAGTCAATCAATTACAGTTGAATATAAATTAGCCAATCAAATCTCTGCATGACGACCAACCAGAAATTAATCAAAGAGAAAATAGAAATCAAAATGAATATGACTTGTGGAAATAAAATGACTTAATCAATTTCATAATAACAAGAGAAAAAATAAAAAGAATTTGACTCAAAAGTTTAAAATTGGAATTTAAAAACTTTCAGAACAAATAAGAAAGCCAGAAATTTTGAATTTAATCAAAATAAATTGAAAATTGAAACAATAAGCAAAAAATAAAATTATTGTTTTAAAACTACTCAGAAAATCAACAAATCTTAAATTGAATAGAACTTTTTTCTCTTTGTAAAAAATTTGTTCAAGGTTTGAATGTTTAAGATCGTAATTAAAAATTTTCAGAATAAAACAAGGAACAGAAAAATGTTAGATTTAATCAAAATAAATTGAAAATTTAAACAATAAGAAAATTAAAACAAAAACCCAGAAAATCAACAAATTTTTAATTGAATAAAGCATTTTCTTTTTGGAATATTTTTAATTATGAAAATGGATGATAAAGAGAATTGCGACAGATGTTTTGGTTATCTTTAGAAATGGGAGTAAAGAGTGTGGCTATATAAAGAACATAATCCCAAAGTTATGCCATCGATTTTCCAAACACGCAGTATAGATTGAATGGTATCAACTGGTGCACCAGCAGAGTGGACTGCAGACAAGTACTGTTGATGTGAATCTGCTCTTACTGTTTCACAATGAAAAGGTTGAGAGACTTTGCAGCTGATCTGACAAATAGAAGTTTTGCCAACTGATGTCAGGAAAAAGTTTGCTATTTTAAGAATAAACCTTTGAAGTCAGACAAAGTCGATCAATCACTCGGTATAGATTAAATGATATCAACTGGTGAACCAGCAAAGTAAACTGAAGACAAATACTCTTTGTTGTGAATCTGCTCTTATTGTTATCATATTGTATAACAAATCAGACACAAATGACTTTTAATTCAACAATAAAAAAGTTGAGAGAATTTGCTGTTGCATTGACAAATACAAGTTTGATAAGTTGAAATTATGACAAGAAAATGTTTTCTATGTTAAGAATAAACCATTGAAAACCGTTGAAGTCAAAGTCAACCATTCACAGTTGAATAAAAATTAGCCAATCAAATCTCGCATGACGACCAACCAAAAATGAATCAAAGAGAAAATAGAAATAAAAACGAATATATCTCGCTGAAAAACATGACTTAATCAATTTTATAACAGTAAACAAGAAAGCGAAAGAGAATTTGATTCCAAAGTTTAAAATTGAAATGAAAAAACTTTTCATAATAAATAAGAAACCAAAAAATGTTGAATTAATCAAAATAAATTGAAAATTGAAACAATAAGAAAATAAAAACAAAACAAAACAAAAACAGAAACAGAAAATCAACAAGTTTTTAATTGAATAAAACTTTTTCGATGCTTATTTATATTGAGATACATGCGAAATATGGCAGTTCAAAATAAAATAACAGGAAAACTTATGGATATACTTACTTATCAGTGAAAAATATTAGTGTACACCAAAAATTAGGGAAAATAAGCGAGTAGAATTTTAATAAAAAATAAAATATCCATAAGTTTTCCTGTTATTTTATTTTGAACTGCCATATTTAGCATGTATCTCAATATAAATAAGCACCACTTTTTCTTTTCAGACATAATTTGAAATTATGAAAATTGATGATGAGGAGAATTGTGACAGATGTTTCATTTATCTTTTTCTGACCCCACTTTATAAATATGTGTAGGGGGCTCTGCAATTCCTGGTAGTGGTTGAATCAGGATTAAAATAGATATCCCAGCACAAAGAAATCTTCATTCATGTCCCGATTTACTTAGTTCCTCACTAGGGCAGAATTAGACACATGGTCGGTTTTTAATGTGAGGAAAATCCAGCTCCCCAAAAAGGGGCACTATGGATTGGAACAAAAATAAAAATTGATCCAGTCTAGAAAGACGTCTCCTTCACTGACCGAGGACAGAACAGATGAAGTGTAGTCTCAGGACAGATACTACACTCTGATTTTGCTAACAGTACCTCCCTATTCCACGTAAAGAAGTAATTGTTGATATATGATGACTGAAGCATCCTTTTAAGGAGAGAGGTAAATAATATTTTGGGACTTTTTCACTCATTCGTACGTAGATGTACAGGGCGTTTATCTAGAAACTACAATCTGATCAGTACCAGATTAATGTAGTGGTAGATGTCGCGATCATCAATTTTGGGGATGAGGAATTTGTGGTGATGATGCGGAGAGACTGAGGAATAAGTGGCCATGACTAGCATGCGCTCGCTGCAAGGAAACAATGGCTAAACACGGGAGCAAACCTGGAACCGTTTGATTTCGACATGAGGGTTGCGATTATACAAATTAGGCGCTTTTGGCAGTTCAAAATAGTTGAATAAAAAGAAGTGAGATTTTTGCTTGAGGAGGGGACCATTTTTAGATGCCACGTCGTTCGCATGTGTTTTGGACGGTGGTCAGTTTATCTCTTGTTTTTAACTGTTATCGGTTTATCTTTTGTTGGTGAAGAGAAGAACGAAAAAGTACTGCTGCTGCTGATACTAAGAGTGAACGTCTTCTCTGTTGGTGGTGATGGTGAAAAACGAAGAAAATAATCCGGCACGAGTGTGTGTTCTTTAAACTCTAAATAATTTACGTGACTGAAATAGGAATTAATTAACCAAATATATCTATCAGAATTATCATTAGTTACACTATTATGTCTTCAGACTATTGTCCTCATCAACTTTGAGATATAATTTCAGAGAAATCCGAAAAGAAATATTATGACATTTTTTTTCTTTACGAAAAAAAAAAAAATTAGATTTTAGTGCAGTAGAATAGTGAACGTTGGGTCTGCGTTATTGTAACTAAATGTTTAGGCATATTTGACATTAGGGCAATGGCTAAAATATGTAACTCTTCTGTCTCATCTATTACTAATAGAGATTTGGTATCTGTCTGTCTGAAGCCGAAACTATACTATTACTTTTATTAACTGCACTATTGTACTATCTTTTAATCCTCAATTCAGGGTTAGTGTAGTATCTGTTCTGTTGTCATGAGATCCTCTCAGGGATTACCTCCTCCTTTGGGAGGATAGTGTAGTATATATTCGTTCGTCATGATACCATCCTCCCAGGCATTACTTCCTCTTTTTGGGGGTGGGTGGGTGGGTGTGTAGGCAGTGTAGTATATGTTCGTTCATCATGATACCATCATCCCAGGCACTACCTCCTTCCTTTTTTTTGGGGGGGGGGGTGAGGAGTAATCTAGTATCTATTCTGTAGTTCTGATACCATCCTCCCAGGGATTATCTTCTCCTTTTTATTAGATAGTGGGGTGGTAGTAATATACTAGCGAAAATATGCGACCACTGGCTGCATACTTTTGCTAGTGACTCTAATTCTAGAACTATCAGCCTGAAGAGAAAATCAATTGTGGGTCGTGATGTAGCAACAATAGTTACTGAAATTTTATGAGCAGAAAATAAGTGATGATATTTATGTAAATGTCAAGGACTTTAATTCTTAAAGAAAAATTCAAACTGCAAATTCTGAAAGGATGTTGTCAAGAATTTCGCTTTTGTTTCCAGTAACTGAGATATTTTCACAAATCTAATATATAAAGTAATGGCGACTTTTTTTGTGGATCTGTAGATGGATTATCAAGGCTCAATTAACATTTCTGTTTCGTTATTCAGAATTGGTGTACTACTGAGATTGTTCTTATCGCAACAATAATCTATTTGGAATATCATATAATAGCAGAACTATTTAATCCAGCACTCCTTGCGAGTCACATCCATTTTTTTCTTATTGATACAAAGAGACAGTAGGAGGAACTAATGATACACACAAACATGACTCTCTCATAATACATTGGTATCCAAAACTTTAGTAGTATTTGAATCTTAGAGTAGTATTTGAATCTATGGGTACATTTATTTTTCGAGAGTGGGAAGTTATGTCTCCTTTGCTCCCCTTATAAAATAAATCAAACATAGCTTATTACACTCCCTATAACGTCTACTATCAAATGCTCCAAATGTCATAACAGTTTGTTGAGTAGTAGTTTTTTTGTTTTTGTTTTTCTCTAGATGTAAAAACCGAATCACTCATTCATAGCCACACAAACGTTTATCTTATTATATCTAATATATGAAGTAATTGTACTTTTATCACGGCTCAACGTTTATCAATGCCCAATTAAAATTTCTGTTTTGTTATTAAGACTTTTCGTAAGATTGTTTTTATCTCAACAATAATCTCTCTGGAATATCATATGATAGTAAAAATATTTAATCCGGACATGTCTTGCTATTTGCATCGATGTTTTCTTACTGATAGAATAGGAAGAAGTGAGACATGTCATGAGACAAAATTAGAAAGTAGCAACGAGAGAGAGAGAGAGAGAGAGGGGGGAAGAAAGAGAGAGAGAGGGAGAAAGAGAGGAAGAAAGAGAGAGAGAGAAAGAGAGAGAGAGAAACAGAGGAAGAAAGAGAGAGAGAAACAGAGGGAGAAAGAAAGAGAAAGAGAGAGATAGATAGAGAGAGAGAGAAAGAGAAAGAAAGAGAGAGAGATAGATAGGTAGAGAAAGAGATAGATAGATAAAGAGATAGATAGATAGAGAGAGAGAGAGAGAGAGAGAGAGGGAGAAAGAGAAAGAGAAAGAGATAGATAGAGAAAGAGAGAGAAAGAGAGAGATAGATAGATAAATAGATAGTGAGAAAGAGAGATAGTGTGTGTGTGTGTGTGTGAGAGAGAGAGAGAAAGCGAGAAACAGAGGAAGAAAGAGAGAGAAAAAGAGGGAGAAAGAGATAGATAGATAGATAGATAGATAGAGAAAGAGAGAGAGAGAGAGAGAGAGAAAGAGATAGATAGATAGATAGATAAATAGATATATAGAGAAAGAGAGAGAGAGATAGATAGAGAGAAAGAAAGAGAGAGAGAGACATAGTGTGTGTGTGTGTGTGAGAGAGAGAGAGAGAGAGAGAGAGAGAGAGAGAGAGATTACTTCTGGTAACTTCATTCTATCCGATTATTTGATTTTTAGTTTTAAAAATTACATCACAATTTACGATATAGTAACAAGATAAATATATTCATAAAGATTTCATTAAATATCGATTCAATGTCAACATTTTCGACTGTAAATTCTAAAAAAAGATATTGTCAAGAATTTTGCCTTTGTTTTTCTAGATATTTTCACAAATTAGAAATATTTTTATAATTATTTTTAGATGGCTCTATGAATATCTATACCAGCCTCTGTCGATCAGTCATTTTGTTATACTTAGAGCAACCTGTAATTTAAAAAGAGAGATTAGTTTCCCCAATATTGTTTATAAAGTCAGGGACTAGTGTTTAGATTCAGAATTTCCCTTTTTTGTGGAGCATCTGGTAATTTTAAACAGAGAATTATCTCCCCTAATTAATTGTTTATAAAGACAGGAACTAGCGTTTAGATTTAAAATTTCCCTTTTTTTGTGGATCACCCTTTATTTGAACTAGACTAGCTTCAAGCTTGGGTCGTTTGGCCTGTCTTGATCAGGCTAAAACCCCATTGCCACTATGACTTAATAGCAAAATATTTGAACAACTGAGGTAAAATTTATGAGTAAAAAAAATAGTACAACAAAAGTATATCCGGGTAAACCTTATCACCTCATTTCTGTTATAACACATAAAAAACACTTTTTTCAATCAAGTACAAAGAATTTAAGGCTTGGCTATTGTTGCTCAGGTCAAATTTGTTTAATATTTTACTGCTATTTTTGACATTTGCAAACAAATTACTTTAAAATTTCCAGTGTCTTTACGAATATAAGTTAACATGTTTCATCGGCTAAATCTGTCTGATTTGGAATATAACATCCATATTTTTGCTTGACCCCCTTTTCCGGCAAACTCAAAGTTTTTAAGACCTTAAGGTCTTAAAAACTGAGTTTGACTGATAACTGTTTTTTCTGTGCATGTGTATTTTTGTTTCTTAGGATGAAATAGGTACCTTCAGAAAAGTCAGTACAAAAATTTTAATTCAATTTTTAGTTTTTTAAGATAAGGTATAAAAACATAAATGTGGTAATATTCAATATATGTAAAATTCAATATATGTGTATATGTGTGTGTGATATTTTTGCGTTTCCTATAGAAAGAAAGGTTAGAAGATCTACATAAAATCTAAAAGTATATTCTTATGTAAAATTTACAGGAGAAGACAATGGAAGTGGTCCCGAATCTCTAAGTGCCCTACTAACCAAAGGGAGATATGGGGGGGGGGGCGAACCTCCTTTAAATCTTCAAGTTGGAAGTAGGTGGATATATATTTTTTTATGGAAATCGCTCCAGATAAGGCATGAACCCACTTGATGTAAGGAGCTAACAAGAACAAAAGATGATTATCACAAAGACAGGAGATGCCTATTGGGCTTAGTCTTGAAAAGACCAAGGCTATAGGTAGGAGGAAAACAGTCAGCAAGAAGAGGGTTTCACAAGCTTGCAGTTGTTGGAAAGAAGCTACTGTTATAGGAAGCTGTATTACAATGAGGTATCAAAAGAGTGAATTGATTGTTGCCACTAGACCAACGAGTCTACGAGCTAGAACAAAAGGAGGAAATAGATCATACAATTCTGAAAAACACATGCCATATTTATAGAAAAGACTGAGACTAGCAACATCATGTCCATGAGAGAGCGAGAGAGTGCAGAGAAGAAAAAAGGGTGGAGCCAATCAAATTACATATGTAGTTCTCCATAAAAATGCGCTTCCAACGATACCAAACATCCTCATCACCATCAGGGTATTTGATCACTCCTGGGGGAGGAACACCTCCCTGGTTTCCATCCACTTTATTGGTGACTGTCGTTCAGGCTTTTTTTGTCATAGTCGCCACGTTAGGCACTTCGGGTTGGCAATGCTATTTGCCCATAGCTTGGTGTCTGCATACAACACCTGGTATGCCCAAATGGTCACCCATCTAGTACTGACCAGGCTCAACGTCGCTTAACTTCGGTGATCTACATAGCTTGATACAAGTTCCTTCCCGGTTTAACCATAATTCTACTGGATTATATATCGTATATCGACCCTTGGAATCACATTAAGTAAATATGAAAGTGTTAGGGCGAATATGAAGTAAAGAAACACATTGAATGCTTATGAAAAAAAAAGAAACACAATTTGTTTAAAAGCGCCTTTAACAAAATAAAATTACCTTATGAAGTTAATTATGTGTGTTTTCTTATGTTTTAATAATGCTTCTGTTATCCACACCTGTTTTCTATTTCCAACAATTACATATCTACATGTAAACTAAATGTGTTCAATTTTCTTCCTTTTGTATGAGGCAGACTGTGGATATAAAAATAATCTAAATGAATAAATGGAAAACAGCTTACTCTTACATGAATCAATAATTTTGAAATACTGTATATATAGTAGAGATGAAAGGCCTAAAAATAGCTAATTAACTACCTATTTTGCATAACTATTTTAATACCATTCCCCTTATATTGATATAGAAGGTAGGAAGGATTCTTGAAATTCTTGGGGGTGAGGGATGAGGGGATTCTTGCCAGTTACGTGATCTAGTTAGCTGATGGTCATTCGCACTGACTGGGTATTTACTTCCTTCCCACCACAGGAAGATTTGGCACAAAGCTTGAAGGTTGGGAGAATCAAACCAGCGACCTTAAAGTTCTGGTCATTCGCACTGACTGACCAGAACTTTTAGGGTCATCGGCTCAAATATTTTCCAAATTCTTTCATTCTTGATGTCTCATATAGCGCCTTCCCCAACACTAGAAGGTCTACATCGTTGTGCAGCTGATAACGGAAGGGTATATTGAATATCTAATCTAACATATGCATTTTTCTTCTGTTATCAATAACTGTTATCTATTTCCAATAATTACATATGTACATATAAACTACTAGTGTTAATAGTGCTAAATTTCATGTTTTTCTTATGTGTTTTTTTTTTTTGTGAGGCGCGCAGTAGTTTAAAAAGAAGGAATTATCTCACCTACTTGTTATTGTTGTTGTTATTGTTGTTGTTATTGTTGTTATTGTTGTTGCAACGGCATTCACCCTGGTCGGGTTGACCCGGCTTCTTCCCTGGCCTGCCCTACATCTCGAATCATGGCGGCCCATGCATGGCGATCCTGAGCAAGGTCGCATGAGATAGCTAGCGACTCGCGATTCCACCTGTGGACCTGAGAGTTCAGCCAAGTTCTCAGCTGTCCACCGACACGCTTGTGCCACCCAGACAGAGAGGTAGAGAGGATTACATCGTGAATTAGCTCTCCCTCCGGGCGACGAGCTGCAAGCCATTGCTGCAATAGGACTTAAGATTTAGGTGTTACTTAATTGTTTATAAATTCAAAGATTGAAAATTTCGTTTCTTTTGTGAAGCAATCTGTATTTGAACCATACTAGCTTCAAGTTTGGCTCGCTTGGTCTGTCTTCCAATATATCAACCACTGAAATCACGCTAAGCAAATGTGAAACTGTCGGAGGTGAATATGAAAAAAGAGAAAAGAAACATGTGAAATGCTTATGAACAACTGTTTTCTATTTCCAGCAATTACATCATGGCCTCCGGTCAGTCTCGAGAGACAATGGATATGCTCTGCAAGGGTGGCTGCACATGTAATTGTGAAGCAAGGGTTACAGAATCTTCAACCACACCTCTCCTGAGTCGACACTGCCTGATTCCAGTGGCAAGTAGAAGTCCAGGACGACTGGAAACAATGCCGAGATAAGCGGAGAGCACATACAGCAGCACCTGATGTTCCCAAATGGTCACCCATTTAGTACTGACCAGGCTCAACGTCGCTTAACTTTGATGATTTAACGGGAACCGGTGTGTCAACGTGATTATGCCATACTATTAGGCATAGTTCGCAGTCAGCAAGTATAGGGTTAGAGAGATGACATACATCGCCTAGTATTCCCAAACAGTCGCCCATTTTAGTACAGGCCAGGCTCGACGTCGCTTAACTTTGATGATCTAACGGGAACTGGTGTGTCAACGTGATTATGCCATACTATTAGGCATAGTTCGCAGTCAGCAAGTATAGGGTTAGAGAGATGACATACATCGCCTAGTATTCCCAAACAGTCGCCCATTTTAGTACAGGCCAGGCTCGACGTCGCTTAACTTTGATGATCTAACGGGAACTGGTGTGTCAACGTGATTATGCCATACTATTAGGCATAGTTCGCAGTCAGCAAGTATAGGGTTAGAGAGATGACATACATCGCCTAGTATTCCCAAACAGTCGCCCATTTTAGTACAGGCCAGGCTCGACGTCGCTTAACTTTGATGATCTAACGGGAACTGGTGTGTCAACGTGATTATGCCATACTATTAGGCATAGTTCGCAGTCAGCAAGTATAGGGTTAGAGAGATGACATACATCGCCTAGTATTCCCAAACAGTCGCCCATTTTAGTACAGGCCAGGCTCGACGTCGCTTAACTTTGATGATCTAACGGGAACTGGTGTGTCAACGTGATTATGCCATACTATTAGGCATAGTTCGCAGTCAGCAAGTATAGGGTTAGAGAGATGACATACATCGCCTAGTATTCCCAAACAGTCGCCCATTTTAGTACAGGCCAGGCTCGACGTCGCTTAACTTTGATGATCTAACGGGAACTGGTGTGTCAACGTGATTATGCCATACTATTAGGCATAGTTCGCAGTCAGCAAGTATAGGGTTAGAGAGATGACATACATCGCCTAGTATTCCCAAACAGTCGCCCATTTTAGTACAGGCCAGGCTCGACGTCGCTTAACTTTGATGATCTAACGGGAACTGGTGTGTCAACGTGATTATGCCATACTATTAGGCATAGTTCGCAGTCAGCAAGTATAGGGTTAGAGAGATGACATACATCGCCTAGTATTCCCAAACAGTCGCCCATTTTAGTACAGGCCAGGCTCGACGTCGCTTAACTTTGATGATCTAACGGGAACTGGTGTGTCAACGTGATTATGCCATACTATTAGGCATAGTTCGCAGTCAGCAAGTATAGGGTTAGAGAGATGACATACATCGCCTAGTATTCCCAAACAGTCGCCCATTTTAGTACAGGCCAGGCTCGACGTCGCTTAACTTTGATGATCTAACGGGAACTGGTGTGTCAACGTGATTATGCCATACTATTAGGCATAGTTCGCAGTCAGCAAGTATAGGGTTAGAGAGATGACATACATCGCCTAGTATTCCCAAACAGTCGCCCATTTTAGTACAGGCCAGGCTCGACGTCGCTTAACTTTGATGATCTAACGGGAACTGGTGTGTCAACGTGATTATGCCATACTATTAGGCATAGTTCGCAGTCAGCAAGTATAGGGTTAGAGAGATGACATACATCGCCTAGTATTCCCAAACAGTCGCCCATTTTAGTACAGGCCAGGCTCGACGTCGCTTAACTTTGATGATCTAACGGGAACTGGTGTGTCAACGTGATTATGCCATACTATTAGGCATAGTTCGCAGTCAGCAAGTATAGGGTTAGAGAGATGACATACATCGCCTAGTATTCCCAAACAGTCGCCCATTTTAGTACAGGCCAGGCTCGACGTCGCTTAACTTTGATGATCTAACGGGAACTGGTGTGTCAACGTGATTATGCCATACTATTAGGCATAGTTCGCAGTCAGCAAGTATAGGGTTAGAGAGATGACATACATCGCCTAGTATTCCCAAACAGTCGCCCATTTTAGTACAGGCCAGGCTCGACGTCGCTTAACTTTGATGATCTAACGGGAACTGGTGTGTCAACGTGATTATGCCATACTATTAGGCATAGTTCGCAGTCAGCAAGTATAGGGTTAGAGAGATGACATACATCGCCTAGTATTCCCAAACAGTCGCCCATTTTAGTACAGGCCAGGCTCGACGTCGCTTAACTTTGATGATCTAACGGGAACTGGTGTGTCAACGTGATTATGCCATACTATTAGGCATAGTTCGCAGTCAGCAAGTATAGGGTTAGAGAGATGACATACATCGCCTAGTATTCCCAAACAGTCGCCCATTTTAGTACAGGCCAGGCTCGACGTCGCTTAACTTTGATGATCTAACGGGAACTGGTGTGTCAACGTGATTATGCCATACTATTAGGCATAGTTCGCAGTCAGCAAGTATAGGGTTAGAGAGATGACATACATCGCCTAGTATTCCCAAACAGTCGCCCATTTTAGTACAGGCCAGGCTCGACGTCGCTTTACTTTGATGATCTAACGGGAACTGGTGTGTCAACGTGATTATGCTGTACAGCAATTACATATATACGTTTAAATTAATTGTCATATTTCCTGCTTTTGTTGTTGTTGTAGGCCATCCTGTATATAGATATATGACTTTCCTATTTACTTACAATAGAAACGTTAGACAGTTTTGAATATTTAGAAAATCCAGTTCCCCAAAAAGGGGAAGAGTGGATGGGAACAAAAATACCTGTATATTCGCACTTCGTTATGAATAAGGGCGCCTCGATTGACATGCGATAAACCCATCCCCCTTCACAAGGAGGAAGTAATGCATGGGAGGATGACCTTCTGAGACATAAAAGATATTCCAGTTTAATCCTCGCCTGATGTAATTTGTTAGTCTATCTGCCCCCCTCCCTCTTTGAGGATGGAATTGTAAAAAAAGACCAATACAAAGATCAAACACTAGCTTCAAGCTTGGCTCGCTTGGTCTTTTTTCCAATAGATCGACCCTTGAAATCAGGCTAAATAAATATAAAAATGTCAAGTAAATATAAGACAAGAAACATGCAAAATGCGTATGAAAACAAAAAATGAAGAAAACGTAATTTGTTTAAAAGCAACTTTGACAAAATAAAATTACCTAATTAAGCTAATTATGTGTTTTTCTCTGAGGATCATTTTTTGTTGTTGCAGATAATCCTACATACAAAATAAATCTTGGGATCAATGACGAATAAAAAGTCCTTAATCCTTTTGCCTTCGAAACCCGGTGACCTTTACAATTGAGAGCAACAAACAAAATCGATGAATTCACTTTTCTTTCTTTTTTCTCAGTTAGAATTAATTTAATCAGTAATTCAGAAATTAATTCGAAACAAATTCTGCTTTGTCTCAAGAGTTATCATTATTTACATCTATTTGAAGCCGAACTATACTATTACTTCCATTAACGTACTATTGTACATCTATTTAAACGGAGATTTGGCATCTGTCTGTCTGAAGCAGAAACTATAATATTAATTTTATTAATGTACTATTGTATTTTTATTACTAATGGAGATTTGGTATCTGTCTGTCTGAAGGCGAAACTATAATATTACTTCTATTAATGTACTATTGTACTATCTTTCAATGCTCAATTCAGAATCGGGGGAGGGGGGGGGGGTAATGTAGTATCTGTTGTGTTGTCATAAGCCCATCCTCCCCAAGCATTATCTCCTTCTTTGAGGGGGGTAGTGTAGTATATGTTTGTTCGTCATGAGACTACCATCCCAAGCATGTAATTTAAAATGTGTTTCTCGGCTAAAAATGACAAATTTCTTCACATTTGAAAAATAATAAAATATCACTTCATGAAATACCTAAAACAATGTATATAATAGGTGTTGATATAATTTTAATATTTCGGACAGTCCTCTGTCCTTTATCAAAAATATTTTCTTTATAATGCAACTTTTCTTAATAACTGGACATCAAATGCTTTTCTTAGTCTAAAACTCACATAAAGGTATCTGATGCCTAGCCATCTATACAAGTTACTTATTTGTTTTTATCAAAGAAAAACATTTTTTGATAAAGGACAGAGAACTGTCCGAAATATTAACATCATATTAAAACCTATAATTTATATAGTTTAAACTTTACCATAAGGATATTATTTTTAATCTTTCAAATGTTAAGAAATTAATCATTTTTAACCAAGAAATACATTTTAAATTACAACAAAAGTATATATATATATATATATATATATATATATATATATATATATATATATATATATATATATATATATATATCACTATACACTAATGTCTCAGTTAGAAAATGTTTAAACTCACTCCAGAGGTACTTAGATATATATATATATATATATATATATATATATAGTATTATATTTTCTTTGAAAAACCCATAACAATGTGCAGTGTTAAAATAAATAAAATTTATTTATTTATTTTAACACTACAATGTGTAGTGTTAAAACACTACACATTGCTATGGTTTTTTCAAAAAAAATATGATACTATTACGAAACAATGGTTTAAAAAATATACCCTTTGTATATATATATATATATATATATATATATATATATATATATATATATATATATATATATATATATATATATATTGGGTAGGCCAAAAAAGTTCCTTTGTTTTATGAATGTCATATTTCCGGCTTACTAAACATTGTTTTATATTCATATTCTTCAGATCCTGTATTTGGTGTAGCGAGTATGTTGAGGTCAGTGTGTAATAAGGCTCCTAGCATAGGAGTTCTTACATTTTTGCTTGTATTTCAGGCCTTGAAATGGAAGATCAAGCAGAGAACTACCGACATCTGATGCTTTTTTACTACAGAAAAGGAAAAAAAGCTACAGAAACCTGCATAAAGATATTCCATGTGTATGTGGGAATGCTGTTACAGAACGGGTGTTCAAGAAATGGTTTGCTCGATTCCGAAAAGGAAAATTTTCAGTGAGAGATGCTCCTCGTTCTGGCCGGTCAAAGATGACCGACAGTGACCAAGTGAAAGATGTAGTTGAACAAGATTGCCGTTTAACAACCAGACAAATCTCAGACCTTCTCTAGATTTCCAAATCGAGCATGGAAAATGAATTGCGTTACTATCCACTTTAAAAAATGAACGAACTTTTTGGCCAACCAAAAATATATATATATATATATATATATATATATATATATATATATATATATATATATATATATATGGGAAATAGAAAAAAAGAAAAACCAAAAGATGTTGGTGGGTGGGTTTCTCTTTCTTTTTCTTTTTCCTTTCCCTCATTCTCATATTCACAGTACATTTCAACACATTCCTTCTAACTCACTTATATTCACACATTCCTGACATAGCCAGCTGGTCAATACTCCTACTCTCCAAAGATTTCACACCTAACCACAACAAAATCTCCCCTCACCCATCTCACCCTTTCGGCTACTTCTTTCACACTCTTACCCACCCACCCCGCCCACTTTCAAATCATCTTCATTTCTTCAAATCTTTTTCTAAAACTATGATACTACCTGCACACCAAAGACAGAGCTTCCCCCTTCCCTCCTCTTTCCCCAGCCCCTCAAAATCCATGCTACACCTCACCACGACAAAAACCTCAGCACCCCTTCCTCTCTCTCCCACCCTAAGACAAATTCAATAACACTCCCAACCTCCCCTTTTTAACTCACAGCCATCCACATTCATTTCACTCTCTGCCACGACTTCTCTCAGCTCGGACCTTGGTTATGCGCTCCCAGTAGTGGCTACTACTTCTCATCAACCCATCATGTCAACCCAATATTTCTATGTACTTGCATGACATTTTTCTTAAAATTATCATCCTGAGGAAGTCTTACAAATAAAGACGAAACGTTGATGAATAACTAAAAAAACAAAAACATCTTTTGGTTTTTACTTTTTAATTTCCCATTGCGTCGGATTACTCTCATCCTTCCTTTCTCATATATATATATATATATATATATATATATATATATATATATATATATATATATATATATATATATATATATATGACAAGTTCATTTTATATTCTAATAATAATGGTTTTTATTTTTTCACATTTTCTAAAAACATAACATTCCTGTGAGAAAATGAAAATATGAAAAACATAAAAATTGAAAATAAAAAACACAATTATTTGAATATAAAATTAACTTGTCTTATTTATATATGCTCTGGTTGACAATCATCGAGCTGACTCTTTTTTGAAGACAATCCTAATTAAAGGGTACTGGTAGTATATGCTAATACATATATTGTCATAATCCATATATATATATATATATATATATATATATATATATATATACTAGCAGAGCTACCGGTGTTGCCTAGGCTAGAGTGTGGGATAGCATCATATGCAACATCATGGTAGGGAGAGTTTACTTTAACAGCAACCTTGATGATGTCAGCTAGATATCTTACTCACCGAGCTTTTCAGATATATGTTAATACTCTTAAACTTACGCAAATAAATAGATTAATTTTATTGTGTAACATGTTTGAAAATTGTCATTAGCTTCTTTAAGGGGCAGCCAGAGACGCAAAAATACTTCCATTATGTTCACATGCAAATTATGCATGTGAATACAATTATATTGAAAGTACACTTCCTAGTATGTCTTCGTTTTTAGGGACAGACATGCACAGACAGAGAGGTGTTCTCCTTGATTATATATATATATATATATATATATATATATATATATATACATATATATATATATATTTCATTTGAATCAAAGGGAAAACAGTTTTCAGTGCAGGGGTTGTGCCCCCGGGGACCATCTTAATATTATTTAAATTTGCTGAAATTTTGGGAATAAACATAATTTTTGCTTATTTACCTATGGTTTAAATTTCATTTGAATTAAAGGAAAAACAGTTCAATATAATAAAAATTTGTTGAAATTGTGGGAATATGCATCATTTTTGGTCATTTACCTATGGTTTAAATTTCATTTGAATCCAAGGGAAAACAGTTTTCAGTGGGGATGTTGTCCCCTCCCTGGGACCCCCCCCCCCGCGTTGAAGTGATATATTTTTTATATAGTCTATGACCTTCACTGAGAAGTCAGTAGTCTACATGCCAATTTTCAAGCAATTCTGTCCAGTGGTTTGGGTGAACATAAGACACAAAGATCAGGCGGGGACACACACACACACAGACAGAGTTACTATTTTATATGTATTTATATATATTTCAAAGTGTTTTTCTAATGGCGATATTTTTACCTCTCAATAAAACCACTTCTTGGTATATATATATATATATATACAATAATATTTTTTATAAATATTAAATATTTAAAATATACCTAGAGACATCGATGTTTCATGCTAACGCAATCTTCAGTCTAGGAACTAGTTCCCAACGGTCACCGGGCGCGAACCCCGAACACAAATCGCCACTGATTCGCAGTCGAAGATCTTACCCGAAGGCCACTGGAAACTAATTAGTAAATAAAGGGGAGTTTTAACTGTAAATAGTAGAATTACTACTATCCACCAAGTAATTAAGAGTGATCTACGAGTCGGATCATTGCATATAGCTATTTGTACTACTTGTTATTAAAGCTCCTCGAAAAGTGCCCAGCCTCTGTGGGAGGGGGCTGATAAACAATAATATTTTTTATAAATATTAAATATTTAAAATATACCTAGAGACATCGATGTTTCATGCTAACGCAATCTTCAGTCTAGGAACTAGTTCCCAACGGTCACAGGGCGCGAACCCCGAACACAAATCGCCACTGATTCGCAGTCGAAGATCTTACCCGAAGGCCACTGGAAACTAATTAGTAAATAAAGGGGAGTTTATATATATATATATATATATATATATCCTAATTAAAATAAGTAGATCACCACTGAACTTTATTTTTTATTAATGACATAAGCAAATTTTTGATTTTTAGGTAATAATTGAAATTCTTTCCATATTACCAGATGTCCGGGTGAGATTACATCATTTTTAAAATTTCCAATAACAGGGTATTAAAATAACAAATACAAATTGGCTGGTCGAAATAAAAGTTTGACTTTTCAGCTTAAATACTATTTAGGTCCAACCTTTAAAATCCGACAAGATAAATTTAAGCTCCATTCAAGTCGAGCACTTTGAGAGAAATATAAAAAAGATTCAAAATCTAGCAACGTTGCGAGTTGTCTCTGTTGGGTAGATCGAACACTGTTTGTATCTTACTATGTTTACAAAATAAAAATATAGAGTATTTCTCTTACATTTAAGTGTAGTTGTCACGACAGACTAGCGGTAAGAAACTTACATGCGAATTGTTCGGGGACGGAATTCGAATCGTTTGATTTGTGGTACAGTTACATCATCCGCACTGAAGATATATGTCTTTGGATATTATATATATATATATATATATATATATATAAAATTATATATATATATATATTAAATTATCATTATTATATTAAATATATATATATTAAATTCCCGAAACAGTTTTTCATGGTAAACAACTGATGATCCCTTAAAATAGTGTTAGAAATAAACTAATATAATAACTGTAAAAAATAAATTGACTTACATGAGTGATTTTCCACTGGAAGACTTGGGACTATAATTTTTTTTTTAATATAGTTTTAATAGTTGAGAAACTTCCGAGACTATATATATATATATATATATATATATATATATATATATATATATATATATATATATATATATATATATATATATGCGTGTGTGTGTGTATGTATGTAAGTATAAAAAATTAATGTGAAAATATTAAATGTTTATATACGTTTTATTTATTTTTTGTTGACGTATAGGAATACAAAATGTCTTTAAAAGAAAAATAATTTTCGGTCACTTCCTACGACTCACGTCAGTATATACATATATATATATATATATATATATATATATATATATATATATATATATATAAATGTAAAGGAGTAAGGCTACCAACATTTAAAAACTGTTTTTTTTCAACATTTATTTATTATTTTGTTATTTTATCATTTTATAAGTTTATATAACGCGTTTCAGGCGGTGGTCCGCGTTCATCAG
>OY744539.1:84507850-84635350 GCA_963556195.1 Sepiola atlantica | reverse complement strand
TGTCAAACTCGCGAATCTTTATGCCAAACTCAAGAATCTGTACGGAATTTAGAATTGAACAGTTTATTTAATCCACGGAGGTATATTGTTCTCGTTCCGTGAGCCATGACCGGGTAGAAGTCTCAAGTAATTCTTAATTATATTCTTAGTATCGCCCGTATTGAGAATTGAACCTTCAACCTCCAGAAAACTATCACTTAGAACATGAATCCGTGGCCCAACGAATAAATTGTTAAGTAATAATTAGTTCTAAGTGACAGTCTTTTGGAGGTTGAAGGTTCAATTCTCAGTACGGGCGATACTAAGAATATAATTAAGAATTACTTGAGACTTCATGGATGACGGAACGAGAGCAATGTACCCCCGGGTTCAATTCAAAATCTTGTACAGATTCCCGAGTTCGACAAGATACACCTGAAGAAGGTCGGAGGTTAAATCGACTGAAACGTTGTGAGAATAACATCCAAGATGAGAACAGTAGTCCGAATAATCGAAATAATTCCAATTTACATTTTTCTTTATTGAACTTCAACTAAAGCTCAACCCTGAATTTAATTTCATTAGCAAATAAGTTTATTAATGATTCTAGACTATTAGGTAAATAATTCCTAAATATAAAACATTTTTTCTTTTTTAAGAACACGGTCAATATTTGCCATAACTAACTTGCAGAAAAGAATGAAATATCTACCTTATTAAAAAAGCTATTTAAGTCAAAGAAACAGTTATTAGTTCTTCCTTTTATAATGTCATAGTCAAACATCTTCAGCTTAAGGCCGGGTACCAAGGCTGAAGAGGCAATTAATATCAGAGGCAATGCAGACCATATCCGTTCTGTCATTTTATTTTGCGCCCTGACGTTTTATTGTCACCTGCTTTAATTTTTATAAACAAGGCAAGCTCATCCGAATTGGTTTAGGGATGTTTTCAAGCATATTACTCATCGTTAGAATCAACTTAAGACTTCTAGCCAGTCATGGCTGGTTGAATGAGAGCAAGCTACCCCTGTGGATTAAATAAAGGGATCCGTTCAAAATTCTTTACAGATTCCGGAGTTCGGCAAGATGTACCTGAAGAAGGTCGCAGATTCCATCGACCGAAACGTTGTGAGAATAACATCCAAGATGAGAACAGTAGTCCGAATAATCCAAATAATCCAAATCTTTTTTATTTGTTGAAAAGATTTATATAATTTTCCTTTTTGTTCATTTCCATTTCAATTTTAACCTGTGTGAATTATTATGAAGTTATAGAGTGGCAATGTTGATATAAGTGTTAAATATTGGACGATTAAACCTACTAATATATAAGACGGTTTGATGAAAATAACAGACGAAAGTTTAGTTGAGGTCTACTGGCTGAACTCGAGCTTGATAGAAACGGATGTGACGTCACATGGTTCAAAGAGAGAGTGAGGGAGAGAAGTTTTTAGTTCGTTGGAAGCACTACACGTGTGCACATGTTAATTTAAAATGCGATGATAAGATATGATTAAACAGTGATTATCAATCTCTGTGTTCCCCCCCCCTCACATTCCACTGGTCAGTGACTTGGAACAAAGATCAAGTCGAATAAATCTCCTCTGTCTTCCAACAGTTTTATCTTGACTTAGTATTTTTTGAGGTATGAAAGAATTTATTTGCAGGTGGTGAATGAGTACAATTTTTGCTTCAAATAAACCTTCATGAATATGGAAGGCCATGCGTGCAGTTAAGTAGCTACATGGACAGTGTGCATGATGGGAGGGGAAGATGCAGTTCATCTAGATGTAAATTCGTATAAACATTACTATAAAAAGTAAACCAAACTTCAGATCAAATAATGCAGTTGGAGAGAAAATGTTGATTGCGATTTTGTAGTAGAGTTGCTGCATCGCTATCCATCCTACTGGCCTTGTTTTATATGAAGAAAAGGGTCGCCAAGTTTTGGCTAAGAGGACAAACTTCCTCTCCACAATTTAAATCAATTTTATTCAAACAGTTTCATCAACATGAAACATGAGCCAGAAAGAGTTATCGAAACCGGGATACAAAATAGGTCGAGTCCGGCGACGGATATGTACTATAGAAATGGAATTGAATCCGTGAGTTTCAACACGTCTAGCAAAGGAGAGGAATATAACGTCAAAAAGAGATCCCCCCAAAAAACATGTCCAGAAATCACGTGGTTTCACCGACCTCTGCTTTGAGGTCACCTCTAACCTTTAAGGTGTCACTCAAACCCTTCCATCCAAACATGGCTTTCACGGTGTAACATGCATCTAAGGAGTTTAGCATCAAAGTGAGTGGACACTGTTTTTGAGGCCTCTACCACCTTACGACGGTTTGAAGAAGATTCAATTCATCTATATGTAAATTACGACGGATATGTACTATAGAAATGGAATTGAATCCGTGAGTTTCGACTCGTCTAGCAAAGCTATTGCTAGAGCCGAGGAGAGGAATATAACGTCTGATCAGATTGAAATCTCAAACGGGACTGTTTATAATTCACAAGAAAAAAGGCGGAAGTTACCTCACACACTAACAGTGTTCTTATTGCCCAACATATATATATCGCTCCACGAGTGAGAACATTCAAGTGTGTTCTTACCGAACAACGTACTAATCACTTCACGAGTGATGACAGGCAAGTGCAAAAGAAAATAGATCGTAATTATGTAACTGTTACAGAGTTGGATTATTTATCTCCCTCCCACGGATGAAAGATGTGACACAAGGTTATAAAGTGGGAAGAGCACTCTGGACGAACAAAAATTGCCTGGGCAGCCCTGTCGTCATTCCCCGGTAAGAGTGCCTCAGGCGGTTAGCAATGAACTAACCCCTTCTCAAAGAGTGAGAAGGTAAAGCCTGGGAGGATGAACATCCTAGAACTGCGCAGGACCATACCTCAGAACCGACAGAAAACAAGCCATACTAAAAAATGGTAGAGACTCTGCCGTGCTGATTTTGGTATGAACTAACCCCGAGAGTTACTTGTTGTTCTTTTTAATTGCTTCTATTATTTCAGCCACCAAAAAAAAAGAAGAAAAATCAACATCTCTGCGACTGCTACTGTCAACATTATTGAGGACGTCACTATCCAGTGAGCCAACTAAAATGTGTCAATGAGAGAGACAAACGGCTGTTTCTGATGATTAAGAAGACCACAGGCAATCCGTCGGAATTGAAAAAATCCCCTACATAATAATGCAAACCATTTTCGACAGGAAAGAATAACACATTTCACACAGCCTTATAAAAGAGATAACAGTGTTTGTATTGATGGATCAAGAGAAGAATAGGGACCCCAGATCATTAACACAAGACGCGGGACATATTTTAGAATCACCGGTTGACCTCGCAATACACGTGGTCTCTACTTACAAAACACTTGTAAATAGATCTTTTATAACATGTTAATATTTATTTTAAGGCAGAGAGTTCATAAATAAAACAAATAAATATCAACATGTTTTCTTTTAAAACATGTTTTTGTGTCACTATTTACAAAACAACTTTTCTTTTAACATGTATACGCTTTTTTAAAAATCGGCTGACTTGTAATCTGTCGTTTTGCAATAAACAAAACAATTTATCATTTTTTTTTTACTTTTATTTACTAAATAAAAAACAAATTTTAAACGCAATTCTATATTTCGTGTTGTGTATTTTAAGAAAAAGTGGATACTTTTTTTTCTTTTCCTAGGGAGGCGAGTAACTAGCGAAGTTTTATTTATTTGTTTATAATTGTTGCTTACAGAAAAAAAAGGAAAAAACTTCACGAGGGCAGAAATGGGGGGGGGTATGAAATATTTATCACCGTACTTAAGTAATCTTTCGTTTTGTAGGGAAAAATCAAGCTTCCCAAAAAGGGGCACTCTGGATCTTACCTCAGTTTAGAAGGATTTTTCCATACTACACATTGCTCCTAGCCTGAGGAGGCAAAACGGATGATTACGCAAGTTATTTTAATAAATAAACGAAATATATACGCTTTTTAAAAAATCGGCTGACTTGTAATCTTTCGTTTTGCCTCCCCACGAGGGCGGAATTAGACTTCAAAAATCAGTTTCTAAACGGAAGCAATTTAAAATTTATGAAGTTTTTTCCTTTTTTTTTCTGTAAGCAACAATTATAAACAAATAAATAAAACTTCGCTAGTTACTCGCCTCCCTAGGAAAAGAAAAAAAAGTATCCACTTTTTCTTAAAATACACAACACGAAATATAGAATTGCGTTTAAAATTTGTTTTTTATTTAGTAAATAAAAGTAAAAAAAAATGATAAATTGTTTTGTTTATTGCAAAACGACAGATTACAAGTCAGCCGATTTTTAAAAAAGCGTATACATGTTAAAAGAAAAGTTGTTTTGTAAATAGTGACACAAAAACATGTTTTAAAAGAAAACATGTTAATATTTATTTGTTTTATTTATGAACTCTCTGCCTTAAAATAAATATTAACATGTTATAAAAGATCTATTTACAAGTGTTTTGTAAATAGAGACCACGTGTATTGCGAGGTCAACCGGTGATTCTAAAATATGTCCCGCGTCTTGTGTTAATGATCTGGGGTCCCTATTCTTCTCTTGATCCTCAAAATCATGCAATAGATTTTGATAAAAATTGGAATAAGGATTCTATGCATAAGATTTACTATCATTATATCTTGATTTTAATCTTCATAAAAGTGGTGCAAAACTGTTCTGTCCTAGGAATTGATTTTACCCATCCTGGGACGGGTATTCTTCTAGTGCTTTTTGAATACCTTAAAGGCTGTGATATGTGAGCTGGAGAATTAAGATGGAGAAATGAATTTTACTTGTCCTGCGACTGGTATTCTTCTAGTATCTAATATATAAAGAAAGTCGATCGGATTTTAAGAGTTAAACCTAAATAACATTTAAGTTGGCAATTCAAACTTTACTTGCGACTGGCCAATGTTCCTTTGTTATTGTTGTACACTGTTATTGACAATATAATAACGCACTTCTCTACAATTTAGTTTTAAAAAATTACTTAGTCCAGTCTGAACGACTAGTAGTATGAAACTTTTTGAAATAATCATCTGAAAATAAAAATCAGCTTACGTAAATGGGGGGTAACTCATATTTTAAATTAAACAATATAAACGAGTGTTCTACCTTACAACTAAAATTCTATTTCTTTTTTCTGTATAAGTTTACAGCTGTGCAAACAAGTACAAATGTAAAACTAAAACGACTTTATTGCATCCCGGGCATCGCCGGGTAGGTAGAGCTAATTTTAAAAATATATATTTTCTCACAAGAATGTACGAGTTTCTGTCAAAGACAAAACACGCGACATTGTTAAGACCTAGATACAGGCTCATTGGCTTTTTCCAATATTCATGATAATGACGGAGCAAGAAGCCGTAGCAGACGACATGACTCGTACATGCCTACCTCTCTTACTCCCCCCCCCCCCATTATTACTGGAATTATTTTTAACTCGTAACCTTCGAAGCTGTGAGTGGTTTGCAAAGAAAGGGGTGGAGCCGCGTGTGAGGGGGCGAGAGAGAGAGAGAGAGAGAGAGAGAGAGAGAGAGAGTGAGTGTTGCATGAACGGAGATTCGAAAATATCTCGATGAGAACAAAAAGAAAAAACCTGATTTAAATAAAAGATGAGCACTAAAGATGGAGTTATTTTAATTTTAGCCCCGGCTTATAATAATAGCTGAATGATGGGTTGTACGATACAGGGATGGAGGAAGTGATCCAAATAAGAAATGGAGTAGGAAAAAAAAAAAAGAAAGAAGATTCAAGATGAAAGATAGGGAATGTGAAGAAAAACAAAAGGATAGGGTAAGAAGAGAGAGAGAGGGGGCGAGAGGGAGAGAGAGAGAGAGGAATTAGATAGATATAGAGAAAAAGGCAGTGATACACACACACACACACACACATATATATATATATATATATATATATATATATATATATATACACACACAGAGGGGGATGAGACAAAGAGAGAGAGAGGCAGAGAAAAAGAGAGAAAGAAAGAAAGAATAACGTAAAGGATAAAAAGAGAGAGAAAAGTTAAAGAGGCAGATAGAGAGAAAAATGAAAGAAAGAATTGACGTAGAAAGAAAGTATAAAAATGATAAATAGAAAAAATAAATACGGAAAAAGGAGAGAAAAAATTGAAAAAATGGAGAGAAATGAAAAAGAAAGAAAAAAGAAAAAGAAAAAGAAAAATAGGAATAGAAATAAAAAGAAGAACACTGAAAAGAAATTAAACAAAGTTAAAAGGTAACAAAATAACATAAAAATAGCAAGAAAAGAAAGTCAGATGAAAGAAGAAAAACAGAGAAAGAAAGAATTGCTAAGAAAGAAGTAAAAAAACGAACGTAAGAAATAAAAAAAGTTATAACAAAAAAGAGTAAAATAAAAGACAAGAAAAGAAAAAAAGAAAAAAAGAAAGGAAAACAAGTCCACCGACTTTTATTAACCAATAAAAATCACGCTTTTCATTTTCAAATTAAAACAATGACATGAAACGCATCTGCTTCACTTAAATATGCTAGCATTAAACACCTTGGCTATCTGGCTAAGATCAAAGTGTAGTATCTGTTCCGATGGATACTACACCCTATAGACCGGTATCGTCTTGGCCTTCGGGGCTTGATTTCCGTCGGTCTATGGGTTTGTCCTGTGCAATTCTAGGAGGTCCACCCTCCCAGGCTTTACCGCCTCACACATTGAGAAGGGGTTAGTTTATTGCTAATCGCCTGAGGCGCCCCTACCGGGGAATGCCGACGGGGCTGCCAGGCATTTTTTGAGGGTCACAGGTGCTCTTCCTCTAGGGTGCTGACTTATCAAATCCCACTTTCCGACCTTTTGTCACATTTTACTTTGTGGGAGGTAGATAAATACCCACACCCACATATATGCATGCTAAAACTAATCCAACGTGTGTAAAATCTTTTGTGTGGACGATGGTGCCACCTTTCTTGCATATGCATGAACAATTTCACTCAGGTAGGCTGCATCAGTTCTTGGTTGTTACATCTATTGTAATAATTTGTAGCGCACGGATAATGTACGAATGCATAGAGCAAAGATATAGAATCAAGTTTTGCCCAAAACTTGGCGATACTCAAGCTTAAACCATATTAAAATTATTACATGACTTTCAGAGTCAACTCCCTTTAAACGACCTGATTGTAATGATATCCATAGCTGATTGAAGAAGAACCAATCACAGACCGCCTAACAAAATCAGCTTGACCAAAAAGCCTGCATAGTTTTACATTTTCTACTTCTTTTGTCCTGGCGGATCAAGGAAGTAGGTTGGATATAACTTAGCTTCAACTTAGCATCAACTCAACGTGTGGGGAATCGCCAGACAGAAACAACAACAGAGAAACGATACAATAAAGACACTTTTCTACATGCCAAACACACCACTGTATACACAAAAACTGAAGAACAGTTATTTGGACAAATAATGTACTTCATTTAAGTCTTGCAAATGTCAATCATTTGCAACACAACCTTCTGACCTATCTTCCTCTCTTCCTCTCTTTTTACCTTTTTACCTTTTTCATATCATAATATAAAGTGTTCCAATTTTACAAGTTGTTTTGTGTTCTGTTTCTGTCATCACAATTATATTATATTCCTACATTTCTTAACCAAGTTGGGTGAAAATCCCAATAAAAATCCATAAGATTCAACAGGCTTGTAGAGATGATTTCATGAGTCAAATGCAGATGAAGAAGTGATATAACTGTTGCAAATATAGCCGCACCACAGTTGAGCAACAAGCTGAAATGAGGAACAAATTGAGAATGTTCGGCGAATAATCATAAGTAATTTTACTTAGGCTCGACGCCACCTTCATGATGCTGTACATGGAAGTCAGCCTTACAGATGGGCAGCAACTTCACCCTCTAAAGTCTAACCCTTTCTCAATGTGGTAGGGTCGGTGGTGTTTTTCTGCATTGCTTACAGCCTTATTAAATACCTATATACACACACACACACACATATATATATATATATATATATATATATGTGTGTGTGTGTGTGTGTGTGTGTGTGGTAAAAAAGAGACAAAATGGAAAACGACTTTAGTCCCCTTACGTGCTTCGTTCTTTTAAAAAATTCAATCAAGTAGCACAAGGAGAAAATAAACAGACATCCACACATCCACATCTGCACACATATAGACACGCACAGATAACACTCATACAGGGAGACAGACACACACACACACACACTCATAGGACACACTCACACATATAGATCGACACATGTACAAGACACACTTATGCATACGAACGCAGAACACACTCACATATAGAGAAACACACATGAGACACTTAGAGACACAGGACATACTCACACCATATACAGATAAACACATACATTAGACACATTCACTAATATATATACACACATATGACACATTCATGCATACAGGTAAACACACAGAACACACTCATAAATTCATACAGACATACTCACAGACACACACACATATGGAGAGACACAGAGAAGATCTGCTCACACATCCAGAATAGGATACACTTACATAAGCACAGACACACAGAGAATACACTAACAAATACAATAACAAGAAACACTCACATAGACAGACACACACTTAGAGACATAGGATACACTCCATATATAGACACACACATATAAACAGACACACTAATACATATAGACACACAGGACATAGTCACACATACAGAAAGACATGCACAGGACACACTAACACATATAATCACAGGAAACACTCACATATAGACAGACGCACACTTACAGACACAGGACACACTTACACTATGTACAGACAGAGACATGCACAAGATATACTCCAAAACCGAACCAGAACCGAATCGGTAATACCCGATGTAGTATTAGCCGTGAACGGGCTATGTTGGCGTCCTCTGATGGAGAAATTTACAGGTGGTTTCCAACCGCATGTATATCCCAGTCATGGGAAGATGACATACAGCATCTAGCATTCCCAAATGGTCATCCGTCTGGTACTGGCCAGGCTTCACATCACTTAACTTCGGTGATCTAACGAGAACCGGTTGGTCAATGCGATTATGCCATACATACGCATTAATACATATAAACACCCAGGATGCAGTCACGCATACAGACAGACACGCAGAGGACGCACTTACACATACAAACATGCACATACACAGGATACGATCACACATAGACAGACAGACATACATATAATGCACTAACACGTCACAGGAAGCACTCGCATATAGACAGACACACAGAGAACACACACTTACAGATATACGCAGGACAAACTCACGCATACAGACACACAGAAGAAATAGGCTGCACCCACGCATACAGACAGATATATTTGAGAGTTAATTGTTTTCTTATTAAAGTCGACATAAAAGATTTGAATGGCCGTTGACAGGAGGACGTCCAACCGGTTTTCTGTCTACATGAGAAAAAAAGAACTTCTTGGCTTTACAATGAAAACGCGTCTGTATTTCAATACGCAAATCCAGCCAGAAATTTGGCCGCAGTTTTCAGCTGCAATTCTTGAAATGAAAGCGCGCCTGATTGACATTTAGAAAAGGCAGCTTCGTAAGGCGAATGTCACTGGATTACGAGGGCATGATGATGCGGTAAGTTGGTTGATGGATGGTGGCGCTAGATGAAGAAGGATGAATGAAGGAAGGAAGCTGTTCCGGGGGCGAAGCTGCAAGGCAGCGCCAGCGTCTTTCAAAACCAAAGACTAAGAATAGAATAAAATGATTTTGATAATGAATGGCACTGAAGCTATTATGTTGGGAATGGCGGTGGGAGGAAGGGGAGAGGTATAGAAAGATGAAGAGTCGGAGGAGGGAGAGAAAAGAAAAGGAGAGGAAAGAAATGAAAAGAAGAGGAAGACAGTAAAAAATACCTTTTGGGAGTTGGAAGAGGAGGAGAGGGAGGAGGAGGTAGTTAAATGGATCAGAAGGAGATGAAAGACAGAAAAGGTGGAAGGTAGAGGAGAGAAAAATATATTTTGGGATAGAAGGAGGAGGAGGAGGAGGAGGAGGGAGAGGGAGAGGGAGGGTTGGAGATTGATAATAAAAAATAAAATTTGATAATAAAAAAATAAAAGGAGGGACAAAATATGGACGAGAAAGAAATAAGAAAGACTGTGTGGGAGAGAGGAAAGAGAAGGATAAGGACAAATGGAGAGGAAGACAAAAGGTGGAAGTGAGAGGAGTCAACACTTGTTATATTTATATCGATACGTATCTATATTATCTATATTATTCTACTAAAGCTCTGTGGATCTTGTTTCTTATCTTGTAAGGTTGTCTCTGTAGACGCAATGGATGACGTCACGAAGGAATGATGTCACAATGGGGCACTAAAACCGAAGTCATCGTTTTGTGACATCATCCATTAAATAGAGGGTGGAAGAGATCTTTTATGAAGTCATAAATGATGAAGTAACCAAAGAATGATGTCATCCATTAAAACAGAGAATAGAGACGAACCGTGACCTGAAGTGGGCAGTGACTGTATACTAGACGAACGGTTTCAACAGTACATTATTATATACAGACTTTTCTCATCACAATGTTTCGACTATTTTACTCTTGGATCTTCTCAGATGACTTGTGTCAAACAATTATGAATTTTGAACCCAACCCGTGGCGGGTACACTGTTCGTCAAGCTTTATACTGGGTCGATCATGATGGTGAATAACCTTGAAGATGTTGAATACTCTCGACGGTCGTGAGAGAAGAATGGGAATTTTGAGTAAATGACTTAACGAGTGATGTATTTCCATAGATGCAAAATGATCTACTCGTTTTGTGGGCGCGTCTTGCTTATAAAAAAAGGAGAGGATGAAAACCAGAAAAGAAGTCCGAACTCGAAGACAAAGTGATGGCAGACTGCGCAACTATAAAATCACATCTAGATGCTTCCTAGTCAATTTGTCTAATTTTGCCTGCCTTTCTACCCGGCCTTAAACCGCAGACGTCCTAGTCCGATAATTTAACAGACCAAGAAAGAATTACTTTGCAGACTTTCAGAAGAGCTAATAAGCATTAGATCTATATAATATTGAAACTGATAGTCTTGTTTGCTTGTTTGCCTATTGAATGTTTTAGATGGTGGGAGGAAGAGCGAATGAGACGAGAAGTGGCGGGAGGAGAGTAATAAGGTAAATACTGGGCGAATGAGACGAGAAGTGACAGGAGGAGGGTAATGAGGTAGATACTGGGCGAATGAGACGAGAAGTGGCGGGAGGAGGGTAATGAGGTAGATACTGGGCGAATGAGACGAGAAGTGGAGGGAGGAGGGTAATGAGGTAAATACTGGGCGAATGAGACAAGAAGCGGTAGGAGGAGGAGAAATAACGTAAATAATTAATTCTTTTCTTTTTACTTTTCTTCACTCCAAACAAGGCATATTGCTACTGAAGCGTAAGGGGCTACTGTCGTAGGGGCCAGATTTATAGGGGGGGGGGGGCAACCTGGTCATGGAGTTGTGCAGAAAGATGTTTGTTCACACTACATTTAAATTTCTGCATGTTGGTATTGTCGTGGAAATAGGGTATAGGGAGGGAATTCAAAAGGTAAGCAGTCTGAGGAAACACGCTGAGTAGAAAATCTTCCGGCATCTAAGGACCTCTACAGTGAGGGGGTGGGATTTTGCTGCTGGTCGGGGGTATTTATGTTGAGGGGATTCAAGTGCAGTAAGTTCACTGGAACACATTCCGTGGAAGTACTTGTAAAATAAGTATAGGGATGCAACATTTGTGGCGATGGGACAGGGGATGGAGCTTGGCAGACAGTGTGGGACCTATTAGCTTAGAGCCAATATATACATATACACGGCATAATCATGTTGACACACCGGTTATCGATAGATCACTGAAGTTAAGCGACGGTGAGCCTGGTTATTCCCAAATGGGTGACCATTTGGGAATACCAAGTGCTGTATGTGGGAAGACGTCAACACCTCCTTGCAAGAACTGCAAAACCTTACATCGTCATCTCCCCTGACTGAGATATACATCCGACTGGGGAAAGCTTGTGAAGTTAATATTCCCTTTGGAGGAAGCCGGCTCAACCCTCCTAGAGTGAATGTCACTTCGTTTCGTGTTTTTTTTTTGTTTATTAGGTTAGAGAATCTTGTTTGCACCCTTTCCGGGAGGGAGAGGCTCGTGGTTGGTGTGCCAACCCAGATGTCGCAACAATACCCCATGCATGGGCGATTGGTGGCTTTATAAAGATATAAGATACTGGCAGGTGTGAGAAGTTTTCTAGCCAGGTACAGGGAATCTACTTTCTTTGCGGCAGACTTGGCAGAATCTGCTATGTACATATTTCTGTTGCTTGAGAATGTCAGGCCGAGGAGTTTAAACGTTGGACTCTCGTTGGAAAGGTTTTATCGGCCATGATAAGCTCAGGGATACAACATTGTGGCGATGGGACAGGGGCTGAAGCTTGGTAGACAGTGTGGAACCTATTAGATTAGAGGCCCTTTTTTGGACTCTGTCTGAGAAGGAGACACTAGTAGTTGATGCACCAGCCCAGATGTGGCAACAAATACTCGATGCACGGGCGAATAGTGGCTTTATAGAGATATAGGATACTGACAGGTGAGAGAGGTTTTCTGGACCGGTTTCTATATAACACTAAAACTGATAATCTTTCTTGCTTGTTTGCACATGGAATGTTTTAGACGATGAAGGAGGGCGAATGAGACGAGAAGTGGCGGGTGGAGGATAATGATGTAAATACTGGACGAATGAGATGAGAACTGGTAGGAGAAGGGGAATAACGTAAATAATGAAATTATGTAAATGAAGAAGAAAGAAAAGACTTTTGATTGGATACCTCGTCGCAACGTTATCTGGTAGAGATTTTTGCACATTGCTTCTGTTACATTTGGTTCTGTTGAGACTGTATAGCAAGATTCGATTTAGGTGTGTAAAAATAAAGTTAAAAACGGTATTTTCCACAATAAAGTTAGATTAAACAGAAAAGTGGAAAATTCCATTAAAAGTTAAATATTCCTGACCCTTTTTTGGGGAGGGGGAATCTTTTTTTTGAGAGAATTCTATTTTGGAATCATTCTGTAATCTTTTTTCTCCAAGTTAATTCAAATTAATCTTTGTTTTTTGTTTTTTTTCATATCATTAAACCACAAATAACCGTGTGCTGTCTTTATTAATAACTTTAACAATTGCTGTTATTACAAAGAAAAGAAGGATTAGATAGATTTGAGGCACCCCAGAATTAACAACACCCAAAAGGATCGAGATTTTACTTTTGACATCCGTTTTTCTCACTTATGATAAATTAAAGATTTTTATAGCAAAAAATCCAATATTTTAAATAACATTTTTAATACAATCCAATATTTAAATTTTTTTTCCATAGTTACTTTAAGTCCATCTCTGTTTATTTTCATATCATTAAAATGAAATGTCAAGTTAATAAAAATTAACATTTTCGACATCCCCTTATTTTTTATTTTTTTATTTCTACCACGCTTTATTAATGTTAATCACCCTTCTTTTCACGATCTAAAACATTAATATACAGATGAAGTGTGCACAGTGACAAGGAAGCAATATAACAACATCGGAGTTTTAGTCGTGTATATTGGGTGAGGAACTAATTTCCCGCCGGTTTTTTTATTTCAAATTTTGGAATTCATTATTTTTTTTTCAAATTCTATTTCTTAATCATTTTGTAATCTTTTTTTTCCCCCGAATTAATTTTAGTTAATTTCTGTTTATTTTCAGATTATTAAAATGGAATACAAAGTTAATAAAAATTAACATTTTCAACACCTCCTTCTTTTTGTTTTTTGATTACAGTCCAATATTGTTTTTTATATTAAAATTTTTTTTTTGTAAACAATCTCTGCGCAACATTTTTTTATTTAAATGTTTTTTTTTTTTAATATTTGTTTGTTTCGTTTGTTTATACATTTATATTAATCATTTTTTTTATAAATCTCCAAAGTTTACACAACAAAAAGCAAATAAAGTTGTTTTTTTTTGTTAAAAATGTGTGTATACCAAAACGTGCTTGTAAAAGAACTATATATATATTTTAGGCTATTACTAAAATTTATTTAAAAAAAAAAGTTCTAAAGACAAAATGTGTCCTCAAGGTCGTTGACCATTCTAGGGTGCCTCAAATTCGTTTGTTCCGAAAAAGAAGACGGCTGGAACAAGAAGGAAGAGAAAAAGAAAGAGAATGACATTACTGCAATGCCTGCTACTGCTACGTGTAATCTATACAACAAGACTCCAGCTGTTTACGTGATGAGCTGCCGTCCTGATAATCTGCTGGGATCGAAGGATTGGTCCACTGTAGTGCTACACTTACAGTTTCATTCAATTGGTTATTGTAACTCACTTGATGTTCTCACTGATAATGATCAGTGTATTTTTTCTGAATATCTGAATGAATAAGCCTTTCTTTTACTATTCGGTCATTATTTATCAAGGCCAAAAGGCACTCGAGGATAAAGGGCTAATGAGACGGCATCATTGTCAGTCGGGAGATGAGGAATACTATGGGAGTGCTAACATTGATCAAAGGTATGAATTTCGTTTGATTACTTATGGGGCGGTTTATGACAAGAATCTGTATACTGGAAGATAAAAATTAAAAATCCTGAAACCATTCATAAACAGAAAACGATCGGGTGATGCCATTATTTAACAACTTTTACAACCGATGTTATTAAAAAGGAGATGACAACAATTAAAAAGAAGAGGAGAGTGAATGAACTACTGCTACTTGTCATCTAGACAACAATTCTCCAACTGTGTATGTTATGAGTCGCCGTCTGCCTGGAGACAAGCATTGGCCCGTTGCAGTACTACCATTTACTTTTCTTTCTTTTTTCTTTTTTTATCTATCTCCCTAATGTAAAATGTACCAATGTTGATCCGACAGGTTAAGGGTCATCTATTTATTTTGATATAACTGTGTTGCGTTTTTTTCGTTCTTACCACTAATCTGAGTATATAACACGTAGCTACGTAGGTAGGAACGATGGTAGATTATACATTTTCTCACATGGGATCAAATGTCAAAATTTTTTCTTTACTTACGTTTTTTTTGGCTTTAAGTCAAATAAAAATAAATTGCTTACCTGCAAAGAGAGAAAAACAATATGTAAGTTCATAATATAATAATATACTCCGAGCACAACAATATATATATATATATATATATATATATATATATATATATATATATATATATATATATATATATGATTGTTATTCCACGTATGCTCCTAGAGAAGTATTTTATAGATGATTGGTGGTGTATGAAGCATTAAAAACGATGTTGTTTTTATAATTGCTTTTATTTTGATATTTCGACCAGTCCTCTGGTCTTTATCAAAACATGATCTGAAATGAAGAAAACTGAGGACGTTGACTGTAATTTTGAACTGTGCGGCGTTCGTTTTTTTTTCATGACGCGTGAGATGGTCCACGCATAACGTTTCTTCGGGTTAGCAAAGAGAACCGTTGTCTTTTTGAAAAAAAAACAAAAAAACTATTACGCGTTCGTTGTCTTTTTGTCGTTTTTTTTTGTTTTTTTTCAAAAAGACAACGGTTCTCTTTGCTAACCCGAAGAAACGTTATGCGTGGACCATCTCACGTGTCATGAAAAAAAAAAACGAACGCCGCACAGTTCAAAATTACAGTTTGCTCAACGTCCTCAGTTTTCTTCATTTCAGATCATTTTTTGATAAAGACCAGAGGACTGGTCGAAATATCAAAATAAAAACAATTAAAAACAACAACAACATCGTTTGTAATGCTTCATACACCACCAATCATCTATAATATATATATATATATATATATATATATATATATATATATATATATATATATATATATATATATATATATATGTATATATATATATATATATATATATATATATATATATATATATATACGTAGTTGGCAAAATCACTTTATGCATGAGTGCTCATTAATAAATGTTAGAATAATCAAGATCAGATTAAAATATTTAAGAAACATTAACTAACACAATAAAACTAAAAACGACAACGTAATATTTCACTGAAACTTTGTGGACAAGTCAGACATAAACTGAAATTCATTTGAATCAAATATGGTCAGATTGCAGAAAGGATTGTGAATTCTATTGGCGATTCCATACGTGGCATTTTTGGGGGGGTTCTATATATTTTCTGAACAAAGTGACCCCCCCCCCCCCCCCCCTCAAAAAAAAAAGCCCCGTCCATGGAATCGTCAATAGAATTCACAATCCTTTCTACAACCCAACCATGTCTGGTACAAATAAACTCCAGTTTATGTCTGACTTGTCCACCAAGTTTCAGTTTTTGTTTTATCGCCGTCCAAAAATAAGCACATCTTGATGCGACATGCAAATTTGTCTACAATATCTCATACACACTCTTCGCTTGAAACTGCCCTGATTTTAGCTGTGATGATCCACTTCAGTTCCGGAATAGGCAGGGGATTATTTTGATAGATAGTACGTCTGATATATAAATTTGATAGGGGTTATGGTTCGGTGAGTGTGAAGCCCATTCAGAATCACACCTACTACTGATGAGACGATCACCACATTGAGGCACATATAATTGAATAGCGATAAAACAAAGACGGTTCGAAATTCATGACTGAAACTTGGTGGACAAGTCAGGCATAGACTGAAGTTTATCCGTACCAAATATGGTTGGATTGCAGAAAGAATTGTGAATTTTATTAACGATTCTACGGGTGGCATTTTGAGAGGTCACCTTGTAATACATCAGGGTATTTGAAGTGGATTTATTGGTTGCTTATGTGTTTTGTCTCTGCGATGTTTTACAGGAGCCTGAAATGTCTCATCATGCTGAGCTTTCATTTGTCATGATAAAATTCCATCCTAAAAATTCAAACAAGAATTGCATTTATATAATATCATTATTTCAATGTTCAGTTAAGATAGTCTAGTAGTTACTTTTACGTTCATGGGTTCATGTTTGTGGTAGGGGGGATAACACCTGGCCGGAAGAATAACATAATTGATACAGAGACACCTTACATGGCCAGAAAAATAACCTCCGGCTGATTTACACAGAGGCAATTGTAGATGCACCGGAGGAAATACATCTGTCCCCTATATAAATAATAGATAGCCAGAAGTCACATGCTGTAGGAGGCGTGGTTCCATTGAGTGCGTAGGTAAAATCCCGGAATAGAGGCGTGGCTGTTGGAGATGTATGGATGTCAAAAACTGTTATATTAACCGGCTCGAATTGGGATCGACAGAAAGTGGCTGGCTAGCGAATTATAGAGTTCAACTTTTATCAACTCCCATGCAACTTCCCACTGATTCTTCTCGTTTACCAGAACCGAATAATAAAGATATACCATTATATTTTTATACATACATGTTCGTCGTTATCCTTTTAAGCATAATGGCAATATACAGCACTCTTCCCCATTTTACCCCTTCCCCATGATTATTTACAGATTTTTTTTTATTGAAAGCAAAAAGATTTTTTTGTGGAAATTGAAGCCAAACAATCCGTAAAAATTAAAAAAAACAAGAAATAAATCATTCGTATGCAGTTAGGGCAACGCTTGTTCTGCCGGGATTAAAACATCCATTCTTTTTGCGGATTGCGGGTAATTAAATCCACATTTGCAGATCGTTATTATCTATCCGCGATGATGTAAAGCCTCTTATTTCCTTGGATGAAAGCAAACTATTGGTGATTTTTTTTTTGTTCAGATGAGCTTTTGACCCAAAGGTCAAACGATAATCAGACACCCCACATACACTACCCCCACCACTATCAAGTCGAACCATTTAAGAAAAAAAGTATCTTCAATGTTTTTGTCAATTTGTTTATCATAAAGATCGGAATTTTCGAATTTGGAATTCTGTATCTACACTGATTATATATTTATTTACATATGCATTCACTATCCCTGATATCAAGCACTCCTCTCTCGTCAACGACTTCTTCCTTACGCACTTCTTCTCTGCCTGGTTGAATGTAAATGTGCTGGGCGGCACTTAAAGACCTGGGCGGCAACAATCAAAGGCAACCTGGCAGCACTATCAGGCATACAAATAGTTGGTCTTCGACTATTGAATGATGATTTGCTAGCTATATTGTGTGACCTAGTCGGCGAAAGTGGGCTGTGGTGGTCAGAGATTCTGTACTTGCTCAGGAGGAAGCCGGCTCACTCCGACCAAGGTGATAGCTGTTACAAGTACAAGTAAGTACTCCTCTATCAGCCTATGGAAGATGGCAGTGAAGTAGATGTAGCAGTGTTAGATATTGAGGGGTGTAAAAGCAGAAGTTTGAAATGACGTCACGCCCCTTCAGGTTTGATTCTCTCGCTTGATCCTGACCACAAACAAAGGCTAACGTGAAAAACGGCCGGTCTGCTGCCAGTAGGCAGGAGCCGGAGGAGGTGGGATGCAGTAGCCTAAAATGGCCTGACTGTTGCATGGTAAGTAATCAATTATTCTCTCTCTCTCTCTCTCTCTCTCTCTCTCTCTCTCTCTCTCTCTCTCTTGTACAAACTGTTTCTGGTTCTGTCATGTCTTGTTTGAAACAAACAAAAAACTTTTAGAACTATACCAACGTCCACGTGTTATCGTTCAGTGGCCAAGATATACCATCCGGCGGAGACGAAACCCGAGTACCCATAGTTTGAAGTAAACAGTAATGTAACAGCAATAGTAGTCACTACCACAGGAACAATGGCAACAACAGCAGCAGCCATCATTAACAATGTTTAAAATATCTGCTTGACTTGCAAGCTTGGCGTAATTTCGATTGGGATTTGGCCAATCAGAAATAATCTCTTATGTAAGCAGAGCTCTAGTTCCCAAAGGTTATTTAAGGGAGTGCATTGGCATGGTTCACTCTCTTTAACCGCGAGAAGACCCAGCTCTGTAACCAACCCACGTTTCTCAGTTCAATAACCAAACTTGTCTCTTGGAGTGCAAACTAACCCATCTTTAGTCATAGGCTATTGGCATCAACCAGAAGGCTTCACTAGCTAAGATGACGACCTGCTGCACATGGAATGACTTGCCAAACGTGGGCTTATTTTCAATATCATTTCAACACACAGTCTTACTTACAAACAAAATAAACTAACTCCTACCTACATATGTACGGACTTTGGGATAGCATTCTCCTATTATGGACTCTCAACACTTTTTCTCCTCCAGATTCATAGACTTAATAACCTTTCTTTTACTAATACCTTGTCTTTTATTACATGTTTAACTTAGATGACCAAATAAAGTATGATATAAAATGTTAGAATGGGACGTTGTCTTTATTTCTACATAGATACCAACATAGACTGACAACTATGCATCACTTCTACCAGAGATGTTGTCAACCTTCAGCACCAATTCAAGACAGCAATCCTTACAGACTTAAAACCTACAGATCGAATCTGATACATTGATATTTCATATTCTATTCTGTACAGTCAGTTTTTCTTCTTTTCTCTTTTATAGTGCTTTTAGATTTGGAAATATCGGATTTAGTAAATCGGGATAGTCTTTTATTATGGATGGAGACTTCGCCAAATTCATTATAATTTCCCAATCTAAAAACACTCAACCCTTCGGGTTAGTTCATACCAAAATCAGACCGGCAAAGTCTATACTATTTTTGGGGATGGATTGTTCTCTGTCGGTCTGAGGTATGGTCCTGTGCAGTTCTAGGAAGTCCACCTTCCCATGCTTTACCTTCTCACCCTTAGAGAAGGGATTAGTTTATTTTTAATCACCTGAGGTGCCCTTACAGGAGAATGCTGACGCGGCTGCCCAGGCAGGTTTAGCTTGGCCAGAGTGCTCTTCCTCAAGGGCGCTGGTTCCAAAATCCCACTTTCCGACCTTGTGTCACAGCTTCCCGCCCCAGGAGGGAGATAAAAAACTTCACAATCTAAAAACAACATCAAACAATGAATGAGTTTCTTCCACATCACGACTGCTCTCTGTCTTTCTCTCTCACATGCACAAAATATATACAGGCAAATTCATAGATGTTTTACAGAAAGGATGGAAATGGGGCGTCATTCAATAAATTGGAACTATCATATTGTGACAAATATTAATGAATTACCTGAAGCTAAAACGCCACACTGTCTCATATGCTTTATCTGCTATGTTAAGTCTAGAATAGACATGCACGAGCTGCTTCACCTTAAATAAACCACTGATATTTATTTACGAATATATGGGTAAGAATTCGCCAATGTGAGCATATTATTTGAATGAGGTTAAATGTAATAAGAGAGATAGGGGAGAAGAAAGGAGTAAAAAAGAGGAGAAAGAAGAAAGTGGAGTTAGATAAAGGAAATGAAGAAGAATAAGAAGATGGAGAAGAAGAAGAAGAAAAAGAGGAAGAAGAAGAAGAAAAAGAGGAAGAAGAAGAAGAAGAAGAAGAAGAAGAAATAGTGAGAAAAAAGAAAGTAAAAAAAAAAGAATTAAGAGCGGAATGATAGTCTGAAGCAACATGAATTGGAATCAGTATATAGAAGATATTACCAAGTCTGCTGTAAAGAAGGTAGTCTCCCTAGAAAACTTCTAACACCTGCCAGTATCCTATATCTCTATAAAACCACCATTTGCCTGTGCATGGAATATTGTTGCCACATCTGGACAGGTGCACCAACCACTAGCCTCTTGCATTTTGGACAGGGTGCAAAACAGAGTTTCTACCCTAATAGTTTCCACACTATCTGCCAAACCCCAGCCATTGTCATATCGCCGCAGTGTTGCTTCCCTGCGATTACTTTACAAGTACTTCCAGGGAATGTGCTCCGATAAACTTACTGCACTTGTACCCCCTCTACGAAAATACCCCCGACCCACTCGACTAGTAGCAAAATCCCATCCCTTCACTGTAGAGGTCCCTAGATTCTGGAAGATTTTCTATAATAGCTTCTTTCCTCAGAATTTCCCCCTAGCTCCCCGTTTTTCCTAATCATACCAAAATGCAGAAATTTAAATGTAATGTGAACAAACATCTTGCTGCCCAACTCCCTATAAATCTGACCCCTATCACCGTAACCCTTTATGCTTCAGTGGCAATACGCTTTGTTTGGGATGGACAAAAGTAAAAAAGAGAGAGTCAGACGGTTAAGAGGAAATGATGATGAGTCTACTTTCTTATTTTTACACATATTTTTTTTTTTAACATAGTTCACCCTAAACAAGGCAGGCTGCCACTGTAGACGTAAGGGGCTACTGAGAAAAAAGAAAAGGGGAGAAGGTTGGGGGGGGGGTCTAACCTAAATTGGGATCTGTGCAGCGAGATGTCTGTTTACATTAGTTTTAAATTTCTGCATGTCAATACTGTCGGGGAAACAGGGGACAGGGAGGGAGTATCAGAGGCCAGCAGCACGAGGAAAGAAGCTATTTGAGTAGAAGGCTCTCCGGCATCTGGGGACCTCCACAGTGAATGAATGAGAATTAGTTGATTGTCAAGTTAGTCTAGTGAATTTACGTCAAGGGGGCACCAGAGTAGCCAATTCATCGGAGCATAATCCATTGAAATATTTGTAAAACAAGCACAAGGATGCTACATTGCGGCGATGGGACAGGGACTGGAGCTTGGTTGACAGTGAGGGACCGATTAGGTTGGCGACTCTTTTTTGGACCTTGTCAAGGAGGGAGAGACTAAATAAATTAACAATCCTCGAACTCAAACGTTATATCGAGAATAACAAAGAATGGACGATTCTCTTAATAAAGGAACACGGGAATGGGAAGGAATTACACTCGATCATTAATGAAGCAACAGAAATGCAAGAGAGAATTAAACTTTCCAAATCGAAGACGATATTAAGACTGGCTGACCAACTGAAGCAGTTAAGAAAATAAAGACTGAAGCCAAACTTGAACAATGGCAAAGGAAGCCTCTCTCTGACCAATAACCAGCTCATACCAGAGCAGCTAATCTAGACCAAAATAAAACCTACTAAACTCAAAGCTAAAAGCTCGAACATAAAGTATCATCATCATCATCATCATCATCATCATCATCATCATCATCATCATCATCATCATCATCATCATCATCATCATCTGTGTAATGTCCGTTTTACATGATGACATGTGTTGGACGGCTTTCACAAATTGACTTCCAAATTAACCTATCTCTGGCCAGGTCATTATTTAAACTACATAACCTGATATGCGACAGGTTTTCTTTGGAATTCATTTCCTTAGTTGAGGCAAGACTTTTATAAGCCAGATGCCCTTCCTGATGCCAACCCAGTGAGATGATTGGGGACCAGTGCTTGTATTGAGACATCATCTCTAAGTGATTGTTTATCAAGGCAAAAGAGTGCTTCACTTGCCCTTAAACAACACATAAAATTCTCTTTTCATTAATATGTTTAAAAAATTTTTTTTTTAGTGTGTCAAGTTTTATAGCAAACTAGAAGAATACGTGTCTGAGGACGGGTAGAATTAATTCACCGAACAGAACAATTTTGCACCACTTCTATGTCCCCTTAAGAAGATTAAAATAAATATTGTCTGCCCCAAACCAGAGTTTAATAAAAAAAAAAAGCAAAGCAAATCTAAATACTACTAAAACTCTATGGATCTTTTTTGCTTGCTTGCTTGTCACACCGAATGACGTCTGCTTGTTTGTTGGTCACACTTGATGACGGCATCGTTTTGTGACGGCATCCATTAAAATAGAAGGGGGTGATAACTGTGCACAGTGGATGACGTCATCTATTAGTGATGCCATCCAATGAAATAGAAAGATGGGAGATAACTGTGCACAATGGACGATGTCCGAAAAAAATGATGTCAACTATCAAACCAGAGAGAGAGAGAGAGAGAGAGAGAGAGAGACAGACAGACAGATAGACAGACAGACAGAGAGAGTGGAGAGAGGCTCTTTTATGACATTTTATCTAGACAAAGCATGATCCAAATGTTCTATAAGACGACTGTCTAGACTCTGGGTGTATAGTATTCTTTAAAAATCATGTTGACTTTAGATGGAGATTCTGTTGTGAAATTAACACAGCTTCCAATTTAGGATGACCCCCAAAACCCTAACCCTAATTCTCAGTCGCTCTTTAATTGTCTACAGTGTCAACTTGCCTTGTTTAAGGTGAACTAAGTTAAAAGAAAAACAAATAGAATTAATTGATCTTTCTTTCTACTATTCATTTAACATCGCTTTTCCCTTGTTCTAGGATACAACGTTTACTGATATTACACAAGCTCACTCTCCAGTTCTCATGATTCAGCAGGTCAGCAGTCTCCAAATTCCACTCTGTGCGGTCTTGTCCAATCACTTGCTTCCAAGTTTTCCTTGGCCGGTCAACCTTCCTGCGATTTAGGACATCCATGCTTCTGCAACGGTTTATCCAGGAAGATGAATGTTCCACATGACCATATCAGCGTAATCGATTAATTCTTTGGATAATCTTCATGTTGGGAAAGTGTCGTGCTTTCAGTAAATCCTTTGACCTGATGTGTTGGGCTTGGTCAGATTTCACATTGCAGATCCATTTGATCATCGATCTGTCAATTACGCTGTAGACGGGCGAGAGAGGGCTGGGTGAGGCCCCACCATTCACTGCCATATATCATGAAGCTCCTGACACAGCTGCTATACAAATCACCCCGTATGTAGAGAGGGACAGCTCAGGATGTTATCAGAGGCAACAACTCACTACCCATATAAGAGTCAACTACCTTCTAAGAGGGAGTACTTCTACCACATCTGGGGAGGTGCCGTTCAGCGCGCTCTTTCTTGCCTTGACAGAGTACAAAATCGACTTTGCAATCCAGTGTTCGCTGATCTCTTCTCCTCCCGACAATCCCTTTCTCACATAAAAGACGCTGCTAGTCTCTTTCTACTCTATCGTTATTTCTATGGAAGGTGCCCGACTGAGCTCCAATAACATTTACAGCAAAAACTCGTCTTCTTACGACAATGGAAGAAAACTTTCCTTTCTTCATCCATGTGTAAGAATTTTCCATAGACAGAGCTTCTTTGCAAGGGAACACATTACTGCAGATCTGCTTCCCGTGCATAGTCATCTTCAAAATCAATGTCAACAAAACTGTCCCAACTATAAATAATAAAACTCAGTTCATTCTAATACGCTCATAATATTCTTCACCTTTTAACTTCATTAACCCTTATCTTTGAGTGGCTTTTGGCCTTTATAAGTGGTAACACATTTGTGATAAAAAGAAGAAGCCTGGCAGGTAAGTATGCGGAAATGCATAGGCCTCAAGGAGGGTTATTTTGAAGAGTAAACAATGTAGTGTGTGGTTTAGAATGTAAATGAATTGTATTTTTTTTTTTTACATCGGTCCCGTTACTTTTCAGACAAACCTTGTGAATGCAATCATTATCCGCCTATCATATCTGATTATTGAACAAAACTTAAATAGATTTTAACCATTCTGAAACGCCTTATACTTTGATGGTGGAGAGGGTCTGGTATTCTTTTAAAATGAACGTCGTCTCAGTGTAACAACCTCCCTGTTAACCTCATTTTGCTCCGTGTGACTTTTTTGTTTACTCTAAATTCAAATAGGACCATTAAGAGGACATGGAGACCATCAAGACAGCTGTAACGATGGAGCTGGTGGAGCATCCAAGAAGAATTCCTCGAACAAGGTATAGAAGCGAGGTGGAGAAAGGATGGGGAAGTTCGTTATATTCAAGTGGAAATACTTTAACGGGTAAACAATGAAGTCTGTTTATTGGAATTGAAATAAAGTATTTATGATATCAGTCCCATTACTTTTTAGACAAACCATGTAAATTGTGTAGCCTTAAAGTGCAGAAAAGAATAAGACAACAAGGAGGTAGAGTTAACAAGCGTATGTATTTACAGAAAGTACAGAAGTAATGGGTTGCCAGAGATTGCTTGCAGATTGGTCATAACAACTTACTCTGTTACTATCATTATCACTATTCTTAATGTTGGGAAGATCCCATGTAGCGACACAATAGGGTAGATCAGCATAACATCAATGCAACCATTATTCGTCAATCATATCTGATTATTGAACAAAGCTTGAATAGATTTCAATCATTCGGAAACGCCCCATACTTTGATGGGTGACCACCTGGGACTATCAGTTGCCATAAATTGATAACAAAAAGAGCTACGGTGGGCAAGTGATTAGGGCCCTGGACTTCAGTTGTAGTATTTTTGGTTCGGATTTCAGTAATGCACCATTGGGAAAAGACACTTTAACTCAATTACTCAATTTATTCAGATGTGTAAAAGGGAACAAACGTAATTTAGGCAAAAAACGATTACAGATTAGCGCCCTGCCAAAGGGATGGTATACGCTAACAGTTCACTTAGTGCTATTGTGTATCCAGGGATTACGTAGAAGCGGAAACCATATTGTCGTCTGTTCCTTTCAATTGAAACAAATTGTTCATCACATTGTTTCTTTTCAGACACAACTCTGAGTTGAGTTTTGCGTGTTTTTGCCTCTCTGTTTAATCTTCTTTCTTCCTTTTTGCTTTGGACCAGTGTGTTTATGTTTTATTATTGGATAAAAGTCTTTGATGAGCAGCCCGTAAAAACTAAGGACTATATTTTTGTTTGCATGTTGTAAAAACATAAGCGTTCGCCGAAGAAGAAAACAAATTATGATTATGGACTTACTTTTTATCATTGGTTAGTGGAATGCAACCAATCAATATATATGCTCTGAAGCCGGAAACATAACTTCATTGAGTTTGTAATCAGAAATAATTCGGATAATATAATAAGGATGTATACCTTAAGAATATATATTCTTTATATAATCCAAGAAATTATATTATATTATTTTTAAATTCCCGAAACAGTTTTTCATGGTAAACAACTGATAATCCCTTAAATAATGTTAGAAGCAAACTAATATAATAACTGTAAAAATTAAATTGACTTACATGAGTGATTTTCCACTGAACGACTTGGGACTTAAGGTTTTTAAAAAATTTTTTTAAATATAGTTTTAATGGTTGAGAAACTTCCAAGACTATATATATATATATATATATATATATATATATATATATAAAAAATATGAAACTAAAAGTATACTTTTAGTAGATAGAACCTATAGTGAAATGGTTTAAGATAGAGCAATTATAAAGATAGATGAAAGAAGAGTGATAAATATGTACGGATGACAAATTTATTTCAACTTTGTTCAATGCAAGGTATACTCGGTAAAAAAATATGTTTATTATTCTTTACTTAAGCCAAGGCTTTTCAAAGATTAAAATTTTATCATCAGAGGAATTACATAGATAGATAAGTTGGCAGTGGAAACGCCAAAATTCAAAATTTGAAAAATTTGAAATTTGCATTGAACAATCGAAGTTGAAATTCGTACATGTTTATCCCTCTTCTTTCATCTATCTTTATATATATATATATATATATATATATATATATATATATATATATATATATATATATATATATATATATATATATATATATAATTATTATTTCATGTATACACATATAATATTATAAGGAGATATAATATATTATGTATAGATTTTTCAGTATTTACTTCAACAGTGCTCAATGCGTGAGTAGAGCTAGGTAGTAAGTTATTAAATCTATTTATGACAATTAAGCTACACAGAGGCGTCCGCGTTTCATCCCCATACGGAATCATAAGACTAAGTGCATGGAATTCGTGTTTCAAGTAACATGAATTCCATGCACGTAGTCTGATGATTCGTAGTGGGAAATTTGGGAGGGTGTGGTTGGTGGAGTCCACAGTGGAGTTTAGGCCAAACTGCTGGTCAAGAAATTCATCCTTATCCGTTATCGTATTTGTCAAAAATAATCAACACTATAGGAAAACTCCGTCTGTGCAGAGAATCTACCAAAATGGACGAACGGAGTTTTCCTTTGGTGTTGATTATTTCTTTTTTCCTAAAATATTAAATAAATGATTTTTAATAATCATCCGGACAACACACAAACAGCTAACACCACACTTGCTGTTATGTAAGACTTTAAGAAAAAATAAATAGTAAGTCACATTTCGTATTCGATTTATTATTTTTGTTCCTTCCAGCTTACACCCTACCCGGGACTTTGCATTTTTTAAAAACGTACTACTACTACTATTCCCAGCAATGCTTCAAGCAAACTTTCTCTTTCTTTCTCTCTCTCTCTCTCTCTCTCTCTCTCTCTCTCATATATATATATATATATATATATATATATATTAGAGATAGATAGATAGATAGATAGATAGATAAAACTCAATGCCTGTGTGTATGTGTGTGATGATTGTGTGCTCCATATAGAAATAAAGGTTAAAGAATCAAAATAAAGTCTAAAAGTGTAGTCTCATGTCAAATTTATTTCAATAGAAGTGTTCCTGAAACTCAAAGTGCACCTCTAAGGGGCTATTATGGTACAACCCGTTTAAAACTTCAAATAGATCCTATTTTTATGAAATTTAAATCATATATATATAAAACATTCTGGGAAAATGGAAGTGGTCTCGAATCTCTAAGTGCTCCCCTAACCTAAGGGAGTTATGAGGGCCGAACCTCCTTTAAATCTTCAAATATATCCTATGAATTTTATATTTTGATGAAATTTATCTCATACGTATGAGATTGTCCGGGGAAGATAATGGAAGTTGTCCCGAATTTCTACGTTACCCTCTGTGTGCCGAATATCTACGTGACCTCACCCCTGAGTGACCCATGGGGAAAGAACACCTTTAAAACTTCAAATAAGTTTCTCCGGTTTTAATGAAATTCAAATCATGTGTATAAGACAATAATTCAGAGAGTTTTCCACTATTTCAGCTTCTTCTAACTATATTAATGGACGAAACGGGAGGAGGAGCTTGGACAATAAAAAAAACAAAGAAAATAATATGGTGTTATGAGCATAGTGAAAAAGTACCTAGTAATGATCCTCATTCAATCCCGAGCAACGTCTGGTGTTCCTACTAGTATATATATATATATATATATATATATATATATATATATATATATATATATATATATATATATATATATAAGGAGATTTAGTGAATTATAAGATTCCAATTGCTCAAAGAATTAGAACAACAAGTATTAATTAAATTTTATAAATTTATTTTATGTACATAAAAGATATATATATATATATATATATATATATATAAAAAAAATGAAAGAAGAGAGATAAGAGAGATGATTGGTCTATCTCGTATATTGAGCTTAAACTATTTTACTATAGGTTCTATCGTCTAAAAGTATACTTTTAGTTTCATATTTTATATATATATATATATATATATATATATATATATATATATATATATATATATATATATATAAAGTTAGTTGAGATCAATAAAAATCGAGCATTGTTCCAAGAATTCAGAACCTACTATTATTAGGCGTACGATCGTTTCCGAGACTTTTTGGAAATATTTTATTTTTCATTATTTTCGATGATTCCAAAACGTGTTTTCGTCAGCGCCTTTTCTAACTTCACGTACAGAAGTCTTTTGAGATAAAATAGAGAAAAATCCTTGTAATTATGATGTGGTTATTCCAGGTTGTTCGAAACAATTGGCAAAAGTTACATGGATTATATATATATATATATATATATATATATATATATATATATATATATATATATATATATGTGTGTGTGTGTGTGTGTGTGTGTGTGTGTGCGAAAATACATGTTTTAGCATATACTTTCAATATTTTATAAGCTCGATGATTGCCAACAAGTAACAACAGAGCATATATAAGTAAGCAAGGTTCATTTAAATTCCAAAAGTCAAGATTTTTGCGCTAAAGAGTATCTGTTTGAAAATGTTTTTGTAAAATAAAATAAAATAAAATCTTGACTTTTGGAGCGTAAACGAACCTTCCTTACTTATATATAATTCATTCTATACATAAATTATTGATTCTTGAATATTAAGGTTTTCTATTTACATAATAAAGACCCCATCCTTACCCAATAAGAATAAATCTGGATTAATAAATTGTTTTCTTTCTTTTTTTTTATACTTCTGTATGAAGATTTTTAAAAATTGTTTTCTTTTAGAGAAAAATCTTTTCGTAGAATAAAAATATATTTAGGAATATTGTTACACATTTTTTTCCAATGTGTTTGTGTTTTTTTTGTTTTTTTTTCATTTATAATGTTTTTCTTTTCAGATGAGAAAGCCTTGTTGGAAAGGCTCACATACACACACATGCACGCACACACACATCTAATAGATATAAAGACTTTTACTTATTCAAATATTAATTGGCTACACATTTGCAAAACATGTTTCAGTCAGAGCTATGGATAATCAGAACTCTTCAGGGCCAATGTCTTTTCTTCACGGCTTCATTTAATGGAATAAGACAAAATTACTTTCTGAAACTGAACATATTAGCAGCTCATAAAAAACAATTCAAATCATCTAAAAATATTAGTAACCGTTAAGTTTTATCAATTCTAAAAATTTCAAATTTTATTTCATTACTTTATTTTTTTGAATCAGCTAGATCCCTGATAAAAATAAACTAAAAAAAAAAATACACTCGTATATTTAAATGAAATACAAGTTTAATATTTTTTAAACAGTGGAAGTTTGATGAAAGTATATTACATTTTAAGCCAGGTTAAAGCAGATAGGCAGTTATCTTATATTGTTGTGTTTTCATATGTTTTTACCGTTAAAAGCGACGCTATATTATTTTTTTCTGATACAGAATAAAATGATGGTCTCTGGAGCCCTGCTGAAAGACCCTCTCCCTCACTTCCACATTCAAAATGGTATGAAGGGACCTGCTCTGTTCATCATTGATATCAGTAATTTATAGAAACAAAGGCTTAGGCTTCATAATTTGAGTCTTTTGGATTTTTTCTTATAGGGACATCGTAAATCAGTGGTTTGTGCCAGAAAACCAAGAACTTTACCAACTCTAGAAGATAATAGCGCAAAAGAAATTAAAACCGTAAGGAGAAATAACTCTATGGTCGAAAATGTGTAATATGTCGCTCAAGTAAGAATATGTTTGGAAAAATTCGAACACTTATTATAAATATATATATATATATATATATATATATATATATATAAGTACTGTGTGGTAGGGCAGGAAAAATACAGCAGAGTGCTCGATTAATTAAGAAATCCGAGATTTCGAAGGATTAAGAGCGTAAATATTTATTTACATTGAATTTCTGTATTTTATAAATATATATATATATATATATATATATATATATATATATATATATATATAAAATAGTAACTCTCTGTGTGTATGTGTCTGCCTGATCTTAGTGTCTTATGTTCACCCAAACCAACCGCTGGACAGAATTGCTTGAAAATTGGCATGTGGATTACTGACCTCTCAGTGAAGGTCATAGGCTATATAAAAAATATATCACTTCAACACTGGGGGTCTCCCCCACTGAAAACTGTTTTCCCTCAGATTCAAATGAAATTTAAACAATAGGTAAATGACCAAAAATTATGTCTATTCCAAACATTTCAGCAAATTTTGATAATATTAAGAGGGTCCCCGGAGGCACAACCCCTCCACTGAAAACTGTTTTCCCTTTGATTCAAATGAAATATAAATATATATATATATATATATATATATATATATATATATAATCAAGAACACCTCTCTGTGTGTGTATGTCTGTCCTTAGGGACAGACATGCACACATATACGAAGACATACTAGGAAGTGTACTTTTAATATAATTGTATTCACATGCACAATTTGCATGTGAACATAATGGAAGTATTTTTGTGTCTCTGGTTGCCCCTTAAATAAGCTAATGATAATTTTCAAACATGTTACACAATGAAATTAATCTATTGGTGTTGCCTAGGCTAGAGTGTGGGATAGCATCATATGCAACATCATGGTAGGGAGAGTTTACTTTAACAGCAACCTTGATGCTGTCAGCTAGATATCTTACTCACCGAGCTATTCAGATATATGTTAATACTCTTAAACTAACACTAATATATAGATTAACAAGATTTTCCATTGCTGGTTCTAGTGATAAAAGTATAAATATCTGCTGATTTTAAACTACCTGTGAAACTAAAATCTATAGATTACTCCCCCCCCCCTCCACAAGTGTATCTTTAATCTTTAAATTTGCGACAATATATGCATATATTACATGGGTTTTTATTTAAAAACAACAACACTCTATAGCTAAATATTTAGAGATTTAAAAAGAATCGGTAATTGTATCGGAATCGGGAATTTACAACGAAATCGGTAATTGTATCAGAATCAGGAATTTAGAACGGAATTGGTAATTGTATCGGAATCAGGAATTTACAACGGAATTGGTAATTGTATCGAAATCAGGAATTTAGAACGGAATTGGTAATTGTATCGGAATCAGGAATTTAGAACGGAATTGGTAATTGTATCGGAATCAGGAATTTAGAACAGAATTGGTAATTGTATCGGAATCAGGAATTTAGAACGGAATTGGTAATTGTATCAGAATCGGGGAAAATATTGGAATCGTCCCATCACTAGTTGCAACTAATATCGCATATACATACGCAGTATATAAAAAAAGATGGTGCGTCTATTGTGTAAAGTTGAATTACATTGAAATAGGTCGCTTTGATTTTATCGTTAGGGCAAGAAATAAGCCCAATTTTCCCATTTATTCATTTAAAAATCATGCTAACCTTGAATGATCATTAAACCCATATTATGCCTCTTGACGTGTTTTTAGTAAGAACCCCACACATCTCCCGAATTTCTCAGATAATTAGAAGTATATCTGCCCATAATTGTCATTTAGTCTGCAAAGATTTTAACTGATGCTATCAGGTATTGGATCGTTCAGAACAGATTCCAGTGATTAGTGATTGCAAAATCAGATATTGATTACTCAAAAGTTCGTCTTTTTTAAAGCACCTTGAATTGACCTTGCATAAAAGATTATAATTTCTGAAAATTGAAATCAAGTCAAAGAGTAAAGGTCAAGCTGAAGGAGTACCAATCTGTTACTCGAATCTGGAAGTTTACTACATACAGGGCGGTGCAAAAGTCTGGACCCATAACAAGGCTTTTTTCCAAGAGACTCCCCTTTATTAAACACATTACTACGGGACTGCTTTCCTGCTGATTACAACATAGTCATCTTCAAATTTGATGTCAACAATTGCGTGTCGTAAACTTAGTTCATTCCATTAATCATTTTCAATCCTCTCACAATATTCTTCGTCTTTCAACTGACACTCATTCCATCTCATTAACACTTTTTCTGTTTTTACTCATATTCACCCCAAACAAGGCACATTGCCACTGAGACATAATGGGCTACTGTAAATTAAGTACCATACCTACAGGGACATCCTAAGTAGAGAATTAAACAGCAAGATGCCTGTTCACATTACATTTAAATTTCTGCATGCTAGTAGAGGCGAGGAAGCAGTAAACAGGAAGGGAATTCCAAAGTCTAGCAGTTTGAGAGAAGAAACTACTAGAGTAGAAGGCTTTCCAACATCTGGGGACCTCTACAGTGAAGGGGTGGGATTTTGCTGCTTGTCGAGGGGGAACCGATGCTATGAGTTCGTCAGAGCACATTCCATTAAAGTACTGATAAAACAAGCACAGGGATTCTATATTGCAGCGATGAGACAAGGGTTGGAGCTTGGCTGACAGTGCGGCCCCTATTAGATTGGGGACTCTTTTTTGTCCAATAGAGAGAGACTAGTGGTTGATGCACCGGCCCATATGTGGCAACACTATTCTATGCATGGGCGAATGGTGGTTTTGTAAAGATATAGGATACTGTCAGGTGTGAGTATTTTTTCTAGCGCATGAGAGGGAGCCCACCTTCTTTGTAGTAGCCTCTTATCCTCGAGTGACGCTTGGCCTTGATAAGTGGTGACCAATTAATAATTAAAAAAGGCAAGCTATTATAGAGATTCCGTTTATTTTTAATAAAATTTTACTCATGTAAGTATCATTTATAATTCTATATATTATTTTTGCCGAGATGACATACCATTAGCTTATGTGTTCTCAACAGGATTGGGGCTTCATCACATTTTGCGGATGATGGGTGTAGATACGTTTTCAGAAAAACGGATTAGATGTCAAAATCCAATTTAATAGCCACCAAAATCGCTGGATTTTAGTCTTTTGGATTTTTTTCTTATACTCACATCTTAAATGAGTGGTTGATTCTAGAAAACCAAGAACCTTACAAACTCTGGACTAAGAAAGGTTGAGAACCACTGTTCTAAGTGGTTCTCAACCTTTCTTAGTCCATGACCCTTTTCATCATGTATAAGAATAATATTTCCCCCCCTTTCAAAATTGCCTGACTCAAAATGTTTATTCATACTAATAATACTAATTAATACTAACATAATAGCATTTAATACAAATGCTAGCAGAGAAAATCCAACATGAGTTTTCAGTAGCGATAGGCAATACATACTGTGTTTTTTGTGGCCTTGGATCCAGTTTGTGTCTGTTGATCTGTGGTGTCAATTCCCCCCCCCCCCCCCCCCGAAACCCTTAAATTCCCCCTAGGGTGGGGGTGCATCACAGATCAGCTCCTCGTTAGTAAAGTTCCGAACCAGAATATGTGATGGTTGAAAGAAATAGAAGCGAAATATATTTTTGTATGAAAAAAAACATAGTCCAATGAAAATAGAAATTGGTTAGTCAGAATCAAATATTGATTTATCAGATAAATTGCTATCGATGGCAAAAATTCGACAAGATAACTTTAAATATATATACATAAAAAATAATAAAAGTATATATATATATATATATATATATATATATATATATATATATATATATATATATATATGTACATCTCCCTAAAAATGAGGCGACATTCCGTATCTAAGGGAGGAAACTCCTAAATGTTCACGGAAAAGTAAGTACCAGTAGCTGAAGCACAGCAATTTATTGCTAACAATAACAACAACAAAAGTAGCATCATAATTTTATAAGCGATAAATCATCATGTAATTTCTAACAGGCCCTTTGTAGCATTCTGGTTAGTGCATTTGATTACAGTCCCTGTGATTAAGGGTTTAAATCCTGCTATAGTCAGCCATGCTGATGAGTCACAGTAACGGTGACACACGTGTCCGTGGATAACTATTTTATCTATAAAAAATAAATAAACAAACATATATATATATATATATATATATATATATATATGGTAAGTCAATGAAAATTGATTAGACCTGCAAATGGAAGCAAATCGATATCTTCAGTTGTTCAAAACAAAGAGCAGTTTAGTTAATAAAAACATTAATTTTTCTTCTCTTTCATTCCTTAAACCAGGTTTTTCAAAGATTAAAATCTTATCATCAGAGGAAAATTATGATTGATAAGTTGACAGAAAATTTGAAAGGGTTTTTAAAAAATTTTTAAAGTTCAAACGGGTATGAAAATCACCAATAACGAAATCCAAAAAAGCGTGGGGCTCAAAAATATTGGTAAATCCAGAGGAATCTGTATAAAAATCCAACGACGACGATTCCACCCAGGTCTGTTGTCCTCGGAGAAGGGATCAAATAAGATTGGCCATGTTAAGGAAAACAATATTCTTTCCTGTCTTCAGTTCTGCGTATTCCAAGGCAAAAACAACGACAAAATCTCAATGGAGTCAAAGCGAACTGTTGCAATGTATAAAAATTACTTGGGAATTGTGGGATAGCATAAAGAAGGGAAGAGAAAAAAGAAACGGAAGAGAAAAAAAAACGCTAGAAAAAATATAGAGACAGAAGAAAGGGTAGGAACCAAAGAAGAAAAGAAAAAAAGAAAAAAAGAAAAAGAAAAGCGAGTGAAAAAAGAGTGCAATCCGACAGGTGGGGGGAGGGGTTAAGGGATTCAAATCAAAATGATATATAGGCAGAAAAAAGGGAGCGGAAGATAAAAGTAAATATATATATATATGTATATTAGATTTTTGAATGTGAGATGATATATATAATTATTTCCACAATCAGACGCTGGGTAGCTTGTTGGATGACATCGTCCTAGCGAGTATAAAATCCTACTTGTGAGACATCAGCCTGGGTTCTAAGTAGTTGGATGACTACACCCCTTGTTGAGAAGAGTAGGTATATTACACAGTCGGCCTTCGCCGTGGTTTGCTTAATCTGTGTAAATTAATAGAGTTTCTTGTATGTGGCGAGTTAGCTCAGTGGCAGAGTACTCGCTTCGCATGCAAGTGACTCGGATTTCGAATCCTGAGTTCGGATGTGTTCTACTAATGAGCCGAAAGGAGAGTGAAACTCGAATCTAAGACTTCCTGTTTGTTTCTCTCATGGATTGTGGACTGCAGCGTTGTCTGATTGTGGAAATAAGTATATATATATATATATATATATATATATATATATATATATATATATGAAATAAGATATTTACTTGATCTATTATGGCATACCAATGGTTTTGAGCTGATGAATCAGCACTTATTAATGTTGTACCAACTTTGCTTTCAGATGTTGCTTTTTCACTATATGTACAAGAAATTTCGAAGGCAAAGTTGGTATGTCATCGATAAGTGCTGCTTCATCAGCAAAAAGCCATTGGCGTAACATAATCCAATATGTAAATATCTTATTTAATCAATGTATTAGGGTCTTACCCCAATAATTGAGCACTCTGGTCCCATTTTTCTTACAAAAACTTGTTTATATCATATATATAAAACATAATAATTCACTGGTGTTTCATGGTTCATTCAAACATAGGAAGTATATTAATAAATTCTTAAACGTTTTTTATACATTTTAATGCAACTATATATACACAGAATAATTTAATTTACTGGTGTTTCATGGTTCATTCAAACATAGGAAGTATATTAATAAATTCTTAAACGTTTTTTTATACATTTTAATGCAACTATATACACACTAAATGATTTAATTTTCTGGTTTTTCATGGTTCATTCAAACATAAGAAGTATATTAATAAATTCTTAAACGTTTTTTATACATTTTAATGCAACTATATATACACAGAATAATTTAATTTACTGGTGTTTCATGGTTCATTCAAACATAGGCAGTATATTAATAAATTCTAAAACGTTTTTTATACATTTTAATGCAACTATATATAAACATTATAATTTGATTTACTGGTGTTTCATGGTTCATTCAAACATAGGAAGTATATTAATAAATTCTTAAACGTTTTTTATACATTTTAATGCAACTATATATAAACAGAATCATTTAATTTACTGGTGTTCCATGGTTCATTAAAACATAGGAAATATATTAATAAATTCTTAAACGTTTTTTATACATTTGAATGCAACTATATATACACATAATAATTTAATTTACTGGTGTTTCATGGTTCACTCAAACATAGGAAGTATATTAATAAATCCTAAAACGTTTTTTATACATTTGAATGCAACTATATATAAACATTATAATTTGATTTACTGGTGTTTCATGGTTCATCCAAACATAGGAAGTATATTAATAAATTCTGAAACGTTTTTATACATTTGAATGCCACCATAGATAAACAGAATAATAATGTGATATTTAAATATAAACAAATATTTTTTGTTTTTATTCTGCTAGAATGATATTCAAATTAATTTTATTATCCGAAGTGGAAATTGAAATTATTTGCGCGGAAGCTGTTTCGTAAATGCTTTTATTAATCTATTTCAAGTTTGTTTAAAATTAAGGCCCTTCAAAATGATACGCCCACTTAACCGAATCAGCATCGAGAAATGGTAATTAACGTTTTCGAAATCCTTGACAAAGCTTAGCAAACAAGAAGCTATGTTAATTAATTGACGCGTTTCCGTTTGAAATTCACACCTTGTGTTTATTTTATTGGCTTTTCTTTAAAGCAAAAACATCCCTAAAACCAACACCCACTTAAGGTATTTAACAACAAACAAGTTCAGTTAATGTTTTCAATTTGTCACCTTTTAAGAATCAAACGATGTTAACCATGTAATGTCCACATAAAGAATAATGCCATACGGAAGGTAAGGCTGCCACTTTTTAGAGTAAGGTGTAGAGTAACTTTATAGACTGAGTTATAGAGTATTGATTTACTCCTCTTAAGGAGTTAGGCACAAGGCCAGTTTTTAAGTAAAGTAAGATGTGACCCAAGGTCGGGTCGGGAAAGTGGGGTTTGAAAAGCCAGCGCCCAAGAGGTGAGCACTCTGGCCATTAAAAATAGCCTGGGCAGCCCCGTCGGCATTCCCCGGTAGGGGCGCCTCAGATAGTAAGCAATAAACTTACCCCTCCCCAAAGAGGGGAGGCGAAGCCTGGGAGGGTGGACCTCCTAGAACTGCACAGGACAGACCCATAGACCGGCGTAAATCAAGCCCCAAAGGCCAAGACAATACCAGTCTATGGGTTGCAGTATCCATCAGAACAGATACTACACTTTGATCTTGGCCAAAAGGCCAAGAACAAGAGACTTGATTTACTCCTCTCCAGGAGTTAGGCACAAGGCCAGTTTTTATCTTACTCCCACAAGTAAGATGTGACCCAAGGTCGGGTCGGGAAAGTGGGGTTTAAAAATTGCCTGGGCTGCCTCGTCGGCATTCCCCGGTAGGGGTGCCTCAGGCAGTAAGCAATAAACTTACTCCTCCCAAAAGAGGGGAGGCGAAGCCTGGAGGGTGGACCTCCTAGAACTACACAGGACAGACCCATAGACCGGCGTAAATCAAGCTCCGAAGGCCAAGACAATACCAGTCTATAGGGTGCAGTATCCATCAGAACAGATACTACACTTTGATCTTAGCCAAAAGGCCAAGAACAAGAGACATAGAGTTATAGAGTACTATATATATTATAGAGATAAGATATAGAGTAATTATAGAGTAAGTTATAAAAAAAGTTATAGAGTAAGATATAGAGTAAAGAGATAAATATTAGAGAAAGTTATAGTGTAACTTTATAGAGTAGGTTGCCACTTTATAGAGTAAGCTTTATTCGGCTATTTCTATGGTACAGTTACAAAATGACACTGGGAAGACATCTATATATATGGTGTCCGTAAAGCCTGGACACAGGCTAATTGGATATTTTCCAGTTCTTATACCAGACTTGGAATCATTCTGACAACCTAGGATCTGACTTGAACCATCTTTCTTGGAATGAGGTATGATTCAGCTAAGTCTTAGGAGGTGCACCCTTCCAGACATTACCTCCTCTTTTAGAAGGGGTTTGATTTATTGTCAATTACCTGAGACGCCCCCTACTGGGGAATGCCAATGAGTCCGTTCTCGGCTATTTTTGTACCCTTCCAGAGTGTCCCTTCAGAGGAGTTAGATTTTCCACCACCTTCCAGCCTTATATTGCATTTCCACTTACTGATGGGTATATGACACCTTTTTTTACACCCGTTGTATTATGGTTGAACCCAAGTTGTTAATCATCTGTGAACACAAAACTACTTGGACGCCAATGTTGAGTTTTTAATAAGGTTTATTTAAAACAGAGAAAGACCGTCACAGAGAGAGGTTATATTTGTATGCGAGAGAGAGAGAGAGAGAGAGAGAGAGAGAGAGAGAGACGTGAATAGATAGCCGGATAGCCACATTGGGAACAGCAGACACGTGTCCTTCCTCCTTGAAATCTCGCCAGCTTAGAGAGAGAGAGAGAGAGAGAGAGAGAGAGAGAGAGAGAGAGAGAGATTTCTCAGACGGAAGTCATGTGGTTTCGTTGACTTCCGCTCTGAGTGTTGAACCTATCAATTTCTTTCTGCCAAAAAAACAACTCTTTTTTGCAGGTTATCTCCCTTGTTCCATATTTGTACAGGGATCAGATATCCCTTATTCTATAAAGCTGGGAATTAGAGTTATCTGCTCTTACTTCCTTTTCTCTATTGTACATTTCAGTAGGGGCTACTTTTGGCTAGTCTCCATAATCTAAATAAAACGATCGCCTTGTGCATGTGTTACAGTAAAACATGTCTATGTTCCTTTTATTGAATTTATCCTCCAGTCTGGAATATAAAGTCAACATAAAACAGGGTATGTTTTGATTTAATCGATCCTTGAATTTATATATAACTATAACTGAGGACCTTTAACCTTTAAAAGTGACCCTTGACCCTTAAAAGTGTCACTTGACCTTTAAAAGTGTCACTCAAACTCTTCCATTCAAACACAGCCCTCATTATGTAACGCTTGTGCCTCATCTTGCCAAAGTGGGAAACAAGTAAAACCCAACTGTACTACTGAAAAATCTACCAAAGCCATCGAGAAAAGGAAAATTAAGAGCAACCTACAGGTGTAGTTTTATGCCATACCCATGACGGTTTAAGTTAGAGAGAGCTTTAGTAGTTTGTAGGGTTTGGAAATTGGGTAGGTAGAAAGAAATAGGTAGAAAATCTTGGCAAAGATAGATTTAAGAAAGATGGGGTGGGATATGGGCGAACACTTTGCCCAAGGATGTTGAAGCAGTTTAGTGTTGGGACTGGGGTCGGGACAGATTCTATCTGCCCCATACTATCCTTTTCGAGTCTGAGTGGGCCTAGATGTAATGGTAACTAAGGAGTTACTTCACACTCCTGAAAGCCTCAAAATTGGGGCCTCACCATTGGATGCGCTTTAAGGGCATACCTATGACTGGGGGTGGTAAAATTGACATAAAGGGACCACAAAGATCCCTGATTGATTTGAAGGAGCCATGACCAGATTAAGGTTGAGAAACGTGGCAGCTTTTATATCATCACAATCATATAACATCTATTTTACATGCTGGAATGCATTGGATGGCTTTAAGAAATTGACTTCCAAGCTAACCTATCTCTGGCCAGGTCTTTATTTATCTCTCTTTATTTATCTCTTTTTTTTTATCAGTAATGTTTTTCTTCCGTTTATGAACAAAGAACCTTTCAGCTGGACATTTGTTTTTAAACGTTGATTCAAATCAGAAATTATTACAAACTAGCGGTACCCGTGTTCCGGTGTTGCCCGGGAAAATTGAGGAAACCAAGAATCGTAAACTCCAAAAGTAAATTGACCGGAAAGACTCTTTTCACCCAAAATGCTAAGCCTTTAACCATGCTAAAAAGTTATTGGGGTCGGGGAGGGGGGGGGGTCACTGATTTTTTTGTTTGCTCACGGTGTGTCTGTCTGTTGGGGGGGGGGGAGGGCTTTGCATTTAATTTACAATATAACAAAAGAATAGAATAGCTCATTGGTGTATGAAAGAACCGAAATGCATTATGGTAGAATTTAATTTCATAATGAAATTAATGTGGAGGAAGAGGCGACGGATATTCACTGAAATATTTTCTTGGCCACAGTTTGTGTTTGGGGGGGGGGGGTTATATCAAAATGGTTAAATTTATTGGCACACAGTAATATTGGCACAAGCAAAAATGGCACAAGTTGACAAATAGAAAAAAACGGCACAAAACAAGAACATAGAGCAGTGTTTCTGAACCTTTTTCTCAAGCTGAAAGTCAATGACGTCAGTGAGTAAGTGATAAACGTTAAACGTGAATAGCCAGTCATAAAATCTTTAAGTTTTTGAACCGATTAGGAAGTTGCAAAAAAATAACAGTATTTTTTTTTTAACAAATTAGCATTTAAAAATAAAAAAAGATTTTCGCCCAAAAAATGAGAATCGATTTTGTAATCAATAAAAGAAATATCACTCTATTAAAAAAAAAATTCTAATTTTTTTTATAGGAATCAATTTTCTTGTCAAGAAATTTGAAAGATTTTTGAAAAGCTGTCTAAATTGCTTCGAATCAAATTAAAAAAAAAAATGGAATATAAAAGACATTTTTTTTTCATCATTTTTTTTTTGGCCAATGCAGCTTCATTCAAGATTTCTCATTTGTAATTTTAGTAAATATTGCTTGCAGATTGCTTCAGACAATTTAAGACAAAACAGCACCAGACCTTACACCATTATATATCAAGATGTCTGCTAGTTCTTCTGTTGTTTAATGTGGCCGATTCTCAATTAATGGTTTCATTTTGTCGTCATCTGTAGAAGATGATCAGCCTGAACGTTCTTCATAATTAAGGCTGAAATCTCCAGCTTCAAAATTTGCCAACCATTTCTGTACAGCTCTGTGAGCTAAAGCACTGCACATATCTCTTTTGTTGTCTGCGAGTCATTTTTGCATTTATGGAATTAGAAAAGCATCAAATGTCTAAAATAGTTCTTACAATCTTCCATTTTCAAAGAGCTCCAAAATTAGAACAAGTTAACTACACATATTTTTGTTGTTGTTTGCGAGTCATTTTTGCCTTTATGGAAATAGAAAAGCATCAAATGTCTAAAATAGGTCGTACAATCTTCCATTTTCAAAGAGCTCCAAAATTAGAACAAGTTAACTACACATATGTTTTTTGTTGTTTGAGAGGCATTTTTGCCTTTATGGAATTAGAAAAGCATCAAATGTCTAAAATAGGTCGTACAATCTTCCATTTTCAAAGAGCTCCAAAATTAGAACAAGTTAACTACACATATGTTTTTTGTTGTTTGTGAATCATTTTTGCCTCTATGGAATTAGAAAAGCATCAAATGTCTAAAATAGGTCGTACAATCTTCCATTTTCAAAGAGCTCCAAAATTAGAACAAGTTAACTACACATATTTTTGTTGTTGTTTGCGAGGCATTTTTGCCTTTATGGAATTAGAAAAACATCAAATGTCTAAAATAGGTCGTACAATCTTCCATTTTCAAAGAGCTCCAAAATTAGAACAAGTTAACTACACATATTTTTGTTGTTGTTTGCGAGGCATTTTTGCCTTTATGGAATTAGAAAAACATCAAATGTCTAAAATAGGTCGTACAATCTTCCATTTTCAAAGAGCTCCAAAATTAGAACAAGTTAACTACACATATTTTTGTTGTTGTTTGCGAGGCATTTTTGCCTTTATGGAATTAGAAAAACATCAAATGTCTAAAATAGGTCGTACAATCTTCCATTTTCAAAGAGCTCCAAAATTAGAACAAGTTAACTACACATATTTTTGTTGTTGTTTGCGAGTCATTTTTGCCTTTATGGAATTATAAAAGCATCAAATGTCTAAAATAGGTCGTACAATCTTCCATTTTCAAAGAGCTCCAAAATTAGAACAAGTTAACTACACATATGTTTTTTGTTGTTTGTGAATCATTTTTGCCTCTATGGAATTAGAAAAGCATCAAATGTCTAAAATAGGTCGTACAATCTTCCATTTTCAAAGAGCTCCAAAATTAGAACAAGTTAACTACACATATTTTTGTTGTTGTTTGCGAGGCATTTTTGCCTTTATGGAATTAGAAAAACATCAAATGTCTAAAATAGGTCGTACAATCTTCCATTTTCAAAGAGCTCCAAAATTAGAACAAGTTAACTACACATATTTTTGTTGTTGTTTGCGAGGCATTTTTGCCTTTATGGAATTAGAAAAACATCAAATGTCTAAAATAGGTCGTACAATCTTCCATTTTCAAAGAGCTCCAAAATTAGAACAAGTTAACTACACATATTTTTGTTGTTGTATGCGAGGCATTTTTGCCTTTATGGAATTAGAAAAGCATCAAATGTCTAAAATAGGTCGTACAATCTTCCATTTTCAAAGAGCTCCAAAATTAGAACAAGTTAACTACACATATTTTTGTTGTTGTTTGCGAGGCATTTTTGCCTTTATGGAATTAGAAAAACATCAAATGTCTAAAATAGGTCGTACAATCTTCCATTTTCAAAGAGCTCCAAAATTAGAACAAGTTAACTACACATATTTTTGTTGTTGTTTGCGAGGCATTTTTGCCTTTATGGAATTAGAAAAACATCAAATGTCTAAAATAGGTCGTACAATCTTCCATTTTCAAAGAGCTCCAAAATTAGAACAAGTTAACTACACATATTTTTGTTGTTGTATGCGAGGCATTTTTGCCTTTATGGAATTAGAAAAGCATCAAATGTCTAAAATAGGTCGTACAATCTTCCATTTTCAAAGAGCTCCAAAATTAGAACAAGTTAACTACACATATTTTTGTTGTTGTTTGCGAGGCATTTTTGCCTTTATGGAATTAGAAAAACATCAAATGTCTAAAATAGGTCGTACAATCTTCCATTTTCAAAGAGCTCCAAAATTAGAACAAGTTAACTACACATATTTTTGTTGTTGTTTGCGAGGCATTTTTGCCTTTATGGAATTAGAAAAACATCAAATGTCTAAAATAGGTCGTACAATCTTCCATTTTCAAAGAGCTCCAAAATTAGAACAAGTTAACTACACATATGGTTTTTGTTGTTTGCGAGTCATTTTTGCCTCTATGGAATTAGAAAAGCATCAAATGTCTAAAATAGGTCGTACAATCTTCCATTTTCAAAGAGCTCCAAAATTAGAACAAGTTAACTACACATATTTTTGTTGTTGTATGCGAGGCATTTTTGCCTTTATGGAATTAGAAAAGCATCAAATGTCTAAAATAGGTCGTACAATCTTCCATTTTCAAAGAGCTCCAAAATTAGAACAAGTTAACTACACATATTTTTGTTGTTGTTTGCGAGGCATTTTTGCCTTTATGGAATTAGAAAAACATCAAATGTCTAAAATAGGTCGTACAATCTTCCATTTTCAAAGAGCTCCAAAATTAGAACAAGTTAACTACACATATTTTTGTTGTTGTTTGCGAGGCATTTTTGCCTTTATGGAATTAGAAAAACATCAAATGTCTAAAATAGGTCGTACAATCTTCCATTTTCAAAGAGCTCCAAAATTAGAACAAGTTAACTACACATATTTTTGTTGTATGCGAGGCATTTTTGCCTTTATGGAATTAGAAAAGCATCAAATGTCTAAAATAGGTCGTACAATCTTCCATTTTCAAAGAGCTCCAAAATTAGAACAAGTTAACTACACATATTTTTGTTGTTGTTTGCGAGGCATTTTTGCCTTTATGGAATTAGAAAAACATCAAATGTCTAAAATAGGTCGTACAATCTTCCATTTTCAAAGAGCTCCAAAATTAGAACAAGTTGACTACACATATGTTTTTGTTGTTGTTTGCGAGGCATTTTTGCCTTTATGGAATTAGAAAAACATCAAATGTCTAAAATAGGTCGTACAATCTTCCATTTTCAAAGAGCTCCAAAATTAGAACAAGTTAACTACACATATGTTTTTTGTTGTTTGCGAGTCATTTTTGCCTTTATGGAATTATAAAAGCATCAAATGTCTAAAATAGGTCGTACAATCTTCCATTTTCAAAGAGCTCCAAAATTAGAACAAGTTGACTACACATATGTTTTTTGTTGTTTGTGAATCATTTTTGCCTCTATGGAATTAGAAAAGCATCAAATGTCTAAAATAGTTCTTACAATCTTCCATTTTCAAAGAGCTCCAAAATTAGAACAAGTTAACTACACATATTTTTGTTGTTGTTTGCGAGGCATTTTTGCCTTTATGGAATTAGAAAAACATCAAATGTCTAAAATAGGTCGTACAATCTTCCATTTTCAAAGAGCTCCAAAATTAGAACAAGTTAACTACACATATGTTTTTTGTTGTTTGCGAGTCATTTTTGCCTTTATGGAATTATAAAAGCATCAAATGTCTAAAATAGGTCGTACAATCTTCCATTTTCAAAGAGCTCCAAAATTAGAACAAGTTGACTACACATATGTTTTTTGTTGTTTGTGAATCATTTTTGCCTCTATGGAATTAGAAAAGCATCAAATGTCTAAAATAGTTCTTACAATCTTCCATTTTCAAAGAGCTCCAAAATTAGAACAAGTTAACTACACATATTTTTGTTGTTGTTTGCGAGGCATTTTTGCCTTTATGGAATTAGAAAAACATCAAATGTCTAAAATAGGTCGTACAATCTTCCATTTTCAAAGAGCTCCAAAATTAGAACAAGTTAACTACACATATGTTTTTTGTTGTTTGCGAGTCATTTTTGCCTTTATGGAATTATAAAAGCATCAAATGTCTAAAATAGGTCGTACAATCTTCCATTTTCAAAGAGCTCCAAAATTAGAACAAGTTGACTACACATATGTTTTTTGTTGTTTGAGAGGCATTTTTGCCTTTATGGAATTAGAAAAGCATCAAGTACCCAAAATGGGTCTTACAATTTTCCATTTACAAAGGGCTCCAAAATTAGCACAAGTTAAATAATTTTTAACTTTCTTTCGCAAGAGATAACTTGAAGTATGCTCTAACCGGATATTTAAGTATACCGTATCTGTCAATAATTTGACCCGTCGAAATATAAACTACTAAAAATCGGCACGAACTTTCCGGACATCCTAATAGTTATATTCAGTAAAATATTAAGTACATCTATAATCAAGCTAAGTGCTCCTAATTTATTGCTGAAATATAATTCTTACAAGAAATGAATATGATTAGAAAGTGTAAATAATGGGGTTTTATTTAGAATTCAATATGGGCGCCAGCATTAGCCACCAGCTTCTGAAACCGCCTTGGAATGGCATCAACTGCTTTCACAAGGAACTCCTTTTCTTTTTTTTACTAATGAGTCTCTACTTATCAAGGCTTAAAAACCACTCGAAGATAAAGGTTATTGAGATGGATAGATTGACAGTTAAATGATGATGAATATTATGAGAGGATTGAAAATCTCTACATACCATCCATTCAAAACAGCAATTCTTCCCTCTTTGTCAGAAACGTCGCTCGTGAAACGTGAGTGCTAAAGGGCAAAATAAGGGCGGGGGCAGCCGTATAACTTGCTTTTCTTTAATAACAAAAAAAAATGGTTACGTAAAAAAAAACTAAACTTAACAAATACACCCCCCCCCCCTATCGGCGAAATAGCTTGTGTCTCTGTCTGTAGTATAAGTAAAATAACATCTCGGGGGGGGGGGGAAGGGGGGGAGGTTAAATTTTTAATTTAATAATGTTTTTTATTATTGATAATTGTTATTTATTTAGTGGTGTGTCGAGGCACACACTTACCTTTAACTTTTAAAAGTTCATACTTAAAAACAAACTTTTCAATATTATTTTGTTTTGATAACTCAACTAGGTTATCCAAAATTCACAGATGTGACCTTTGTTATAGAAGGCATCCTCAGCATTGCATACGAATTAATGACAACTCATGTATACTCCTGTTCCTATCCCTGAACCCCATATTGATAACTCAACCCAGGTTATCCAGAACTTGCAGGTGTAACCTTTGTCTCTCGCTACATGGACGACACATGACACTTCAAAGTATTTTAAAACAAAACTAATATTGCTAGTCGCTGTCTGACACCAATCATGGTGCCATAGACATGCAGAAAGAGAAAATTTAATAAAACGTGCAGTGAACGAATACTTCAGCTAGTAATATATATTTAAAAATTATTTTGTGTTTTTTTTTTAATTATTAATCATGCATTAGGGTTTTTTTATTTTTTCATACAAAACTACTAACATCTAAAAAATTTTCTAAATGCTTTTAAAAATAAATGTTATAAAATTTGATTAAATTTATCAATTTGCAAATTAGGATTTGGAACGTTTTTCTTTTTTTTTCAAAATTTGTTCTTTTAAAATCTGTTTTTTTTTTTTCAGCTGCAGCTAGAGTAAGGAGGAATCGAAAAATTCTATTAGAAGTTAAAGAGTAGAATTAGAGCTACGTGTCAGAAAATTATGTCATGGACAGGAAGTCCGAAATGAGATTTAACGAAGAGGATACCAACATCTTCCTCTTTAGTAGGAGAGCTGATTGGATTCGGATGTCTTTTACGAAGCTCTACCTTCCCGAGATTGGCATAGAGAGACTTACATAATATGTAATTTACAGAGCTGTGAAATATAAAGCAACAAAAGACATGAGGCCATTGAGCTTGTATGATGTTAGTGTTTTTTTTTTATTTGTTCCCTTATTACAGAACCAAAGGAAAGAGAGAAGATAGAGAAATTTCTGCTGCTATAAATCTACTATAACGTCCACCACTGCCGCTTCTACAGGGAGACGACACTACCCATTGAGCCAACTACTTACAACGTGTTAATTAGACTACAGCTGTGTTTCAGTTAAAGAGACGACGGGCAATCAGTTGATGTTGAAAGGATTCATCATCTACCATTACAGACGCCTTATTAGTGCCACATAATGTGACACATCTGATCAAGCCTTTGACCATGTATGGTGGAGGGAGGGATCAGTACTGGTACAGCTTTTGAACCAGACAAAAACAAAACTTTTTTTTTACCCTAACCTAAACCTAAACTAACCCTAATCTAACCCTGAGCTAACCCTAACCTAGTCGGTTTTTGTTCGGTTAAAAAGCTGTACCAGTACTGAGGGATCAAGTGTGTACCATGCTTTTCAGGATAAACACAAAAAAATGAAGATCACTGTTTAAAACTTTACCTGTGTATGAATCAATTTTTGCAGAGTGTCTATTTACTTCTATCGTGGTCGTGCATGTGTAACACAATGCACTGAAGGACAATGAAAAAATATATATTTTGGTTAGGTTTTGTTCAGATCTATGAAAATATAACTGGAAATAAACATGTGAGGCGTTTGATATTGTAAGCGTATCCCATGATGCCTTGCTGGACAGAAAAGAAAAGAAAGAGAATAAAGGCAGATATGAGTAATTGGTGTGAATGGATTGGAGGACATCCAAATGACCAATCAGATAAGTTCAAATAATGGATGAGTCATGCTTTTCAGCAGCCAATCAGCAGAAGGCATCTTTCCTATGGATAAACAAAGGAATCTCACTCTTTGGGTGTATGTGTCACATGGAGGATGTGTGCATCTGTGTATGTGTTTGCATGTGAGCGTATGAATATGTATACGTAAGAATGTAACTGCATGTATATGTAAAACTGTGCATGAATATGTAAGTGTGTCTGAATGTGTATAAATGCTAGTGTGTGTGCATTCTATGTGTATGCAAGTATATTTGTGAATGTGTGTATGTGTGAGGGTATCCATGCATGTATGTGAATGTGTGAGAATGTGTGTGAATATCTTAGTATGTATTAGATGTATGTGTATGTGTAAGAATGTAACTAGGTGTATATGTAAAAGTGTGTATGAATATGTGAATGTGTGTGAATGCTAGTGTATGTGTATGTGAGTGTATCCATGTATGTATGTGAATGTGTGTGACTATCTTAGTAAATATGGGATGTATGTGTCACAGGGTGTGTGTGTGTGCATCTCTATGGGTATCAGTGTGTATATGTGTGAGCATACGAATAATATGTGTATGTGTGGAGAAACTGTTGATTTGTGTAGCTGTTTTTATGCAAAAATGTTACACGTTTAATAATTAACGTTGCCTCTTTAATAAATTTCCAATAATTTCTTTCAGAATACAATTTTGAAGCAAATAATGATACGAATAATCAGTTATAAGTTATCTCTCTTCATTGACGTCACTCCGGAAATAGAAGTGAGGATTCACTCTCTTTCTCATTCCTGCTTAATAATTAATGCTGTCTCTTTACTAAATTTCTATTAATTTTATTCAAAATACAATTTTGAAGTAGATAAGCTCTTAATAACAAAGATAAAAAAGAATAAATACATATAATTTCTTGCATGCGTTCAAACTCGGTCATAATGCTTTCGAAACAGTAGGCCATATCAACAGAACACGAGAAGAAGCGTCCACAAGTGATCGGACAGTATGAATGTCTTTTCCAAAATTCTGTAGTGGTAATGAAAACCTTGAAAATGCAGAAGGTAGAGGACGGCCATGCACTCTGAACAATGGACATTTGAAAACAATTGTTGAACAAAACCCACATCAAAGTGTCAGAGAAAGATGTAAGGCACTTGATGTCAGTAGTTCAACAATCTTTTTCTTTTGCATTTAAAAAATTTAATCAATAAAATATTTTTCTCGCGTCATTTTTATCAAAATGTACAGATACAAGTTGTTTCAGAAAATATCTAGCGTTAAAAATAAAGAAAGTAGAAGACAACAGTGTGCTCTTGATAATGGACATTTGAAAGCAATTATTGAACTAAACATACGTCAAAATCTCAGAGAAATATCTAAGGCCCTTGATGTCAGTATTTCAACATGTCCGATTATTTGAAGTGAATTCATGAGGTGAAAAAGTAAGATAAATGGACCCCTGTTTTAACTAAATAAATAAATAATTGTTTCATAAATCGGGCAATATTTTCCGAACAACTTAATATCTATATAATAATAATACGCTAAGGAATTTCCTGTTCGTACGTACGTTATCACCTCCGCATCCCTTTATTCTAATAAGATCGTCCGATTGCCAAAGATGAAGTGAAAGGGAAAAAAGTTATGTACTGGTGTTGTTATGGTAAAAGTTGTGACTTTACCTATTTTAAAATGAATTGTTCCAAAATCGAATTCTGTTGTTCCGTTTTAACTTAAAAAAAAACCCTACTATTTGCATTATTTTTACTTTAATGTGATTTTAATATGCATCTCCTACACAAACTTCAGGGTTATGGTATTGGTGGTGAGGTTCTTTACATTATTAGGTCTTTTCTTTCTGATCAAAGCTTGAGAGTAACTTTGGATGGGGTCTCTTCATTCTCTTTTCCTATCAATGCTGGTGTTCCTCAGGGCTCTATTGTAAGCCCAACACTGTTTCTTCCAGAGAATATTGTTCAGAAAATTAACATCTATGCTGATGATACCACTCTCTATTCTGGTGTTGCTTCTCACACATCTCCCTCAGATCAGTTGAAATATGCAACTGATCTAGAAGTTGACCTGGGTTCAGTTGTGGATTAGGGTACGAAATGGCTTCTTTCATTTAATCCAGTTAAGACTCAGTTCATGTCTTTCAATCGTAGGCGTGTCCCTTTTCTTCCTGAGATTCTATTGGATGGCTCTGCTCTTGAGGAGAAATCGACTCTGAAACTTCTTGGTCTTTCTCTCTCATCAAATCTTTCTTGGAGTTCATACATTAGATCCATTGCTCTTTCTGCTTCTCGTAAAGTCGGTTCTCTCTATCACTCTAAACACTTTCTCACACCTGAGACTTTTCTATATTTCTACAAATCTACTATCAAACCATGTATGGAGTACTATTGTCATATTTGGGCTGGTGAATCTCTGTCCCATTTGAAGGTTCTTCATAAGGTGCAGAAACGTGTCTGTAATTTGATTGGTCCTACCATTTTTTTCTTCTCTGCACCCTCTCTCTCACAGACGTGATGTTGCTAGTCTCAGTCTTTTCTGTAAATACTATTATGGCGTGTGTTCTTCAGAATTTTCCTCCTACCTATAACCTTGGTCTTTTCAAGACTAAGGCCAATACGCATCTCCTGTCTTTGCGATAATCATATTTCTTCTTGTTAGCTCCTTACATCAAGTTGCTTCATGCGTGTTACAATTTTAAATAAATACATACTTAAAAAAGAAGAAAGATATTCATTTATTTAAATTTTAGCTATTTTAGCAATTATTTTTTACGGAATGAAGAAAGACACAATATTTTCCTGTATATTATTAGAATTTAAACACACGTATTACTTCAAGAGATATATTAGGATTAACAGTAAATTATACCGATAAATGAGAGGTGGTTGTGGTGAAGTGACTAAAAATACGGACTGACTACTTAGGCATGCGAAGTTCGAATTCAGTCAGTTCTATAACATCACTTTCATGTATGGAATTTGGCCAATTTCATCAGGTCCCTCCTGTAAGTACCCCATTCTAACAATAACAAAATAAAGAATCGTGGAAACCAATGGCAATAACAGAATCAAAGCCGGGCAATAAAGTTGTATCATGCTGGTCCATACAAATTTATTTTTATAAAGGTAAATGAAGAAACAAAACCGTGGAATTTCCATAGGCTCCCTCTAGTTATTATAGTTACTAGTGTACACCTTCCGTCAAAAATTACAGAAATTTTTTATCTTCTCTAGTGTTTGCACTCGCTATTTATTTAGATATATTACTAAAATATTGGTACTTTGTTACATTGAGACCCGTGCTAAAAGTCCCTCGGTGTCGGTGCTTTCCGGCGATTTAAGGTAAACGTCGGAAAGCCCCGAAGCAAGACAAATAAGCAGACGACATCTAAGCATTCAAACTGAATGAAACACTGAACTTGCAAACTGGTTAAAATGCGATGAAACTGCCCTAACCCTAATTCCTAACCTTAACCCGATTACCCTAACCCGACTGCCCCAACCGTAACCCTGCCCTAACCCTAATTCCTAATCCTGCCTTAACCCTAATTCCTAACCCTGCCCTAACTCTAATTCCTAACCCTAACCCTAACCCGACTGCCCTAACCCTAATTCCTAACCCTGAACCGTAACGAAATAAACAAAAATAGCCAGTAAAAAAAAGTTGACAAAAAAATAATAATTTTTGCAAAATATTTAAAGAAAAACACTTACTTGATTAACTTTTAACTGTGATTATCACTGTTATTTCTTTGTTTAAAAAAAAATTATTTTGTACAAATGTTTAATAAAAAAAAAAGTAAAATAAAAACTAATAACTTTTTAATTTAAACACTGTTTAAACACTGTTTAAACTGTTCGAAATTATAATTTATTTTTTTAACAAAGTTTTGAAACTTTGTTAAAAAAATAAATTATAATTTCGAACAGTTTTTGCTTGTTGTGTCACGCTTGTAAATCCAGCCTCGTTTCTGCTTTTTTTTGGACACAGGTAAGTCAACAGATTTTTCATTCGGCACTCTCCGGCGTTTAACGTAAACATTTGGAAAGCACCGATGTGCGGGTCCCAATGTAAAAAAAGCACATATAAAATCATTGAATTATGTCAGTAATTTAATTTTTCATATATAAATTATCATTTCTGATGACCTAAACAAAAAAAATGCTCACCGTTGACTTTTTATTATAAAATGGAGGATTTCCTCCCGAATTCATTTCAGACGGTGGGGTAAGTCTGAGGTGATTGTCTGACTTGCTATTTGCTTTCTCGCTTTCCTACTTGCAATGGTTTCGTTCGGAGACTAGAAAAAGGCACGTGTTTTACTCGCTAACTTTTGCGTGATGGGATGAAAGTACATATATTTATTAATATGCAAATAAATACACATCATAGAGTTGAGTATTATTATTTTTTGATGGCATATCAACATTTACAGGTTATTTAATGCTAGATGTGTTGTTTATATATATATAGCATTTGTATATGGATAGTTTGTTGTTTCATAGACATATATTTTTGATATATGTTTACAGCTTTGAATGAAATTATTTATTCACATTTATAGATTTATATCAGGGATTCCCTACCGGGGCGTCCGGTGAAACACCCCCGGGGTCCACAAAAGCTTTAAGCAGACCCATGAACAAAAGTTTTATTTTGTTTTGCTTACCAGGAGATGTATGCATCTTTATTGAAATTGTCAAGATTTGTATTTCGATTTTATCTTATGACTATAACAAAATCGATTAATTGTTTGTTTTTACTAACCTAGAAACACATATTTGGTTTTAAAAAAATGATATATGCATATATGGGGTACACAGATGATTGATACAATAGCTCTCAGGGGGCTCACAAGTAAAACAAGGTTGGGAATCCCTGGTTTTATACATAAACCTATAAAGATATTTTCTTTTTATGTGTGTGAATACAATCATCTTTCTTACATTTTGAGCCTTTTAGATTATTGTTTAAAATTATCTCCATTGTAGAAATCTTCCTTGCCAGAATAACTAGTAATATAATTATAATTATTTTTCGAAAGAAACTGGAGCGAATTACATTTCTTTTGAGTTTAAACAACATGCTGCTAGGAAAAAATGGAAAAGAAATTTGAGTCAGAATCTGTGACGAACGTGATGATCCTGAACCAGGATCGAGCGGTAGAAGTGGCCCCAACTTGACTCACCTCCACCATAAAACAGACCGTCTTTGCCTGGTGTACAATTTAAAGGTTAAAGAAATGTTTGAATTGTAGGTTGAGTGAGGATTCAAACACTGCCCAATGGATTACGAATACTGGCTTTATTTGAGTTATTTTTCATTTTTACATCCGGGACAGCAAATTCATGTGTAGTTATGCAGATCGAGTTGGTTTTCATGTGTCTGATTTAACTCAATAAAGAAGGAACAAAAATCGCATTTCTCATCAGCAATTCATTTCTAAACTTGAGATTGTGAAGAGCAGAACAGAGAGAAAGAAAAGAAAAGAAAAGAAAAGAGATGAAAGGAGAGAAAACGTTGAGCGAGCGGTGAGCCGGGTTTTCTTTTGACTGAGTCAACAAGTGGAATTAATTTTAGTTCAGAATCAAATATCGATTTGTCAGATCCATTGCACATTTAAAACATGTCTGAGTATGGATATTCCTGTGTATGTGTGAAAATGTGCATTAATATGTGTAATGAACAATTACGAATAACTTTCCCTATTTTGAATTATCTCCCCTTTGGAGAACTCTCCTGCTTTTACTGAACAATATAGATAGCAGCACTAATATTGTAACGTCATTATATGTCGAATAAAGCTTTCTCAAGTTACGTCTGTTCTCGTTTGTCATTACAATATGTGACGGTTCTTTGAATGTGCGTAGCTGTGTTTGCATGTGTACATTTGCATGTATATGTGAGTGTTTCTATGTATGTATGTATGTGAATATTTCGCTGTTCCCCACTGCGGCACGATTAGACATGGTCAGTTTAATATGGGGGCAAATATAGCAGAGATGTAATCAGTTTATTAAAAACAATTCTATAATCTGAAAAGTAAAAAAAGTGAAGTGGTCGACCATAGTTGAGGTCGACCCAAAGGCTCCCTTTTCCTTAGCTTCTCATTTACCGGGATTACTCCACTTACCCTTGATCCTCACCTTATGATGCTGAGTGTTTAACAAGGGCATCAAGTACTATTTTTATTAAGTCTTTGGTATGACTCGACCGAGGATTGAACCCTGGTCTCTCCGGTCCTTGATAAAACAGTTTTACCATAATGCCTAATAGATCGGTTTGCCAAATAGACCGGTCTGAAAAGTATATTTACAAAATATAGAGATATAATACATTACTGTCTAATAATTTTGAGGAACTTACAGATAATGAAAGTTCTCCGGTAGTTGACTGGAAAATCCTTTATTGCCAAGGATTTTTAGACGATCCATGTAGATTATGTTTGAGTGAAAAACTGACAATTTTAAAGTTTAAAGATGTAAAAAACATACTAAACTATAGAAGCGAAGTAACCACAAACTGTAGACATAAAATAAACTTTACTTTGGGACAGCTACTATAAAATTAGAAAAAACAAAAGTAACTCACTTAAAATAATATAGTGTATCTAAACTCTTAGTAAAATCTTAAAAAGATCAAATCGGTGGTTATAAGTAAACTAGAAGAATACCCGTCCCAGGACGGTTAAAATTAATTAATTCCTTGCACCACTTTTATGTCCCCTTATGGAGATTAAAATCAAGATATGCTGATACTAAATCTTATGTCTACAATCTCCATTCTGATTTTGATTCTAGAAAATGTATGAAATGTAAGGCTTAAGCTTAAAGAGACTTAAGAAGTGATTGAAATTCAGGGAATCTTGCTTAATTGATGTCTAATTACTATAGATCAAATTCAATGCAACTTTGATATATTTGAATTTTCAAATGGGAGTCTTTACCCATATTATGTCCCGTAAAGACCCTCTAAAATACCCCAAAGAAACCGAAATTTAACGAATATTTATTAATTGATGTATAATACCTACTTTTTTTTTAAATTACGAAAATCTGAGGTATCTGGATTTTCATGATGGGCTTCGACCCCCTTTTTTACATCCTTTGCATAAAACTAAATTAAACTTAATATAGCCTACATTTGAACCCCTTACGCATAGCAACTGTGTTCAAAAATTCATAATGATCGGTTAATTAGTTTATGAATGAATTCTGTACATACAAATATATAAAAAAAATTAATATTGATTATATATATATATATATATATATATATATATATATATAAATTATTTAATAATAAATATTTAATTATTATCTACATACATATACGTTTCATCCTTGTTGAATCATCAGTGCAGAGATAACCATAAAAAAAATTAATATTGATTATATATATATATATATATAAATTATTTAATAATAAATATTTAATTATTATCTACATACGTATACGTTTCATCCTTGTTGAATCATCAGTGCAGAGATAACCATTCAAGCCGGAACGAGAGTTTTTTGTTTATAATTCCAAATCCGACGCTTTAACCGATGAGGCCATCATGAATAGTCATACGAAAGTCATACGAAATAAACTTATTTATGTCAGTAAGCTGACATTTTTATAAGCAGCAGTCAGAAAGTGTTCTACATAAAGGAACATTGCAATATCACCACAGGTAACAGCTGTCTTATCTGGCATTAAAGGGCCCAATCAAACAAGGGGCTACAAATAATTATTTAATAATAAATATTTAATTATTATCTAGATACATATATGTTTCACCCTTGTGGAATCATCAGTGTAGAGATATCCATTCAAGCCGGGTGCATGATTCGAACCCCAGAACGAGAATTTCCTTCCTTATTACAGTTTCTTCAATATTGTCTTTTACCCTGTTGTAGTCCAACCACATGTTACCCACGATAACACAATATATCCAATATGGCGACCGTTTGTTGATGAAAAGACACCAACATGCGCGTCACTGCACAAACGATAAAATGGAATAATTATTTTATTTTACCTTGAAACCATTAATTTTTGGAATTCACTTTCTGCTCCCTGTTTCTCCGACAGTACTAACATTCAGAAATTTAAATGTAATGTGAACAAATACGTTGCTGTCCAACTCCTACCCAAGTTTGCCTCTTATAAATCTGGCCCCTATCATAGTAGCCCCTTACGCTGCAGTGGTAATAAGGCTTGTTTGGGACTAAGTAAATATATGAATTGGATATATTTATACTTATCAGTTATCTTATCATCGTTTGTTTATGCATATGTTTTGAAGTAACACTTGAGAATCCCCCACTCCCCAACCCCCGCACATCATTCCCATCCACCCCAGGTGGTACAACCACTTTGCAAAATTATTATCTTTTCATTATCACTGTTTCTCTTTGAAAGGAAATGGAAACAGAGCCAAAAAATGCCCCCCCCCTTCACTTTGAATTAGTGCAATCTTTAACGTTAAACCTAACGCGGCCTGTATGTCTGAAGCTGGCAGCCCCCTGTTTGTACAGCCAAGTGCAAGGGATAATCAAACTCGGGTACTTCAACCCCTGCTGTCTCATCCACCCAGTTCCGGTTGGGGGCGGTTGATGCTTTTGATTTGACAAGACAAATCAAGCTGTGCATCAATGGTATGTAATTGTTATTAATCTAAAGAGAAATGAAACAAAAACAACTCAAAAAGAAACAATATATATATATATATATTTGTTTTTGTTGTTGTTTATTATCTATGTACGTATACGTTTCGTCCTTTTTAATCGGGACTCATCAGCATAGAGGTATAACTATTCACTACCGGTACCGTGATTCGAAACCCCGGGCTACGAGTATTTTTATAACTCAAATCCCGACACCTAGAACCATTCGGCCACCGCTGGATAGCTAAATAAACAGTGATAATTTTAACACTTATTTCGGCGGCTTGACGTCATAAAAGCGTTCAACTTAATGAAAGGAACGATGCATTTATAGCTAGCGACGTCATGCTGTGTTAATACTACACATACAGTGCCTATCTAGAGGGTTTTCTAGGGGCTACAAATAATAAATATTTGTTTTTTTTTGTTTATTATCTATGTACGTAAAGAGAGAAAGAAAAAAGCAAGTAAATTATTCAAACAGCGGTCAGATTGCACGCGAGCCCAGATCATCATTAAGCGTTAAAAAATTATGTTGGCTTTTACGTTTGGTGATGAAGCACGGTTATTTGTGAATGTGTGTATGTATATATGTGTGTATGCTTGCACGCATGGGCATGTGTCGGTGTGTGTGTGTGTGTATATCAATGTACATGTACACGTCCCATTACGTGTGTGTGGACGCGTATATGTGCGTGTGCTCATTTATACATATATTTAATTTATGATTTTTCTACTCTTTCTCCCTCATTGCCTGGGCAAACCCCAAACACTGACGAAGACTGAAGGCACCAGTCGAAAATTTTGTTCTCCCTATCATCAACAAGAAAAAACTATTTTTCTTTACAGAAAGAACAATTCATATTCCTACACGTCAAAATATATATATATAAAAATAAATAAATAAAAAATAAAAAGTTATAACACAATATAAACTTTTTTTCACATTATTTTTTTATATACATTCACATACTTATATATATATATATATATATATATATATATATATATATATATATATATATATATATATAAGATTAATAAAATTCAAGTCAAAATTATTGACTCGAGTAAAGTATAAATGGACAATAGAATAATCCTCCTATAAATATAATAGAGGTTAAGTCAAATTTTCGGCATTCTATGCTCAAAATACTACAGATAATCAAATCAGCTCAATGATTGAACCTTTAGATCAAACAGAGCTATTTCTCCTATAATAATTGGATATATTGTTTGAATAAGTAGAAAAATGTTGATGTTTTTTGCTTGACTTCTATTTGTAATGTTGAAAGGAGGCGCTGAAGAAGTGACATGTTGGAATTTTGAAAAAGTAATAAAATATAAAAAATTCAAAATCGTCTTAGAAACGATCGTACACTAAATATCTGTTGATTTTGAATTCTTAGAACTGATATAAATATGTCGTGAATTTATTTGTCTCAACTTACTCTTTCTCTCTCTCTCTCTCTCTCTATATATATATATATATGTATATATTTGTTTTATTTATAAAAAATAATTATCTAGGAACACGTGTTTCGCCATTATATGGTTCATCAACATGGCTGAGATACAAATCGCGCTAAAGTCAGCCACGTTGACGAACCATATAATGGCGAAACACATGTCCATGGATAATTATATTCATAAATAAAAACAATATATACTTCCCTCAAATATAGGTGGTGACATGCAATGTAAGGGAAATAACTCTCTCTCTAGCATTAAGATTCAGCTGTTATTATCGCCAATAACAAAAGCAAAAGTATATATATATATATATAACTCATTGTATGTGTGTTATATTTGTGTGTTCCCTATTAAAAGAAAGGTTAGAGAATCTACATAAAATCTAAAAGTGTATTCTTATGTCGAATTTATGGTGGAAGATAATTGAAGTGTTCCCGAATCTCTCTGTTACTCTTTATGTTCCGAATATCTACGTGCCATCACCTATAAGTGACCCATGGGCACAGCACCCTATTAAAATTTCAAATACGTATATCCGATTTTAATGAAACTTAAACCATTTGTATAAGCCACTAATTCAGACAGTTTCCAACATTTCAGCTTCTTCCGAATATATTAGGAGGCGAAAAGCGAGGGGGTTCTGTAAAAATAACGAAACTAATATGGTGTTATGAAAAAGTGTATAGTAGTTATATTCATTCAATCTCGAGCAACGTCGCGGCTTTTCTGATAGTTATATATAATTAAATCGTCGACAAAACGTCTGTCTGTTGGAGTTCACGTTTGAACGTAACTTTTTAAAAAGTATGTACTAATTTAAAACAATTTTACTGGATGGTCAGTGAGTGTCTGCGTCAATACTCCGGGGTTTATTTCTTCTATTACATAATGAGGGCCGTGTTTAAATGGGAAAGTTTGAATGACACTTAAGGGTCGGAGGTGACCCCAGACGGAAGTCGTGAAACCATGTGATTTCCAGGCAACGCTTTTCTGCCTATTTGGCTGGCAATATTTTTCCAATGCGTTTGGGGACAATCTATGACAAGCAAGAATGTTCAGTCATCTATCGCAATGCAGAGTGAAGATAAGAACATTGCGTTGGGGCATGTGAAAGCGCCATTCAATGCCTACAGATGACGACCTTCCTTAACCACTTGGAGCAACCGCTGGCCCCTGTTGATCCCGGTGTCGAGGATAACCCGAAATCTCCCAGGAACATGAAATGCTCCAAATCTACGAGAAGGACCTCGATCAAAAGCAGACAATATTGACATCTCCATGTTCAATGCTGCATTCAGGTTTAACTCGCCCAGGAACAACAGCAGCAGCAGCAGCCTCGCAGTGTCAGCAGAGATTGTATATGTATATGTATATCTACGTATATATGTGTGAGGGGGTAAGATTTCGTTCTACTGTTTGTTTTAGCACGAGCAGTGCGTTTTCTTATTTGTATCAATTTGCAGTAATAAATCGTACGTGTTTTCACCATCGTCCCGTCACTTGATTTAAATACTGTATTTGCTCTACACAAATTATTCTAATATGAATCACTTTAAAGTATCTGGAGAAAGCGACGTTTCCAGTACTTGAACAAATACGTCTTGCTTTTTGTGTACAGATGTAACTACTAAAGTTTGAAATGGTTCTGGTTGAATTGTGAAATTTACGAAATTATTTCGAAATCTTTATGTTATTAAAACTAGCAAAAATATGCTCACTCCGGTCGCATATTTTTGCTAGTTGTTTTATTTAATTGCTCTCTCTTTCTCTCTTTCTCTCTCTCTCTTTCTTGAAATAGAACTTTCTGTGAATTCAAATAATCAGAGGGCGGTTAACCAAATGTTGGAATGGCTGCCGGCTGTTCCATCATATTTCATTACAATCTAATTTAATTACGTAACTCAATTATATAGATTAAAAGAAACAATGTCTTTAATATTTAGTATATTTATAATGTTTATTAAGATTATTATTGAGGAAAATATTTTAAATACATCTGGAAATCTGAAAAAAAAACAATCATGAGTGTATATTTGCGAATATTAATTTATTAGAAGCTTTAAAACAAATTAATTATGTAAATTTGAAAGACGTGTGATGTTTGGGGAAGCTTTGGAATGGATATATAAAGCAGCTGATAAGTAGATATCATGAGTGTACATTTGCGATTATTAATTTATTAGTAGCTTTAAAACAAATTAGTTATGTCAATTTGAAAGATGCGTGACACGTGGGAAAGCTGGTAAGTAGATATAAAAAGAAAGCGATGAAAACTAGTAATATGGTTTCGGCTTCAGACAGACAGATACATAATCTCCATAATAATTAGATAGTGTGTGTGTTTATCGCCTCTGCGTAACTTACACGCTATTTTTAAGTTAAAAATATTCAAAGAAAAAGGAAGTGGCTGTAAAAATATTAGTTTAGGTCGTGCCAATTCCAATTTGCTTTAGAGTTATGCCAAGGTAAAACATTCTGGAAGACTTCTGGGCATTTTTTAACAATTTCCTGGGACTTTTTCGGAACTTGTCAGTTGCTATAAAGAATTGGATCATCCCAGATTAGAGTCTTGCTTTATGGAAGAGATGAAAGGTTCGGATTTCATGTCATCATCAGTTGAGTCTAATTATTTTGATAAGAACAGTTAAGAAGAAGAAAAAAAATGCAAAATAAGAAAAATTTAATGGAATAAAGATGAGTAATTGAAAGAAAGAAACAAAAGAAAGAAAAAATGGAAGTAATGAATAAAGGTGAAAAGAAGGAAAAAGGAAAGGAAGAAAAGGGGAAGAAGAAAGGAAAAGAAATAAAGAAACAGGAATGAAAGAACGAATGACAAAAAGGGAAGAAGAAAGAAGCAAATAGATAAAAAAGAAAGAAAAAAGAAAGTGAAAATAAAAAATGAAAAATGAAAAATAAAGAAACATTGGGACATTATTTCATTTTATGAAGCTTCAGATTACAAAAAATAAAGAAAAATGAAATGGAGTAAAGATGAAAAATTGAAAGAAAGAAAACAAGAAAAAAAGGAAGTAAGAAATAAAAGTGAAAATAAGGAAGAAAAAAGAAAAGGAAAAGAAATAAAGAAACAAGAATGAAAGGACGAATGACAAAAAAAGAAAGAAAGAAAGAAAAAAGAAAGAAAGAAGAGGAATACCACTTAACTCATACCTGTCAAAATTTTATGCTTTTGTCCCTTAAGCAATCTCTAATGATATCAGTTATCTCCACTTTGATTGGCCACCCTGATAGTCAAAAAACATTTACTACCCCTCCTCCTCATTTCTTCTTCTTCTTCTTCTTCTTCTTCTTCTTCTTCTTCTTCTTCTTCTTCTTCTTCTTCTTCTTCTTCTTCTTCTTCTTCTTCGATCTATCGTACCCGCACCCCACCCCAAAATCTGTATTTTTTTTTTATTACTAAAGATGAAGCAATAAATGACAAAATTACAAACAAAAATTTATTAAACAAAATATTTTCGTACTTGAGAAGGTTTAGTTGGTTGATTGTTGCGTTTTACGACAATTTATAGTCTTTAACCCGCTCCAGACACATCCGGCGTATCCCGAAAATGAATAAGGACCTTTGTGCACTTGGGCTCCAAATCGTGAACGCCGAATTAATAGTTATATTCTTATTTTTTTAAATTTCTAAAATTTTCAAGTTCTAAATCAAATCAAATAAAGCAACACGTTGTGTTTCCTTTTTATGGATGCCAAACGTGAACGCAGACCCCACAATAATGTTGTATCCCCTTTGATTATTATTATCATTATTATTATTATTATTATTATTATTATTATTATTATTATTATTATTATTTACTCACTAGGAGTTCTCACACAGGTCATCAGTGATTGCTCACGGACAACCGGTGGTATTCCCGGGAGTCTGAGTGACAACAAGTCTCCCCAGATTTCCAGTATTCTCCACCTCTTTTCGATAGCCACCGCAAATAAACTTGCAGCATCACAACAGCCGTTTACCATTGATTTCTCGCTGGTAAGGACCATTGGTCTTCTCTGCGATTTGGGTGGCAATAAGCCTCCCCAAGGTCCCAGCAGTCTCTGCACTTCCAATGGAGGTCTGGTTTGTGCTGTCCCTCCTCGGTCTTCTCATCTTCCTTGACCCCATGCAAATATTTTGTGTGGTGTCAGCCTAGGCTGGTACCATTTTTTTTATTTTTTAAATTTTTTTATTATCATTATTATTTTATTTTTTATTTTTCGCCTTCTTGTTTAATGCTGAGGTTAGACACTTCGTTTTAGACTGCCTGTTGTAATTTCGCTTGTGCCATGCGCCAGGAACAGATCGTCATCAATGTTTTAAGCGGGTTATCACGTGGCTTTGGGCAATCACAATCAATGTATGTAATCGAAAAAAACCTGGGTAATGTAGTTTCAGAATATATATTCAAAACTTTAGTGGGAGTTTGTAAACAAACAAACAAACAAACAAACGAACGAACAGGGAAAGAGAGGAGAAGCCTCCATTCAGTCTCAAGAGACAATGGATATCCTGCATAGGGAGTCTATTGTGAAGCAAGGGTTGTGCAATCCCGAACCACACCTCTCCTGGGATGGCATTTCTTGAATTCAGTGGCAAGGAGAAGACCAGGATGACTGAAAACAATACCAGGATAAGCAGCACCACCTGGTATTCCCAAATGGTCACCCATTTAGTATTGATCAGGCTCAACGTCACTTAACCAGTTGTCTAACAGGAACCAGTGTGTCAACGTGGTTATGCTCTACAAACAGGAACTACAACTTTATATATATATATATATATATATATATATATATATATATAGTAATCCAGGTAAAGTAAATCCAAAGAATTTCAACCGGACTTATAAAAAGTGCTCAATTTATATATATGCCTATTTTTTATTCATACAGACATGTACAAAATCTGCGACACTGGCATGTCGATGTTATCGATCAACAACTGTCAAAAAATGAGATCGCATCAGGCAGAATTAAAATCCGATCCTTACCTCAGATTATATCTGGGATCTGAGGTAAAGATCGGATTTTAATTCTGCCTGATAAGATCTTAGTTTCTAACAGCTGTTGATCAATAACATCGACATGCCAGTGTCGCAGATTTTGTACATGTCTATATAAATAAAAATAGTCATATATATATATATATATCGTCGCTAACTGGTTGTCATGGACTATCTGTGGTCCGTGCAAAATCTTTGATGGTCTACAGAAACATTGGGACATTATTTCATTTTATGAAGCTTCAGATTAAAAAGTGACGAGTACCAAAACGTATTATGGATGGTATACATGTTCAAGACCCCTTATCTAATCTTGAAATCAATGTGAGTACACATATACATAAATGTGACGTCATCCAGTCATTGTATAACCTAACATGACCTGCAAAGTCATCTTCATGACTTGTTACCGAATAGTTTTACTATTACGGTTGATGACTTAGTTACTGGATGGTGTACCAGTATAATTTTCTACAAACATTGCATAGCAACAGGGAAAGAGGTTGTATGCAATTCTAGCAGTGAGTTATGAATTATGACAATATTGAAAATATTGCCACGACTATCAACTTCCAACTAGTGTGCTGCAAAACATTAAGGCGATGGAATTGTAAGCCCCAAAATGAAGAAAACCCAGCCCAAGTAGTTGAAGAGGTGCCAAATTGGGATAACATTAATTTGTTATTAAATTTTTAATACATTGAATACTCGCTTTAATTTTGAAATTACCTTTTTTTTATTTGGTAAGGAGTGCACAATTTCCGCATGTTGTAATATATCGCTTACTAATTCGTTGTTATGTTACTGTTGTCTTTTTGTATCTTTTGTATCTTGTTTCACTTAGTATTATGAATAATAAATAAAATTAAGGAGTTGAGTGGAAGAGTACCTTATATGTAAGTCCCCACTCTCGCTAACATTTGTACATCATCATCATCATCACCACCACCACCATCATCATCATCATCACCACCACCACCACCACCACCATCATCATCACCACCACCACCACCACCACCATCATCATCACCACCACCACCACCACCACCACCACCACCACCACCACCATCATCATCATCATCATCATCATCATCATCACCACCACCATCACCACCACCACCACCACCACCACCACCACCATCATCATCATCATCATCATCATCATCATTTTTTTTAAAAGTCTTAATTTGTCCCCACCCTTTCACTTTTTGATGATGCAAGACTGACAATTGAATCTAGAAAATTGACAGAGAGAAAACTGACTTGGAAAATGTTATCAAACATTTTGTAGATCCTGAAAAGAAATGTTAGTAAAACTCATTCTTCCTTAATGAAACTGGGGAAGGAAAAGTGAGAAATACGTGATATTAATTATTCATTATAAGAAGTGGCAGATAAGAATAATGGCAGACGGTGCCAGGGGATTCGTGTTCAAGAAAAAAAAAATGTTTCATTATTTCCTGGCGATTTAGAAGAGTCTTTTGGTCAGAAGTTGGTTCACTTGTCAGCATTACTGAAGAAAAAAACCCAAACCAAACTGACATCGTTGTATCTCTTAGAATTCTCAGAACGCATTAGAATTGCAACTCTCTCTCTCTCTCTCTCTCTCTCTCTCTCTCTCTCTCTCTTTCTCTTTCATTATTATTATTATTATTATTATTATTATTATTATTATTATTATTATTATTATTATTATTATTTGTACTCACTAGGAGTTCTCACACAGGTCATCATCAGAGATTACTCACTGATAATAACCGGTGGTGTTCCCTGGAGTCTGGGTGACAACAAGTCTTCCCAGATTTTCCAGTACTCTTCAGCTTTTTCGATAACCTTTGCAAATGACTTTTCGTCATCGCAACAGCCGCTTACTATTGATTTCTCGCTGGCAACGACCATTGGTCTTCACTGAGATTTGGGTGGCAATAAGCACCCCCAAGGTTCCAGTATTCTTTGCACTCATCCAGTGGAGGTCTGCTTAGTGCTCTCCCTCCTCGGTCTTTCTATCCTCCTTGAACCCTTCACAGCTATTTTGTGGGGTATCAGCCGAGGCTGATGCCTTTTTGGGGGGGAGGGATCACATTTTATAACATTTCTAGCAGTTTTATCATCATGATCATGATCATGATCATGATCATCATTTTTATTATTATCATCATCATCATTATTATTATTTTTATTATCATCATCATCATCATTATTATTATTATTATTATTATTATTATTTGTGAAGCATAATGAGTTTGTGCAATGTACAACTATTTTTTGACTTTGTAGTATTTTATTAAATTTAGAAAACTTCTATATTTTTTAAATCATCAATTTAAACTAGACAATTATCCAGAATAAGGTTCCAAAATATTTTTTAGAAGGGAGGTAACTGTAAAATTAAAAATGTAGTTCTTAGCATGTATAAAAATGCATATTGTTCCCAGATACATACACGCATTGTAGAAAAGTGCTAATCGTGTTGTTTCCTCCATGCAAACTTAATTCGATAGCTTTCGGAAGATGTTGCCGAGTACCAGATTGATTTTTCATTTGCCGTGGCTCCACATGCCTTCCATAGTCTACCACAAAACGAAATATAGTTTGATTCATCATCAAATTATGCATTTCAGCCCCAAATAAGCACGCTCTCATTGAATGCACATACAGTGGTAATAGTTTCTACATTCGTGCATTTACTTCATTCATCGTTAGAACTTTACTACAAATCATCGTTCGTGTTTTTGGTCGCTCAGCCGTATCGATTCGAGAAATTGTCATCGCCTCAAAAGGGGCATAATAAGAAAACACATAGGTTGAAAAGAAAAATAAATTTATATTACAATATCATCAGTGTAGCTTCTGCTACTCGATTGCTTTTGGCCAAGATCAAAGTGTAGTATCTGTTCCGATAGATACTGCACCCCATAGACTGGTATTGTCTTGGCCTTCGGAGCTTGATTTACGCCGGTCTATGGGACGGTCCTGTGCAGTTCTAGGAGGTCCACCCACCCAGGCTTTGCCTCCCCTCTTTGGGGAGGAGTAAGTTTATTGCTTACTGCCTGAGGCGCCCCTACCGGGGAATGCCGACAGGGCTGCCCAGGCAATTTTTAATGGCCAGAGTGCTCACCTCTCGGGCGCTGGCTTTTCAAGCCCCACTTTCCCGACCCGACCTTGGGTCACATCTTACCTTGTGGGAGTAAGATAAAACTGGCCTTGTGCCTAACCTCCTGGAGAGGAGGTAAATAAATACTCGATTGATATTTACTTCCTTCCCACCGCAGGAAGATGTAGCACAAGGCCGGAAGCTGGGGAGAATCAAGCCAGCGCCCCCAAAAAATGGGCACTCTAACCTATTAAAAATTGCCTGGGCAGCCTCGTCGGCATTCCCGGTTAATGCGCCTAAGGCAGTTAGCAATGAACTAACTAAGAGGGGAGGCAAGGCCTGGGAAAGTGGACCTCCTAGGACTATCCAGGACTAATATCACAACCTAACATATAAAAAGTCAGCGTTTTGGCGTAGTCTCTACCGGACAGATTGTCGAGAACGAATCCTCGACTGGTATATATCGGTCTGATGTCTGCTACTCGACTCCCTAAATATAATATACTTATCGGAAGAGTCCATTGTATATCTAAATAGGGATGATAGCACAACAGAAATAATTAAAATGTTAGCTAAATATAATGCTTGAATTGATCCGATATTAAATTAACCAATCATCAGTTTACAGTTTATTGGAAAAAAAATTGGGACCCTTTTCTGGACAATTGGCGAAAACTAGTGGAGAAGCATAAAAATAATAAAAATTCGTCACATGCGTTACAACCCTAACCCTAACCCTAACCCTAACCCATTTCCGTACACACTTCCCAATCATCTCCCCTACACCCTCCTCAAAGTACACTTGCTAGAACTCCCACTAAGAATGTTTTTCACCTGACGATATAATGCATTGGTATAATGAACCGCTATTGTGACTCATGTTCGAGTCTTGGAGAGTTTTCTTCAAGTTTTTTTTTTTTTTTTTTTTTTTTTACAAACGTTATCGTCGGTCGAGCAGAAAGTGATCGGAGTCTATTGTGTATTGAACAGCAAGCAACATGAAAAATATCGCGCAATTTCTTCCTCTCTAACCGGAATTGTCCGACGAATTAGGTTATGTATTTTTTTTTTTTGTGCGTGTGCAACGAAGATGAGGAGGAGGAGGAGGAGGAGGAGGAGGAGGGGCAATAGCTCTATATGGAAGAAGATTGTTCTTTCTTTATTTATTCATGCGATGGTACCCGATGTGCCAAGCTACACACATCAAACGCAAGGTTCCGAGCAGAGAGGAGCAAGAACAGGAGCGATAGCAAGAGAAAAGAGCGGAAAGCGATAGCGAGAGCGGGAGAATGTCAGCTTGTAAGTCAGTCAGCTTGAAGTAAGAACATTATTCCAAAAACGGTGCATCGTATCGGCTTTTTATTGATCGCCATTCTATATATAGGGACAAGTGAAATGTTGAGCGAGGCCTGGCGCTATTCGCATGACGGAGAGACATGGGTGCAGAGATTCATATACACAGAAACCTCTCTCTCTCTCTCTTTCTATCTCTCTCTTCCTCTCTAGTTCTCTCTCTATCTCTCTATCTCTCTCTTGTATTGTTTCTTCATTGAGGATATTATTAATAATATGCTAAAATCAGCAGAATAGATAAGACAGACTATCTCATTACGACATTGCGAGGTTTGCGGACGTGGCAAGAGTTTAAATCCAATTAGAATGTGAACCTTTTTTATGTTATTATTATTATTATTATTATTATTATTATTATTATTATTATTATTATTTATTTATTTTTCTATTTTTCTGTTTTCTTCATGATTGCATTTATTAAATTGATTTTTACAAAGCTTTTTATGCCTTGTAGTAAAATGAAGAAAGATGCTGGCGGAAAGATGGAATGACAGCATCTATACAAAAAAAAAAATTTAAAAAAATGCAGGGCATGACGTGGTGCAGGGCCACAGAAAATCAGCTTTAAATGCGTCCAAACATCTAAGTGAGAAGCTCTGTCCGCCCTTCTCTTATATATCCGTTGTGCATTATAACCTCAGATTCTGGCCCCTTTGGCTAAGATCAAAGTGTAGTATCTGAAAACAGTGGGGGTCTATTCTTTAGAAAGGGTTGGAAAGGTCTTATTCAACGTTTTTTTTTGTTTTTTGTTTTTCCATTCCTCACTTCTAATGAACTTGTACATATATATATATATATATATATTTATAAATAAAATTAAATTGGAGATATTTTAAGTAGCATGGTCTCTAGAGTAAATATGGTTTATGGTGACTGCAATGATTCTAGCTAAGAGCATGATAAACAGAGGATGACCATTGACCAACGACCCCCCCCCACACACACACACACTTCCCACATTTTTTATGACCTTGTGCCTAATTTGCTAAAATGTATGTTTTTAATTTTTGCAAAAAAATATTTTAAAGTGTAGTATCTGTTCTGATCCTACACTTCATCTGTTCTGTCCTCGGTCAGTGAAGGAGAGATACTTCTAGACTGAGGTAATTTTTGTCCCAATCAATGGGGAGCTGGATTTTCCCCAGATTAAAAAAACCGACCTTGTGTCTAATGCTGTTCTCGTAGTGAGGCAAGTAAATGGGGACATTATACAGAGGATAACCTCTATTTGCGGTTATAAATCCGAAATCGGTTTGACAATATTAATTTATAGAGGGAGGGTGTCGTTGTTATTCCCAATACAGCACTCTTTCCGTTGGTCTTGCTTAACTTTGAAAAAAGCATTTTCGTTGGTCTGTAACGATTCAGTTAGAAATAGCATTTTCGTCGGTCTGTCACGATTAACTAAGACATACCATTTTTGCAGTCTGTCAAGATGAAAAAAAAAATAACATTTTCGTATGTCTGTCACAACTCTGTTAGAATAGGATTTTCGTATGTATATCACGACTCAGTTAAAAATAGCATTTTTGTATGTCTGTCACGACTCAGTTAGAAACAGAATTTTCGTCGATCGGTCATGATTAACTTAGAAATAGCATTTTCATATGTCTGTCACGACTCAGTTAGAAATATCATTTTCGTCTGTCTGTCACGACTCAATTAGAAATAGCATTTTCGTGTGTCTGTCACGACTCAGTTAGAAATAGAATTTTCGTCAGTCTGTCATAATTCTGTTTGAAATAGCATTTTCGTTGTTAAATGCTCGGATTAAATGCACATGCCTTATTTTAGATGTGCCCACACATTTCTATAAGAGGCTACGTCTGTTGGTTAGTCTGTCACGCTCCGTGCCTTAGTCAGTCTGTCACACTTTATTTTCAGATAGTATTATCATCACTAAACGCACAGATTGAATGGACGCATCTTACTTTAGAAACGTCCAAGCATTTCCATAACAAGCTCTGTCTGTAGGTTGGTCTGTCATGCTTAAGCTGAAAATGATATTTTTGTTGGTCTGTCACGCTTTCAAATTTGAAATAACAATTTCGTCAGGAAATGTGCAGATTGTATGAATGCGCCTTCAGAATAACTGATCTTTTTTATTATTCAGGCTGAGCTATCAAAACTCTGGGGAAATATATATGACACTCGCTGTCATATGACAAGTGCTTTTAGTATTGCGAGTTTAGTAGTGACCACCTGCTCTTCTTCTTCTTCTTCGTCCATTTTGGACTTCTTTCTTCTTCTTCTTCTTCTTCTTCTTCTTCTTCTTCTTCTTCTTCTTCTTCTTCTTCTTCTTCTTCTTCTTCTTCTTTTGTCGTACCAGCATCTTTGTACTCATCTTCAATCGTGATAAACATCATCTTTTTCGTCTTCTTCTTCATTACCATCAACATCTTTATATTTTCTTTCTTTCTTCTTCATCATAAGAACCATCTTCGTTCGTTGTTCTTTTTCAGTGAGCATTAACTGATAATGACTTGTGTAAAAACTCTTATGGAGTAAATACTACTACTACTACTACTACTACTACTACTAATAATAATAATAATGAGATACACAAGTCCAAGGAAACTTAAACTGCCAGAAATCACATAAACTGCCCCCCCCCCGCAAAAAAAGAACACACACACGCATGCGGTGGCACCAGCTTCGGATAGCATGACACAAAATAGTCATGAAGGGTCAAGGTGGATGGAAATAACAAGGAGGGAGAACACTAACCAGACCTCCACTGGAAGGGTGTGGAGAGTACTGGGTCCTTAAGGAGGCTTATTGCAACAAACAAGAAATTAATGATAAGCGGTTGTGGCAATAATGCAAAATCATTTGCAATGGTTATTGAAAGAGGATGGTTATTGTTAGTGATCAATCACTGATCATGACGTATGAAAACACCTATTGAGTGATGATGATGATGATGATGATGATGATGATGATGATGATGATGATGATGATGATCGGAATGGAAAAGTGTGCATTGCTTGAGAGCAAAGGGGAAAATTGGAGACAACGGAGGACATTGAACTGTCCAACTAAGAAGATATGAGGGTGCTTGGCGAACATAATACCGACAAATATTTGGGAGTTCTGCAAACAGACACCATTAAATCTACAGAAATGAAAGAGAAGATTGGAAAAGAATACTTGAGAAGAACAAGAAAACTCTTAGAAACTAAATTATATAGTAGAAATCTAATAAAAAAAATAAACACATGGGCAGTATCACTAATGAAATATTCTGGATCATTCATAGGCTGGACAAAAGAAGAACTTAGGTATCTTGGCCAAAAGAATTGGAAACTAATGACCATGGACAATGCACTACACTCGAAGGATGACATTGACCGACTCTATGTGAAAATGAGAGAAGGAGAAGAGGTCTTGTAAGTATAGAAGACTGTGTTGAAGACACAAAAAAGAATTGGAAAAATAGATGTCCTAATACAGAAAGGTTGTACATCACAGCAAGAGTCACCGACAAAATGAGAAACAAAAATACGAGAAAAGAAAAGTAGGAAGAGAAACAGCTACATGGACGATTCATAAGAATGGCAAAAGAAGAGACTCACGAAAATAGCTGGGCATGGCTAAGAAAAGGACACTTGAACAGAGAAACGGAGAATCACTACTAGCAATTGCATAGAACAATGCAATTAGAACTGACTATATCAAAAATAGTAAACGTAGACTTTGTGAACAAAAAGACAAAACATGATAAGTAAATGCAGCAAACTAGCCCCAAATGAATACAAAAACAGACACAACTGTGTGGGAACGGCAATACACTGGAAACTATGCAAACGACTGCATTTTGAACATGCAGAAAAATGGTACAGACAGTACTGGAAAACGAAAATCACAAAGTCTCCTGGGACATGGAATTACAAACAGATAAACTAATGCAAGCAAGGAAACCGGATGTCATAATAGGTTACAAGCAGGAAAAAAAATTGCCAAATCGTAAAGTTTGCCGCTCCAGCAGGCTATAGGGAAAGGATCAAGAAGACGAAAAAGCGAAACAAATACACGGAACTTTCCAGAGAACTGAAAGGAATATGGAACATGAAGAAAGTCATTATAATACCAATAATCGTAGGAGTACTAGGAACAGTCCCGAAAAACCTGGAAAAAAGGCTAGGAGAAATTGGAACGGAAGGGATAACTGAGACTATACAACGGACGGCAATGATGAAAACAGCTGAAATTTTAAAGAAAATCCTTGAATGCGGAAACCAACCCACATAAAATACAAATACTAACAAGCCACATGGAAGTTGCATTAAAAATAACACAAAAACATAAAAAAGAACACCATCAAATGAACCCAAGAGAACTGAAACTGTAGTAAATTTCATAAACTCCCCCCCCCCAATAAATATAACCCACAATGTGATGGTATCAGCCTCGGCTGATACCACACAAAATAGTGAATCTTGCTTGGCAGTGCGACATGAGCCCCAAACACTTCTGATCTGCAACAATTCAGTGTAATGACTGTGCTATGATCAGATGAATGTCAACTTAGGTTGCGCACAAAAAGCAAACCAAATGTGGCACAGGGATTTCGACCTTCTTCAAACGACATACCCAGACCTTCGCGTCCAACACTGTCCGAACACAGATAAGTTAAATGATAACAATGTTATGGATGACTTTTCGTAATTTCCTCCACAATAAACTATTTATTTGTATTGATTATGCGGTCCAAATGGAACAATCATTTATTTGATCGCTGAGCGCAAGGCGGCCATTTTTGCTGATCCTTTTGTTACTAGCTTATAATTTATACAACATGAAAATAAAAAATATCCATCAGCAATATCATCAACTGTTCAGAAAACAATATAACCAGGCGATATCAAGGCAAGATTAGTACATAAAAATAAAATCCAAAAGTATTGGCATGCATTATTTTGAGATATCAAGGCAAGATTAGTACATAAAAATAAAATCCAAATATTGGCATGCGTTATTTTTAGTTTTATAAGCAGTTTTTACACGGTCTTCTTACATCAAATAATCGCCATAATTTTAGGTTTAAGCACTATTAGAATAAGCTATTATTTTGTAAAGATGAAACTCACGTTCGTATTCTCTGGGGTTAAATGTTTTGTTTTTTTTACTTTTGTTTACCTCAAACAAAGCATATTGCCACAGAGACGTAAAGGGGCTACTATTGTAGGGGCCAGATTTATAGAGGGGCAACCTGGGTGGGGAGTTGGGCAGCGAGATATTTGTTCACATTACATTTAAATTTCTGCATGTTGGTATGGTCAGGGAAACAGGGAGCATGGAGTCAACGAAAGACACTATTAGAGCATAACATCTTCCGGCATCTAGGGACCTCTACAGTGAAAGAGTGGGATTTTGCAGCTAGTCGGGTGAGTCAGGGTTTATTTAAAATCCCACTCTTTCACTGTAGAGGTCGGGTGAGTCATGGTATTTACGTTGAGGGGGTACAAGTGCAGTAAGTTCATTGGAGCATATTCCGTGGAAGTACTTGTAAAACAAGAACAGGGATGCTGGAGACTGGCAGACAGTGCGAGACCTATTAGGTTAGAATTTTTTTTTGCATCATGTCTAATAGGGAGAGGCTAGTTATTGGCGCATAAGCCCAGATGTGACAATAACACTTCATACATGGGAAAATGGTGGTCTTATAGAGATATAGGATACTGGCAGGAGTGAGAAATTTTCTAGCCCAGTAAAGGGCGCCTACCTTGTTTGCGACAGACTTGGCAGCATCTTTTATGTACTGATTTCACTTCATGAGTTTAAACGTTGGACTCTTGAGAAGGTTGCTATCGACCATGACAATCGGTGGTTGGAAAGGTTTATTATAGTTGTCAGTTGTAAGTTGTAATGTTTTAGGACTGTACAGGCATACAAAATAAATCAATAGTCGATGTAAGCAAGGTGCATGGTGCCCCCCCCCTCCCTAAAAACTCTCACGCATGGAATTGCTATCATAATTCATAAACTTTTTTCCAACCCGACCATATTTGGTACAAATAACCTTCAGTCTATGCCTGACTTGTCCACCAAGTTTCAGTCATGAATGTCCAACAGTCTTTGTTTTATCGTTGTTACATGATCAGCACACGCCTTAATACGACATGCAAAATTGTCAATAAATCTGATACACTCCTCTCTTGAGACTGCCCTCATTTTGGTTGCAATGACCCTTTTCAGTTCCGTTTCTAAACGATGCACACATATATGTACGCACACATATCAATGCGCACATATATGTACGTACACATATCAATGCGCACATATATGTACGTACACATATCAATGCGCACATATATGTACGTACACATATCAATGCGCACATATATGTACGTACACATATCAATGCCCACATATATGTACGTACACATATCAATGCGCACATATATGTACGTACACATATCAATGCGCACATACATGTACGTACACATATCAATGCACACATATATGTACGTACACATATCAACATCAACATATATGTACGTACACATATCAATGCGCACATATATGTACGTACACATATCAATGCCCACATATATGTACGTACACATATCCATGCGCACATATATATACGTACACATATCAATGCGCACATATATGTACGTACACATATCAATGCGCACATATATGTATGTACACATATCAATGCGCACATATATGTACGTACACATATCAATGCGCACATATATGTACGTACACATATCAATGCGCACATATATGTACGTACACATATCAATGCACACATATATGTACGTACACATATCAATGCGCACATATATGTACGTACACATATCAATGCACACATATATGTACGTACACATATTAATGCGCACATATATGTACGTACACATATCAATGCACACATATATCTACGTACACATATCAATGCACACATATATGTACGTACACATATTAATGCGCACATATATGTACGTACATTTCAATGCGCACATATATGTACGTACACATATCAATGCGCACATATATGTACGTAAACATATCAATGCGCACATATATGTACGTATGCATATCAATGCGCACATATTTGTACGTACACATATCAATGCACACATATATGTACGTACACATATCAATGCACACATATATGTACGTACACATATCAATACACACATATATGTACGTACACATATCAATGCGCACATATATGTACGTACACATATCAATGCGCACATATATGTACGTACACATATCAATGCGCACATATATGTACGTACACATATCAATGCGCACATATATGTACGTACACATATTAATGCGCACATATACGTACGTACACATATCAATGCACACATTAATGTACGTACACATATCAATGCACACATATATGTACGTACACATATCAATGCGCACATATATGTACGTACACATATCAATGCGCACATATATGTACGTACACATATCAATGCGCACATATATGTACGTACACATATCAATGCGCACATATATGTACGTACACATATTAATGCGCACATATACGTACGTACACATATCAATGCACACATTAATGTACGTACACATATCAATGCACACATATATGTACGTACACATATCAATGCGCACATATATGTACGTACACATATCAATGCGCACATACATGTACGTACACATATCAATGCACACATATATGTACGTACACATATCAACATCAACATATATGTACGTACACATATCAATGCGCACATATATGTACGTACACATATCAATGCCCACATATATGTACGTACACATATCCATGCGCACATATATATACGTACACATATCAATGCGCACATATATGTACGTACACATATCAATGCGCACATATATGTATGTACACATATCAATGCGCACATATATGTACGTACACATATCAATGCGCACATATATGTACGTACACATATCAATGCGCACATATATGTACGTACACATATCAATGCACACATATATGTACGTACACATATCAATGCGCACATATATGTACGTACACATATCAATGCACACATATATGTACGTACACATATTAATGCGCACATATATGTATGTACACATATCAATGCACACATATATGTACGTACACATATCAACATCAACATATATGTACGTACACATATCAATGCGCACATATATGTACGTACACATATCAATGCACACATTAATGTACGTACACATATCAATGCACACATATATGTACGTACACATATCAATGCACACATATATGTACGTACACATATCAATGCGCACATACATGTACGTACACATATCAATGCACACATATATGTACGTACACATATCAACATCAACATATATGTACGTACACATATCAATGCGCACATATATGTACGTACACATATCAATGCCCACATATATGTACGTACACATATCCATGCGCACATATATATACGTACACATATCAATGCGCACATATATGTACGTACACATATCAATGCGCACATATATGTATGTACACATATCAATGCGCACATATATGTACGTACACATATCAATGCGCACATATATGTACGTACACATATCAATGCACATATATGTACGTACACATATCAATGCGCACATATATGTACGTACACATATCAATGCACACATATATGTACGTACACATATTAATGTGCACATATATGTACGTACACATATCAATGCACACATATATCTACGTACACATATCAATGCACACATATATGTACGTACACATATTAATGCGCACATATATGTACGTACATTTCAATGCGCACATATATGTACGTACACATATCAATGCGCACATATATGTACGTAAACATATCAATGCGCACATATATGTACGTATGCATATCAATGCGCACATATATGTACGTACACATATCAATGCGCACATATACGTACGTACACATATCAATGCGCACATATATGTACGTACACATATTAATGCGCACATATACGTACGTACACATATCAATGCGCACATATATGTACGTACACATATTAATGCGCACATATACGTACGTACACATATCAATGCACACATTAATGTACGTACACATATCAATGCACACATATATGTACGTACACATATCAATGCGCACATATATGTACGTACACATATCAATGCGCACATATATGTACGTACACATATCAATGCGCACATATATGTACGTACACATATCAATGCGCACATATATGTACGTACACATATCAATGCACACATATATGTACGTACACATATCAATGTGCATACATGTAAAAATAAATATCAACAAAATCAATTGAAATTTAAAATTACCTGATGGATTAAATTACAAAATTACATGAATGTCTAACAGTTTTTGTTTTATCCCCGTTCGCACACCTGGAGACGACTTGCAAAATTGTCAATAACTCTGACACCCTCCTCTCTTGGCACACGGCCCTAATTTTGGTTATGATAGCCCTTTTCAGTTTAGGAATAGAATAGGGATTGTTTTGATAGACATTATCTTTGAAATAACCTCATAGATAAAAATCTGAAAGGGGTTAAGGTCTGGTGAGTATGAACCATTCAGGATCACATCTCCTACTGCCTCCTACTGATGTGACGATCACCAACGTGTCCCCATATATCATTCCATGGTTATAAAACAAAGATTGTTGGATATTCTCAACTAAAACTTTATTTATATACTAGAATGTCAACTCATAAAACTAACAACCAATCAAAACCCAGATAATGGACTTGCCAATCTAAGCACAATAGAAATCCCAACCTGCTTATATACCAACTTTCTGGCTTCTGGTCTCTATCTCTTTACTTTTAGCTAACCTGGTCAGACAATGAGCACTGTCTACTAAGTTCAATAGCTAATATCTATGTAGATATTATAGAGAACATAATAACGATGTGTTTTTTTATGAGTAGTAACGAATTTGGTAGGTGGATTGATTATTTAACTTTCGCTACATTGAACGGTTTCTTACAATTGGCATGGTGGTGGCAGCAGTGAGATTCAGATGACTGCTTCAGCTACGATTTGGAGAATTCGTAAATGAAGCACCGCAGTTGCAAGACTTGCATGCATGGTCGATAGATTGGGTGATGCCAAGTGTGTTCAAATGGCACTAAACAATAATCTGCTGCATTTGAAAAGTTTTAAGCCAAAACGCGATAAATGCAATTTTAAAAATTGTTAAGTTGTAACTAACAAAAGTGTTGCATTTCATCGCTGTACAGTAACAGTCAGTTGTAAGTTATCTCCCTTTATTAAAGTTTTTCACTGACGTCACTCCAGAAATAAAAATGAGGCTTCATTCTCTCTATCATCACAGACAGTGGTCAGCTATGTAAAAACTCAGCTAATAAGACCATAAAATGAACACCACATTCTACTTTTTTATGGAAAAACAATTTTTTTTAACTTAAAAAGGCAGGTAAAACGCTCTTTAGCCTTGGTAGCAAATGTCCTAGAGATGGTGTCGCGATAAAAGCACTGGTCCCCATCACCTTACTGGGTAGGTGTTAGGAAGGGTATCCAGGCGATAAAAAATCTTGCCTAAAATAAGGAAATGACTTCCAAAGAAAATTGGTTAAATTTCAGATTATGTAGTTTAAATGTTGGAAGCTTGTGTGGAAGTTCTGGTGAGATTGTTGAGTTTCTTGAGAGCAAATGTATTGACCTGTGTTATGTCCAAGAAATTCGTTAGAGGGGTAAATCTCACGACATGCTTGCTCTTAATTCCAAAGTTTAGCCTTGTCTCAATTCATTTATCTACCGCACTATAAAATAATTTTTGAACATGTGATATCTTCCCAATTTTCTTTCTTTCCGTTAAAACAGGCTTCTACAGTCAAATTCTGGATTTAAAATCTTTTTTGATTTATAGTCCAATTTGAAGAAATTCGATTTATCGCGTTTTGCATAAATATTCTTCATTGTTTGGTAGGATGACCCAAATAGATGTGGAGTGAAATGACAAGTTCATGTAACAGACTTACGTGGTACAATAAAAATAATAGCTTAAATCTCTGATAATAACTTTGGCATGAACATAACAGTCGCTAAGAAGCAGTTGGTCCACAATTATCAGGAGTTATCTTATTTTGACCCAATCCAAGTTATCTTCCCTGAATTATACTAGCCAACGAGAAAACGCAATCTTCTACTTCTGAAAACCAAAAATATATATATCTAAATTCCACCCACATGCGAATTTACAAAACAGATATTTTCATCTTTCCAGGCTGGGCTTCAAACCAGTCGGACCGCCTGGTCATTCATCAGATTTTTACAACTCTGACGCGGTTCCTTCCAGACGCCTTTCACATTATGTGCGTAGTCATCTTGAGACTCTCTTTACTGGTTGCAGCTATAGGCTCCAAGATAGCATCAACAAAGCAAGTCACGTTCACTTATACATCGTCCGTATGTTATCTCTCTCTCTTTACTTGTTTGCCCTGGCAATACCTGCATTTTTATTATGTTGGGACAATTAACATAGCTTTTTCTACTTCAGTGGTTTTCAACCCTGTTATGCTGATCTACGCTATTATGTCACTACATGGACTCTTCCCGACACTATGAAAAGTGATAACGATGACAGACAGAGTCACTCTGAGCAAGCTAGAAGCAGTCTCTGGCAACCCATTACTTCTTTACTTTCTGTAAATACATACTCTTGTTAACTTCACCTTCTACCTTCTTGTTGTCATTTCTTTTCGGCTCTTTATGGCCACGAAACCCCTTTCATGTATCATGTTTAGCATATCGTTCTTACATTTATTTTTGACAATCTGTCGCTGTGAAAATAGATGTACATGCATATAAATCCAACATTTTCTTAATTGTTACCTCTTTTAATTTGTATACCAACCTTCACGTGTTGTACTCATCTTAACTCAACAAACAAAATAGCGACCACCTGTTTGGAAAGAAACCGAAACACATGGTCTTCACAAAAACCTAGAGATAGAATATCAGATATTCTAATTCGTCAGAGATATCTTATCAAAAAGTAGAATTTAAATCGTTGCTTAGATCTACGGTTCCCTTAATGGTGTTAAATATTACTTGGCAGTTATGCGTTGGAATTTTTGAGATTGGGATTGATGATTTGCATTATTTGGACTATTTGGATTACTATTCTCATCTTGGATGTTATTCTCACAACGTTTCGGCCAATGTAACCTCCGACCTTCTTCAGGTGTGTCTTTTCGAACTTTAGGAATCTTTATCGCGAATCTATACGGATTTAGAACTGAACTCTTTATTCAATCCACAGACGTAGATTGCTCTTGTTCCATCAGCCATGTTATTTTCACAACATTTCGACCGATGTAACATCCGACTTTCATCAAGTGCATCTTTTTGATGGTGTAAGCCAGGGGCGGGCAACCTCCGGCCCGCGAAAGCTTAGCGTCCAGCCCGCCACCCTGTTATGCTTTATTATTGCAACCTGGCCCGCGGACCTCCCAGTAAAACTCATATCATTTTGTGACATAGACGTAAAAGTAGGTTTCAATTAAGATTTACAGTGGGATGAAAATGTATAAATATCAGCGAGCAATGATGCATGTATATTTCATTTTTCTTTAACTATTAATTTCAAATCCTTGGCCTGAGATAAAAATAGAAAAAGAGAAAGAGAGAGGCAAAGAGGAAACGAGAGACGAGGAAAGGGCATACAACAGAACTTATGTGAGGTGTGTCAAAACGAATGCTGGATCAATTTGCTACTTCCTCCGTCATTATTTTTTATGATTCCAAAATGGCTCTTCGTCGGCGCCTTTTATAACATCACATACAGAATCTTCTGAGAAAAAAAATATCAGATTTGTAGAGTGTTCGATGCAATTTTTATATAATTTATTCATGTAAACAAAATATAGTAATTCTGAGATTTCATTTTTCACTCCGGCCCGCGATCTCCTTCCAAAAGTCTCATCTGGCCCTCACTCTGAAAAGGTTGCCCGCCGCTGGTGTAAGCTGATAAAAATGGAAATTATCCAGCATACTTTCTTAACGTTCAAGCGGTTGTGGGAATGGATTTACTTTAAGAGATTCTGTAAGGGGAAGTTCTTCAATTATGAACGCTCAAAGATTCGAATATTGATTCCGAACGGAAAAGGTTACCAATAAGAATTAACAACCATTTTAACAAATGTTAAAACGGTTCAATATGGATCAAGCGGTTCAGTTTCATCTGTCTACGAATAAAACGCAAGATATAAAATGCTTCTAAACCTTTTTAATGGATTCGAATATATTTTTCTCAGGTGAGGAGTGATAAGTTGTATTATTTGTATCATTATGTTATTCTCATCTCGGTTGTTATTTTCACAACATTTCAGCCGATATAATCTCCGACCTTCTTCAGGTGCATCTTTTCGAACTTGTGAATCTACATCTGGAACCGATATGCATTTGAATTGAACCGTTTATTTAATCCACAGAGGTAGATTGTTCTTGTTCTATCAGCCATGAGTGAGTAGAAGAGCTAATTAATTTTTTAAAACTTTTATTCACCCTAAACAAGGGGTCATATTGCCACTGTGATTAGGGGCCAGATTTATAAGGGGCATGCTAACTGGGGAGTTGTGCAGCAAGATATTTGTTCACACTACATTAAATTTCTGCATGTTAGTACAGTCGGAGAAACAAGGAGCAGGGAGAGAATTCCAAAGGTAAGTAGTCTAAGGAAAGAAACTATCAGAGTAGAAAGTTTTTCGGCATCTGGGTACCTCTACAGTATAGTGGTTAGAGTTTGCTGCTAGCCAGCTTTGTCGTAAGTATTTACATTGAGGGGGTACAAGTGCACTAAATTCATCAGGGGCACATTCCGTGGAAGTACTTGTAAAACAAGCACAGGGATGCAACATTGCAGCGATGGGACAGAGGTTGGAGCTTAGTAGACAGAGCGGAATCTATTAGATTAGAGGCTCTTTTTGGGACCCTGTCCAAGAGGAAGAAACTAGTAGTTGTTGCACCAACCCAGATGTTGCAACAATACTCCATGCACGGGCGAATGGTGGCTTGGTAGAGATATAGGATACTGACGGTTGACTAGCCCAGTAGAGGGAGCCCACCTTCTTTGCAGCAGACTTGGCAGTATCTTCTATGTATTTATTCTGATTCATATTGCCTGTGAATGTTAGGCCGAAGGGTTTGAACTCTGGACTCTTGCGAGGGGTGCTATCAGCCACACCAATCGGTGTTTGGAAAAGTTTCTTATAATCTTTAAAGGAAAGGAACTTTGTCTTGATAGCATTAAATGTAACCATCCATTGCTGACCCCATTCTACAACAGACTGGATGTCATTTTCTAAACCTTCAGTAGACCGTCACTTAGAACTGATTGTCAATACTAACATTTGTTAAGTATTGTTCCTATTTATTTGCCTCCCCACGAGGACAGAGTTAGGCACAAGATCAGTTTATTTAAATGTAGAGTAAATCCATTTCCCCCAAAGGGTGCACCCTGGATTGGAACAAAAATTAAAATTGCCTCAGTCTAGAAGGACTTCTTTTTCACTGACTAAGGACAGAAAAGACTGAGTGCAACATCGTAACAGGTACTACACTTTACTCATAGCCAAAAGGCCAAGGATTGTTTTTACTCAAGAAAATGACATAAAAATCATGATTTTAGTACACTAAATAAAATTGTTTCTAAATAATCTGTCAATAACAAATCCGGAATTTTCTCCTGAAATTAAATTATTGCAGAATCAAGTTATGATTTTTTAAACATATATATTTCTAAAAATCTATATAACTGCGATTTTAAGACATTTTTTAGTATTTTCTGACCTGATTCTGAGAAACTGACATTATTGCACATCAACCTGTGACACAATGCATCCACTGATGAGAGCGTGAAACACCAACATCCACTGGCATTTCGAATATGTATTAAGTATGGTGGAGGTGGCACCTGAGAGGAGCGAGATTGGAAGGTGTGTGTATGGAAGGGATAAGCTTGAAGTGCATGCAACGTGAATTTGTGTTTTTTATACTTCTACATGTTGATACACACATTATATTTTTATACTTCCTCATGTTTATATGCATACATTATATTTTTATACTTCCCCAATTTCATATACACACATTATATTTTTATACTTGTCCAATTTTATATACACACATTATATTTTTATACTTCCCCCATGTTGATATATACACATTATATTTTTATACTTGACCAGATTTATATACACACATTATATTTTTATACTTCCCCATGTTGATATATACACATTATATTTTTATACTTCCCCCATGTTGATATACACACATTATATTTTTATACTTGTCCAATTTTATATACACACATTATATTTTTATACTTCCCCAATTTCATATACACACATTATATTTTTATACTTCCCTTATGTTGATATATACACATTATATTTTTATACTTGTTCAATTTTGTATACACACATTATATTTTTATACTTCCCCCATGTTGATATATACACATTATATTTTTATACTTGTCCAATTTTATATACACACATTATATTTTTATACTTCCCTTATGTTGATATACACACATTATATTTTTATACTTCCCCATGTTGATATACACACATTATATTTTTATACTTCCCCATGTTGATATACACACATTATATTTTTATACTTCCCCAATTTCATATACACACATAATATTTTTATACTTCCCTTATGTTGATATATACACATTATATTTTTATACTTCCCCAATTTCATATACACACATAATATTTTTATACTTCCCTTATGTTGATATATACACATTATATTTTTATACTTGTTCAATTTTGTATACACACATTATATTTTTATACTTGTTCAATTTAATATACACACATCATATTTTTATATTTCCCCATGTTAATATACACATTTTAGATAAACAATTGTTTGATACAATATGGGGTGACCCTCTAAAAAGGCCACTAATATACCCCTCTTTTGGTATTGTTCTGATTTTGCTTGTGATCGCCCTCCCCAGTTCATGAATGGATTGATTTAATGGACATTATCTTTGAGATAACTTCACAGATAAAAAATCGGGGTGATAGTAGCAGTAGTACGAATGAAAGAGAAGGAGAGTAAGAGAGGTGGTAACATAAATAAATAGATAACGTAAATAAAGAAGAAAATGAAAAGACTAGAAGTGGAAGTATAGGAAAAAGGATTAAAAAGTGGAGGAAGACAAGAAAAAATGTACAATGTACCAACATTGACGCTTACGGATGATTTAGTCGTTTATAGAATGCATTCTGTATGTTTATATCTGTATATACCTCTCTCTGTGTCTTTCTCTATGTATTTCTCTGCCTATATTCTCTCTCTTTCTCTCTCTTTTCCTCGTCTGTCTCTCTCTCGTCTGTCTCTGTCTGCCTGATTGTTAGTGTCTGTCTATGCATTTTTCTGAGTGTATATGCATGTATGTCTCTATATGAGACACAGATGGAGAGAGAGAGCGAGAGAGAGACAGAGAGACAGAGAGACAGAGAGAGAGACAGAGAGAGACAGAGACAGAGAGAGAAATATAGAGAGATACAGGCAGACAGACATACGAAGAAAGAGAGATAGAGATAGATAGAGAGAGGAGAGAGGCAGACAGACAAACATAGTCTGTCTGTCCGTCTCTCTCTTTCTCTCTATCTATCTATCTCTCTCCCTCTATATCTATCTATCTATCTATCTATCTATCTATTTATCTCTCTCTCTCTCTCTCTCTCTCTCTCTCTCTATATATATATATATATATATATAACATTTAATGAATCAAAGCATTACTTTTACTGTTCCAAGAATCACAACATCAAGTTCATTATGACGTACGATCGTTTCCAAAACAGTTTGGAAATACTTTTTTCTTTTATCTTATAATTTTATGAATTTGGTTGATCAACCAGAGCTGATGAAGAGACCTTCATCAGCTCTGGTTGATCTAACTAGCATCCATCGAGCTGATACTTATATCTACAGTGCTCGGAAGTGGTAATGCCCATTCTTAGGTGTTTATACTTGATACATCTCGACTTTAGGTCATATACCCTATGTTAAAGTCAGAATTTTTTTTATTTAAACCTATATATATATATATATATATATATATATATATATATATATATATATATATATATATATATATATATATATATATATTTAGATTTTTCACTTATAAAATAGATTATTCAGTGAATACCGGGGTTATGCCAATAAAAACAAGCTCGATGATACTCGATTACAGAGTACAGAGCATTTATATGCGATTTTATGAAAGCTTACTAAAGCATTCCGTTCAGGAGACCAATGATCACTATGAAAGACTTTGAATAAATAATATTTGTAAGAAAAAGTATTTCATGGTGATCATTGGTCTCCTGAACGGAATGCTTTGGTAAGCCTTCATAAAATCGCATATATATATATATATATATATATATATATATATATATATATATATATAGATATATATATATAAAGAGAGAGAGAGAAATGAGGAAGACTATAAGAAGACAGAGACATACAGAAACTGAGACAGGCAGAGGGATAGAGAGAAAGAAAGAGTGTGTGTGAGCAGGCGAGCGAGCGATTGAGCAAGAGAGAGGCAGAGGGAAAGAGAGATTATCCATTGTCGAATCTCCGGGGGTTTTTTTAGCAATCAAATTATTTTGGGAATCTTCAAAAACAACAAATGCAGACAGATTTCACGCTGAGGACTTCATGCTCCAATTTGGAATTGACCTTTTAAAAATTACAGCTGTCACCTGAAAGCCCCCCCCAAGCAATTATATAAGTTGAATTAGTAACTCTTCATTTTACTTTTCTACCATGTTCCAACACATAATTATGTCTGACAGTAACCAACACAGTTTCTTTCTTTTTGCACATATCGTCACTTGAGCCGATCAATCAGATCTCACCAAAGCATCGTATCAGCAGCAGCTGGCAAAATAGCATAAAAGGGGTGCGTTTTTTTTCACTCTAGTCTCCCAAATGGAGCGTGTCCCGGAGTTGCCATTAGGCAATTCAGTAGCAGTCGTTTACCCTTGAATCACTGCTGGATGGAACAATATTTTCATAACCACGACGACAGCAGCCAGCAGCAGCCAGCAGCAGCAGCAGCTTGTTCTCCGGCTAGCTAAAGTTATACAGCAGCTGCATCAAAAGCAACAGCTCCCAGCGAAAAGACCAAAGGACACTTCAGTCAGGATAATCATCACCACCATTCTACAGTAACGATCCATCATCTTTCCTGTCAACTCACTGAACCATAAACTCTTTTTAACGGTCACATGCATTTATTTTTACACACGAGTTTGCTTTTTATCTTTGCACTTGACATATTTATCGATGTGTCCTTTTTCTTAGTTGTAAGACCGATACTCAGCATCGACCCATGCAACACATGTAAAAAGATACAAATAACAGCAATACCTCATGTCATGAAGGCCAGCGAATACAATGGTTAAAACGTTTTGAACATAGTCACAACCAAGGTGAAGACAACAGTCCAAAACAGACAGATAATGTAACTACCAATGAACCTATTTCGGAATTTTTTAAATGAGGATTCATAATTTGGATTATTTGGACAATTCTTCTGATGAAGCCTGAACCAATTCTTTTAGGCGTTACTTCCCCTTTGGAAGAGGGGTGATTATTGCCAGTGGTCTGAAGCTCCTTTACTGACGAATGCTGACAGGTCTGTAATCGGCTATTCTTGTACTTTTCCAGATTGCTCCCTCAAGGGGAGCTGGATCCTCCAACACATACACATTAAAGTGACTTCATGTACAACCTTGCTGCAAATGGGAAACAGGTACCCCCATTCCCCGCCTAAATTGTGGTTTTGAAACCCTCACGAATAAGAAATAAAACCTTTTGTATATTTAATGAGATTATTTAATAATTCACATGGATACAACAGAGAGTTTACACAACTGTGTTATCCTATATGTGGAGAAGTTAGTTAGAACTATTTTCCAATGGTGCGAAGTGGAGAAAGATATCCTGGCATTATCTCATAATAGCCTGATGGTGTGTGTCTCTCAGAACTGGCCCGGTCGCTGAGATCCTTAGAGTGGGTATGAACTGTTTTATCACCCAGAGACGGTCTCTCTTGTGTGCAAGTCAGAGCTGGTATCAACTACTGTGTTGCCCAGAGAGGGCTTCTCTTGTGTAGCAGTCATATATATATATATATATATATATATATATATATATATATATATATATATATATATATATATATATATATATATATATATATATATATATATATATATATATATATATATATATATATAACGGCGAGGAATACGGACGTTTGGGACATTTTTTTTGGGGGGGGGGTTAGAATGAAATTGAACATGTATGAAAACGAGAGGAAATTAAAAAAAATTCATGAATGTACTAAGCCGGCTTTCGTCCACACTCATCAGAGTATTAACGTGAAAGTAATTAAATACGACTAAAAACTTAAAAGAAATTTATAATGAAAACTAGTGACAAGTTTGGGAGAAAAAAAAAACAAAAAAAAATATGGGGAGGAGGGTCACAAGTTGATCACATTAAGTCCTACAAGCCACTCCTTTTGTTTACAAAGGGAGGGTTTGATTGACTTGATATATATGACTTCCAGGACTTTGAGGTAAATAGAGAATGCGATCTACTTATGACAGAAAACCAGTCACTAGTGTACGTCGATGCACATTCGGCGCTATTTATAAGATGGTCAGCAATAGCAGACCCGGATCTAAATTATTTAAATTATTTAGTCGGCCCCGGCGAAAAAAAATTTTTTTTAAATTTAAATATATATATATATATGAAACTAAAAGTATACTTTTAGTAGATAGAACTATAGTGAAATGGGTTAAGCTCAATATACGAGATAGAGCAATTATAAAGATGGATGAAAGAAGAGAGATAAACATGTACGGATGACAAATTTATTTCAACTTCGATTGTTCAATGCAAGGTGTACTCGGTAAAAACAGGTTTATTATTCTTTCCTTAAGCCAAGGCTTTTCAAAGATTAAAATCTTATCATCAGAGGAATTACATAGATAGATAAGTTGGCAGTGGAAAAGTCAAAATTAAAATTTATGGAGAGTGAGAATGTGCGTGTAAAAAATATATGGGGTCTGTCCAGTTGGTAAATGTCCGTTGATAAGATATCCAGTGAAAGTAGATTTAAAGATGGAAAAGAAGGGGTTTCGTGAGGCAGCATTGAAAAAGTTCAAGAATTAAGTAAATCCAATAGAAAGATGTTTAGTTCAATCGTAGGTGGAACGCACTTATTCGGAAGTCATTTTGAGAATTCCGGCCATTTTAAAATACTTCCGTGGACCAAGAATGAGAGTAGTTTTTCAGAAGTTGAAGTTGAACTGTGTATATTAAACATGTTTATCCCTCTTCTTTCATATCTCTCTCTCTCTCTCTCTCTCTCTCTCTCTCTCTCTCTCTCTCTCTCTATATATATATATATATATATATATATATATATATATATATATATATATATATATATATAATAGCGAATGGTAGTTTGCTTGAAGCATTGCTGGGAATAGTAGTAGTATGTTTAAGAAGGCTGAGGGCAATGCAGAGTGCCTGGTAGGTTGTAAGCTGGAAGGAAACAAAAATAATCAATCGAAACAGGACTTACTATTTATTTTATCTTAAAATCTTACATAACAGCAAGTGTGGTGTTGACTGTTTGTGTGTTGTCTGGATGATTATTAAAAAAATCATTTATTTAATATTTCGGGAAAATCTTCCCTTTGTCAAAAATAATAAACACCAAAGGAAAAATTCGTCTGTGTAGAGAATTCACCACTTCGATTTATTATTTTTGTTCCTTCCAGCTTACAACCTACCCGGCACTCTGCATTGCCCTCAGTCTTCTTAAACATACTACTATGTATATATATATGTGTGTGAAATATGAAAATAAAGATAAAGATTATATCTTTAAATTATATCCTATCTTGAATAGTCAATGTTCGATACACAAGATAGAGCAATAGTATAAGTAGATAAGTGATTAGAATAAAAATTGGATAACATCCAATATTTATTAAATTATCAATTGTTCGAACAATGGTAATAGATAATTTTTTTCGTTTCCTTAATCCATGGATTTTCAAAGATATCTTTGAAAATCCATGAATTACGGAAACGAATTTTTTTTTATATTACCCTTGTTTAAACAAATTGATGATTTAATAAATATTGCATTTTATCCAATTTTTATTCTAATCACTTATCTACTATTAGTATTATTTGACTACAATTCAATTGCTATTTCTTTTAGAACGTTTCGACCGATGTAACCTCCGACCTTCTTCAAGTGGATGTATTGTCTAACTAAAGAGAAGAGGACAAGATCTCATGAGTGACGTCATGGCGAGACGTAAAGTAACGGGCAGTCCTTTTTGCAGACAAGACTACCAGACAGCTTCGGGCCAATGCATTTTCTTATCCACACTATGTAACACATGGACAACGGATAAAAGTGTTGAGTGGCAATCAGTTCTAAGCTACAGCCTTCTGAAGATTGAAGGTTTATTAAATGTAGTTAATATTAAATAAATAATATATTTTAAATAAATAGTTAAATAAATAAATAAATCCCACTGTAAATAGTTATATATTTATTAAATAGAAATGGTTTATTAAATGCAGTTTATATATAACAAATAATTAAATAAATAAATAAATAAAGTAAATAGGTATATATATATATAGAGTAGAACACGCGATAAGGACTAAGAATAAAATTTGCTGATCGGATGATCTCAGTTTTTTTAATGTGTGGAAAGGTGATAACGTACGAACATGGACTGCCTTGGCATATTATTACAAGCGATAATACAAACAACAAACCTCATCTGAGAGATATATACACATTCATTAAAAAGGTTTACAAGCATTTTGTATCTTGCGTTTTATTCGTAGACAGATGAAACTGTATCCCATGATCCATATTGGACCGTTTTAACGTCTGTCAAAAAGGTTGTTTTCCCTTATCGGTAACCTTTTCGGTTCGGAATCAATATTCGAATCTCTGAGCGTTCATAATTGAAGAACTTCCCCCTTACAAAAACTCTTACAGCAAATCCGTTCCCGCCCCCGCTTGAACGTTAAGAAGGTATGTTGGATGATTTCCATTTTTATCAGCTTCCATCAGCACTAAAGTTCCTGTGGTATGTGTGTGTGTGTGTGGGTGTGTGTGTGGGTGTGTGTGCGTGTGCGTCTTGCAGAGGCGTTGCTAGTCTTTCTAAACTCTGTCGTTATTACCATGGAAGGTGCTCGACTGAGCTCCAATCTCTGGTTCCCGCTTGTAAGACATTCACAGCAAGAACTCGTCTCTCTATCACAACTGAAAAGAACTTTCCTTTCTACCTCCGTGTGCCTAGCGTCAAGGTGAAATTTCCATGAACAGAGTTTCCTTCCAAGAATTTCCGACCTGTGGAACACATTAGCACGGGACTGCTTCCCTGCAGACTACAAAACTATCCCGATAATAGGGAATCTTACTTAATTGGTGGCTGGATCGAATTTACTTCAAATCTGAAATAGTTGAATTTTTAAATGGGAGGTTCTGACCATAGCATGTCCCCTAAAATCTCTTTAAAATACTGCAAATAAACTGATATATAAATATATAAGTTACGTAAATAATGGGTTTCAAACTTTGTTCATTCTATTAATCATTTTCAATCCTCTCAAAATATTATTCATAATTAAATCGACTCTACATCCATCACATTGACCCATATCCTCGAGTGGCTTTTGGCATTGATAAATGATGACTCATGAGTAAAGAAAGAACATGCAAGTTCCGGTATGTGTGTGTATGTGTGTGTGTGTGTGTGTGAGTGCAGTCTTGTCGATCGAGCATATTTTTTGCTACGCTCTCAGCAGAATTTTCTAAACTATGGAAAAAAAAGGAGAAAAAATAACCCTGCAAAAACTCCTCTCAACTGGAAAAAATGGAAATCTATTGAAACGAAATGAAAAGCTATGCAGATTTTTTGCTTCTTTGAATGATGGCGATTGAATTCCCTTTGAAAATCAAACACAAATAGTTCCATGCTTTTGATTTCCTTTAAAGATTCCATTTATGATTGCAATGTAGGTATCAGATATTTTACAAGACAACACATACGCTCTATCCAAATTGAGCACTACAATAATGTTAAACAATCCCCCCTAATAAATATAGTACCGAATATATATATATATATATATATATATATATATATATATATGAAATAGCAACTCCCTTAACGCCTTTTCTCCCACTTTGCACAATACGACCACTCACTCTATTTTGAACAGGCTGAAATCATTAAATACATATCAAATAAATCTCGACGCAGACTACTTGAAGCAGCACTCATCACAAACTCCAACATGATCAAACAACGAAATGGTTTCTATAATTTATCTCCACTAATTAACAAACTCATTATTGTGGAACAGAAATTAACATCAGTACCTAGATAACCATCCCATACCACATTTTCTATTAATAAATATACACAAATTATTAAAAAATCGGAATAAATAAAGACACTCACACATAACTAAATAAACTAATAAGATTTAATTTCCATCTCTTCTCACACTTTTTACACATATCGCACATGCATACAATTTTTATGCTCATAATTATATTAATGGTATTTGGTTAATTAATAATACACTAATAATTAAATAAATGGGAATAAATAAATATATTCACACATAATTTAAGAAACTATGAATATTATATCCTCACTTTTTACTTATATTCACATATTACACATACATACACTTGTATAATCATAAATACTTTTAATAATTAGTGATCAATTAATAATACACAAATAAAAACTAAATAAATACAAATAAACACATTCATACATAAATAAATTAACAAGTTATATTATTCCCAACCCACTTTCATACATATTTTCACATATTGCAAGAAATTTATTAATTAATTAATGAGACACAAATAAAGTAATCAAATAAATAGGAATAAATTAATACACTCACACCTGAATAATTAAACTAATAGGTATAATGTCCTCCATCTCTCCTTATGCCAAAACTTTTTGTTTTTACTCATATTTTGCGTTTCAAAATAGTAAAAATATCTCCACGCTTTTATATTCATAAAAATTATAATTGTTTTTCTTTTTCATTTTCTTTTCTTTCTTCTTTCTCTTTCTAATTCAGAACATGACGGTAGATTCAGACCCCTCCCCCCTCTCCGCCACATATCCACTGTTGGCCAAGCTCGGCAGTGACATATTTTGACTCAGACAAACTCCCTAGTTAAAAATAGATATGGGAAGCTAATAAGTTCAAGCTGTCATCCCATTCATTTCTTGCGTTCCTTGAAAGAGACGGACTAGTGATGATAACGGACTAACCAAAATCGTGATTTTCATTTTTCGCTTCTTCACATCCACAGCAATGCCGAAAGTTGGACAATTTTCTGACAAATCAAAATTAATACCTGTATGATTTTTCTACATTGTTTTTTCATCCTGAGGAAGTCTTTCAACAAAGACGAAACATTGAAATAATGTAGTTTTTGGCTTTACTTTTTCATTTTCCATATATATATATATATATATATATATATATATATATTTTTTACAGAAGTTCAGAACAACATCGGTACCGTCGGTTTCAAATCCCAAAAAGAGGGAACGATATGTGACCGCTCTCTATGGACTCTCCTCAGCCTCAGTTGTGGTCTGTTGCTTTGAAAAATGGTGACTTGCACACTGTGTGAGATCGTAACGTTATTTCAATCTTCTGTCCTATTTTTTCTTGTCTGGTGCTTTCATCAGTATATTTTACAAATATTTACAGTATGAGTAAGTAAAAAAAAAAAGCCACAGACCGCACCGGAGTCTCAATCATGAATGTTCAAGAGTATTTGTTTCCTTCTGGTTCAAGGATAAGCATTCCTGGATATGACATGCAAAATTGTCACTAACTCTGATACACTCCTCTCTTGGTACGGCCCTAATTTTGGCTATGATGGCCTTCGTCAGTTTAAGAATAGTCTGGAGATTGTTTTTGTAGGCATTATTAGTTTAGATAATCCCACAGATAAAAATAAGGGGGGAGGCTAAGGTCCGGGAGTGTGAAGTTCATTACGAGTCACACATGCTATTTTATTTTAACACCTGAAGATCGGGAGCCACACACACCGCTCTCGTGAAACAAAATCAATTTTGTAGTCAAAATGAAATAAATTATCATTCATATTTATATTTCTGCTCTATATTTTTATTGAGCACTCTCATAAACCCGGTTTAACTCCCCTGGATTTATACCCTGTGGATCTATACCATACTCGGATTATATATATATATTAATATAAACTTAGGTATGTTTATATGTTGCTATACTTGTAAATACAGGATTCACTCCTAAACTAATTAAGCGTTCATCACATATAATAATAATATCACATCTCAAACTATATTCACATATACTACTATAATCAAAGGCAGCCAAACTTGATAATAACAATAGAATTAGACTCATTATTAACTATAAGAAATTCAAGACCCGAAATCTTATAGTAAAAAACAACTCCTCCCCGACCCTTAAAACATTAGAACAAACCAATGTTATTTATAAGTTTAAATGCCTTTTGGGAGAATGTAACTCCAATAATAATAATAAAGCTAATAGCTACATTGGTTTTACAACCACTACCCTATTCCGCTCCCTCACCATGCATCTTGTAAACTCTAGCTCAATTTACCAACATCTACAAAAACATAACTGCCCCCGTCTGATTTAAGACAAATTTTAGTTAATAACACTAAAATAATAAATTCCGAAACTAATTAAAATCATTTTTAAATACTTGAAGCTATCTACATTAAAACCCAACAACGTACAATTAATAACATTACGTATGAAACCAGTAACAACATTTTAAAATGCTTAACGTAATACAATTGTATCCTGTGACGATAATTCTGGCGTTGCAGAATTTGAATTGTTAATGTCTTTCCTGGAACAATGTGAGAACGTTTTCTTAGCTTCTAACTGATTTCTTAGCTATCTATTGAAATTCTCTTCTTTTCTCCAGCTTTTTCTTTTGCATTTACTTTTGTCATCTGAAAATGATTCGACGAAGAATCGAAAACGTTTGTGATACATATGGAACATGGATTAAATTTTTATTTTAACACAAAAAAGATCATTAGAAAAATAAAAAAATAAAAAAAGGTATAATTAAGCAGAGATATTCTGTTATTTTTAACAATGTTTGCTTAAATGAAAAAATGATGCCTAAATATACACAATTCATATATATATATATATATATATATATATATATATATATATGATAATTTTTATTTACACAGACATGTACAAAATCTGCGACACTGGCATGTCGATGTTATCGATCAACAGTTACTATAAACTGAGATCTCATCAGGTAGAGTTAGAATCCGATCTTAACCTCAGATCATCTGAGATTAAGATCGGATTCTAACTCTGCCTGATGAGATCTCAGTTTATAGTAACTGTTGATCGATAACATCGACATGCCAGTGTCGCAGATTTTGTACATGTCTGTGTAAATAAAAAAATTATCATATATAAAGCTCTATTTTGATATTGAGCACTTTTTATAAACCCGGTTAAAATTCTCTGGATTACCACCCTGTTGATATTTTTACCTGGATTATTACCATTATTATATATATATATATATATATATATATATATATATATATATGTGTGTGTGTGTGTGTGTGTGTGTGTGTATTCAATGAATCCATTATGCCTGTTATGAGATATGGTAGCGAAACATGGGCACTTAATAATGTAGTGATAGAAAAGCTAAGAGCGGTACAATGCAAAATGGAACGCATTATGCTTGGCATCAGTTTACATGATAGAAAAAGAAACACTTGGATAAGACAGCAAACTGGAGTAAATGACATCTTCACTACCATACGAACGGCAAGACATAGATGAGCAGGTCACCTTTCAAGATGTATAGACAACAGGTGGACATATAGAGCGACAGAATGGACCCCAAGGCAATGGAAAAGACCTAGAAGAAGGCCAAAAACCCGTAGGAGAGACGAATTTGATAGTCAACTTTGTCCTACTTAGCCACTCCTAGCCAGCGATAAAACAAGGTGGAAAGAAATCAAGGAAGGGGTTCCTCTACCAGGAGTGAAAAAAAAAACCTAATGATATGAATGATGATTATCATTCTGACGTTTTCTTTTAGAGGGTCAGACGATAAGGCCTTAAGGAAAATTTTAGCAATTTACTTTTTTCTTTCCACCTGCCCATTTCATTGATTAAAAAATGTTTCCTTTGAAATTTATCCTACGATTTTGTTGTACGCGAAATTTACTTACATATATATATACAGGGTGGGCCAAAATAAGGGTCCTATCTTTAAATTTGAATAACTTGAATTTGAATAACTTCCACAAAATAAAAGTTAAACTCACCAAACTTTATGTGTGTGTAGACTGACCCTTCCGAGACTTTTTGAAATAAACAAAACAAATTTTAGCCGAAAAACACTTCTTAAAACTTACAAAAACTAAAGTATTGTTTTTTACACTGTTTTGAGTTTTTTAAGCAAAAATAATGTTTTCTAAATGAGGGTCCGTTCCTTAGGGCTAATACGGCTCATGCTTGCTTCGGAAGGGGTCCTTTACTTATTCGAAAAAAAAAAAAAAAAAAATCAATAAATAAAAAAGTTATGAATTTTTTAAAATAGGACCCTTATTTTTGCCCACCCTGTATATATATATATATATATATATATATATATATATATATATATATATATATATATATATATTTCTCCACTATAATAAATATCAATGAAACAGCCAGCAGAGGAAATAGCCCATGAGAGGGGAGGTACACAACAGAAGGCCAGCTCTGACCAGCACACAAGAAAGGCTATCTCTGAGCAACACAGCGGTTTAGACCATCTCTGACTGCCACAAAAGAGAGGCCCTCTCTGGATGACGCAGCAGTTCAGACCTGCTCTGACCGGCACACAATAGAGACAGTTTCTGGACAACGCAGCAGTTCAGACATGCTTAAAGAATCTCAGTAGACAAACCAGCTCTGCAAGACACAGTCCACCAGGATATTTCTGATATTATACCAGGATATCTTTCTCCAGTCCATACCATGGGTTTACGATGTGAAAGTGACCAGATGTCTTTTTAGGGCCTAGCACACATACCGGCGTGGTTCGGGAAAATGCAGATATATGAGATGCCCAAGAAGCATAATAAATAAATAAGAACGTGTTGTATTCTTACGATATTGTTTCCCATGGTGCGGTGCGGAGAAAGATATCCTAACATTCTTCTCCACATATAGGATAGAACAGTTGTGTAAAATCTTTGTTATATTCAACCGAATAATAAAATAACCTCGTTAAAAATATGAAAAGTTATATTTCCTATTCTGAAGGTTTCAAAATCACAATTGGCCGCGTGGAGGGGGTACCTGCTTCTCACTAGCACATAAAGTCAGTTTAACGTGGAGAGTGAAAATCCTGCTACCCCAAGGGTGCACTCTGGAAAGATACGAAAATAGCCGAAATCAGACCTTGGTAGAAGTGCTTCAAGCGATTGGCAATAACCACTTCTCTCCCAAAGAGGGAAGTAAAGATTGGGAGGATGGTACCGTAGGATCAAACCGAACTATACCTCATTCAAACAAAAGGGTCAAGCACTCTAGCCAACCAGACCCCTAGAATCACAATGTGCTTATGTGTACATCCCCTTGGTACAATGTGGACCGCCACAATACGTGTGACAAACTAAAACAAACATCATTTTTGAAAAAATATCTTCAAAAACTCATGAGTCAATCCAACCCTAATTTTAGGCACAATGAACCGTGTAGGTTTTAAAAAGTATTATAATTTTTTTTAAAAGGCCGACTTACTTTCTTTTAGTAATAAGTTACCACGTATTAAGGCCAAAAGCCACTCGAGAATAAGGCTTAATGTGATTGATAGATTGTCAGTTAAATGATGAAGAATATTAAATATATAAGAGGATTAAAAATGATGAACGGAATGAACAAAATTTGATTACTTATGAGGTCGGTTTATGACAAGTATTTGTTGACATTGGATTTGAAGACGACCATGCTGCAGTCTGCAGGGAAGTAGTACCGTGATAATGTGTTCCACAGATGGGAAGTTCTTTGGAAAGAAACTCTGTTTATAGAAATTCCGCTAGACACACAGAGGAAGAAAGAAAAGTTCTTTTCAGTTGTGGTAGGATGGCGAGCTCTTGTTGTGAATGTCTTACAATGGAGGAACAAGAGATTGGAGCTCAGTCGAGCATCTTCGATGGCAATAAGGATAGAGTAGTAGTAGTAGTAGTAGTAGTAGTAGTAGTAGTAGTAAAGACTAGCGACATCTCTGATGATGAATGGAATGAACAAAATTTGATTACTTATGAGGTCGGTTTATGACAAGTATTTGTTGACATTGGATTGAAGACGACCATGCTGTAGCCTACAGGGAAGCAGTCCAGTGTTCCAAAGATGGGGAGTTCTTGAAAAGAAACTCTATTCAGGAAAGACACACGGAAGAAGAAAAGAAAGTTCTTTGCAGTTCTTGTTGTGAATATCTTACACGGAGGAAACAGACATTAGAACTCAGTTGAGCACCTTCCATAGAAATAACGATAGAGTAGAGAAAGACTAGCACCTAGTATGTTGCATCCTTGTGCTTGTTTTACAAACACTTTAATGGATTGTGCTCCGATGAACTGGCTGCTCTGGTGACCCCTCGACGTAAATACACTAGACCAACTCGACAATCAGCAAAATCCCATCCATTCACTGTGGAGGTCCCCAGATGCCGAAAAGCCTTCTACTCCAATAGCTTCTTTCCTCGTGCTGCTGGCCTCTAGAACTCCATTCCTGCTCCCTGTTTCCCCGACTGTACCGACATACAGACATCTCGCTACCAACCTCCCAACTTAGGATTACACCCAAAACCTACACCGTAATTCTCAGTAACCCCTTACGTCTACAGTGGCGGCCTGCCTTGTTTGGGATGAAATATGTGAGAAAGAGGCTCTAGAGAACAGAAGAGATCATCCACCACTAGATTGTGAAGTTGATTCTGTGCTCTATCAAGGCAAACTAGAGTGTTCCTTTTTTAGTTATTACAATAATCAACGACATCTTGCATGCATTTTGCATCTTCTTCTTTTATTGTTGTTTTAAGTGTTTACTAGAAAAATGTGACCCGTTTGGTCAACTATTGAGCTCGGGTTAGATTGTTTGAATGAGGTAAAAATAAGTTTGTAAAGCCAGTTAAACATATAAAAAAAGACAAAATCTTAAATTAGTCTCTTTCTGCTCTCTCTCTCTCTCTCTATCTCTTTACTCCAGCTACAGGTTAAATAGTATTACTGCCTGTGGTGATATTCCTTTTTGTTTATAATAGACTATCGAAATCTCTCTATTCTTTTCTTTCTTTAATACTTTCGACTGTTAATAAACACAGAAAGAGAAAGTAAGAGAGAGAGAGAGATGGAAGCGAGGGTGATAGACAACGTATACCGGAGAGTCAAACAAACTACAGTGAGAGAGGATGAGAGTGATAGATAGAAGGGTAGTAAGAGCTGGGTCACTTATTGATCCGAAAGACAGTCGAAGAATATTAAGGTTTTCAATTCGTTACGCTTTTTGATCAATAAGCGCAGTCTTGTGCGACTGCTGGTTGTGAAACTGCGGGTCATGATGGATTTGTTGGCAGCATGAGACGCAAGAGCGCATGCTGCCATCCGCAAGGTCGGCTGAGTACAGAAGCAAGTCAATATTTGGTTGATACTACAACAGAGTGAATAAGCAGACATACGAATGTGTACATGCATTAGATTTCGTTCAATGGGGCGAGGGAGAGCAAGGTTGAATGTATTCTCTGCTGATTCTTTCCTCGGGACAGGTAGCTGGAGTATGCTCTTGCAGAAGGACAACCACAAAAATTTTAACTTAGCATATTTTGTATCCATCTTAACTAGATGGATATCCGTTTTCCTTAACTAAAAGTTGCTTAGTTAATCCTTTAGTTGAATTATGTTCGGAGGAGGATTTAATACATAAACAGGATGTATTGTAGATAAGGGGTCGGCAGGGTTAAGGTGGTTAACCATTTAGAGTAATCGGCATAGTAGGGGAACTAAAAAGCTTAATGGAAATGACGTCAGATGAGGGATGTGAGTTTGTGGGATGCGTAAGTCAGCATGGAAAATTCATAGCAATAGTAATGATTTTGAGATGTCATGAAATCAGTTTTTGACAAAGCGATGTGCTTCTGTGAATCCCATTCTGTCCTTCTCTCCTTTCCTGCGCCCCTCTTGTTGCATTATAGCCCCAAACTGAACTTCTGTGACAACGTGTTGATTGATTGATTGACTAATGTATCTAAAATTGTCTGTCGAACCGACTTTTGATTGCAGACTGAGATTGTAGGCTCTCTTTGGGTTACACAGCAGTTCAGACCTGCTCTAACCGGCACATAAGAGAGGCAGTTTCTGGACAACACAACAGTTCAAACCAGCTTAAAGAAGCTCAGTAGCCGGACCAGCTCTGCAAGACACAGTCGACCAGGCTATTTTCGATATGATACCAGGATATCTTTCTCCAGTCTGTAGAAAATAATTTTTATTTTATTCTTAAATAGAATCACTTATAGTGAGGATTGAACCTTCAAAGGATTGCCACTTCGAACTAATTTTTACTTAACACCTTTATCCATTGTGCCACGTGTTTACGATGTGAAAGTGACCAGATGTCTTTTTGGGGCCTATCACACATACCGGCGTGGTTCGGGGAATTTCAGATATATGAGATGCCAAAGAAGCATAATAAATAAAAAAGAATGTGTGTTTTATGAGACGCATAAAATGAATTTTGAAAATGTTTAGATGCCGATCGGAAAACCAGGTATGTCTTTTTCTTAATTGATGAACTGTATTATAGGTAAAACAGGTAAAATGGTGATTAGAGAATACCCCGAGCTTTTTGATTATATAACATTTTCAGGTTATTTAAAAAATGCGCTTTACTTTGGTGTGTAATGCTTTAGTCTAAAAATTAGTTACCTCGCTAAACACGCAGATGAATTTGATATGTAACAGCTACGAAAACAATTTATTTAGTTGTGTTTACAAGAAGTGCATAATCACGTTGACATGCTGATTCCCATTAGATCACCAAAGTTAAGCAGCGTTGAGCCTGGCTAGTGCTAAATGGGTGACCATTTGGGAATACTAGGTGATGTATGTGGCCTGGAAGGAACATGGGATCCACCAGGTTCTATCATGCCTACAGAAAAGTTATGACAGATACAGTATCTGCATGACTTCCCGTCGACGTCTCTTGACGTTATGGGATATGGATGGATGGACAAGAAATACAATTCACATGGATTTAATGAGTGAGTTAATAAGTGATTGTCAGAGGGGATAACCTGAAAAAGGGACACGGGAAATAACTCAACTGCATCAGTTTAAGGAGTTATTTCCCTTTGTATTATTTGGACTCCTATTCACATCTTGGATGTTATTCTCACAACGTTTCGGCCGATGTAAACGCTGACCTTCTTCAGATGCATCTTGTCGAACTCACAAAACTTTATGTCAAACTCGGGAATCTATGCGGAATTTCGAACTGAACTATTTATTTAATCCACAGTTAGATTGTTCTTGTTCCCTCAACCATGACCAGGTAAAAGTCTTAAGAAAATAATTTTTATTTCATTCTTAAATAGAATCACTTATAGTGAGGATTGAATCTTCAAAGGATTGCCACTTAGAACTAATTATTACTTAACACCTTTATCCATTGTGCCACGTGTTCAAATGGACGATTTTAGTATGAATTTGGGGAGCTATAAACCTAATCTTGTTTTAGATGTGTAGTATTATTATTTATTACTACTTATTACTACACACACATGCACATATATAGAGAGAGTTTGAATTACCTACTAGACACCATCCTCGAGTGTCTTCGGTCTCTCTGTACAGGGGTTTGTCAGAGACTCTGGCATGAGGATACTTTTTACTTGAAGTAAACCCTGACCAAATATTAAAAAAAAAATCATTTGCTGTCTCCTCAAGCCATCCATCACGTCTCCCGAATTGCGGACGGGGGCACCCCCTCTATTAATAGAGGGCAGCTTCGAATAAAGAATTAGAAGCCGTTGACAATGAGGAAATGAATGATAAAAAAATATGAATAAAAACAAAAATAAATACTGGCAGGCTGGCACCCAGGATAAAAAAGGGCCCATCAACCCGTTCATACACCAGGCGGGAAGATGTAAGCAATGGTGTAAACCTTCCTGCCTCTGGAAATGGTGCTCCAGCCAATACAGAGGCCAACCAGGATTAGCCATCAGGCCTTAAGACAAATGGTCCTGGCCCCCTATCTCCATCAAATACAGCAACAACAAAAAAATATAATAGGCTTAAAAGTCTAACCATGGACTGTTGCACAAAAGAAGGTGCTATTGTTTTGCTACCACTACTCAAAGTTTGAAAAGTGGAGCAAAACATCCAATGAGATTCTAGCTGATAAGATTCAAGAATCTACTCTCTCCGAAGAATATAGAGTTTGAATTACCTACTAGTGAGTTTGAATTACCTACTAGACACCATCCTCGAGTGTCTTCGTTCTCTCTGTACAAGGGTTTGTCAGGGCAACCTGGCATCAGTATACTTCACCCTACAAGTTAACCCTGACCAAATATTCAAAATAACATCGTATTCAAAGCCTAAATAAGATCCCCTCGACACGATTATACATTAGCTCATACGAGGAATGGTGCTCCTTCTCCAAGTAATGTTACCTAAAATAACAACACTTAGCTGGATACTCCACCAGACCAGATGAATTATTGTCCTGGAATCCGGTAAGACCAAGAGATCAAAAGAAAGATGTAACATAATCAACTGGTTAATTGGGGAGAGGAAAATTGATGTTCTTAACTTCTTTACTAACTCAACTTTTGAGAGATAAAAGTAAACTTTAATAGAATATTCGAATATCTATGTATCTCATATAGAGATCAGTGTTAGCCCCAGGTAGGGGACCCTTGATTTCTGAGAACTTCGACTGGAGTAAAATGAAACAAAAAAGAGAATATATATATATATATATATATATATATATATATATATATATATATATATATAATGTTGTATTATTGATCGGTCTTTGTTCCGATGGATACCACACCCCATAAACTGGTATCATCTTGGCATTCGGGGCTTGATTTACGCCGGTCTATGGGTCTGTCCTGTGCAGTTCTAGGAGGTCCACCCTCCCAGGCTTTGCCTCCCCTCTTTGGGGAGGAGTAAGTTTATTGCTTACTGCCTGAGGCGCCCTTACCGGGGAATGCCGACGGGGCTGCCCAGGCAATTTTTAATGGCCAGAGTGCTCACCTTCTCGGGCGCTGGCTTTTCAAGTCTCACTTTCCCGACCCGACCTTGGGTCACATCTTACCTTGTGGGAGTAAGATAAAACTGGCCTTGTGCCTAACCTCCTGGGGAGGTAAATAAAACATATATATATATATATATATATATATATATATATATACTTGAAGTATACCCGTCACAGGATGAGTGTTTGTTATTTAGGCATTGAACAGATCTTTAACATTATCCTAATTTTAATCCGACAAGTAAGATGTATTTTCTGCCGTGTATAATTTATACTAATATATTATTTTGATCATTCACGTATCATTTATTTTCTATTCATTTCTTACTTCTACCTTTACCTTGGCTATCTTTCATCGACTATTGTTGCATACGCCGATAAACACTCATTTACTTATTTCTTCATTACTATACAAAGTAGTGTCTTGCCTAATGCCAAAAAGAAAAATATTATCCATTTTCGTTTTATTCTTTCCAATTATTAAACAATAACTATGTGCATTATTTATCAATATTTCAAATGGTTTTATGCTTTTCCTTTCAAAAAAAAAAAAAATCTTTTATTAATTTTTATTATCTTAATATTATTTTCAAAAAAATATTTCAGCTTCAAATATTTTCTTTAAAAAATCCGGGATTTAAAAGACATATATGGATTCACTTCTGAGTTTTGTTGAATGTTGTGAAAATATAAAAATAAATATGCAATTATTTATGTATATATGTGATTATTGCCACTCCTTTTCAACTATATATATATATATATACATATATATATATATATATATATATATATATATATATATATATATATATATATACAGGCCTGTCTAAAACGAATCCGATCTTAGGCCAGAAAAAATATTCCAAATATGTGACGGGGTTGGGACCCCAATCCCTTCAAAGTAGGCTTCTTGTGTTTGCACATACTTAGCCCACCGATCCATCCACTGCCGTCGCGTTAGATTCAGCAGGTGTTTTGAGAAGATGCGATGTGTAACACAAATTAAGGAGTGGCTCAACCGATTCAATAATGGCCGCCCATCAGCGGAGAGTGACCAGCGTTCTGGCAGGCCCCAGACTTCTCGGAGTGCAGCTGTTGTTAAGAGGATGGGAAAAAATATAATGCAGAACACGACGGCGGAGATGAACCCCATTCCAAAAGAAGACTTCCAGAAGTGTTTCCGGCAGTGGATGTATTGGTGGGCTATGTGTGTGCAAGCACAAGGGGCCTTCTTTGTAGGGGAGTAGAGTCCGAACCCTGTCATGTATTTGAAATATTTTTTCTGGCCTAAGGTCAGATACGTTTTAAACAGGCCTCGTATCTATATATATATATATATATATATATATATATATATATATATATATATATATATTTATAAAAGAGGCACATGTTCGTCTTTAACCACTGTCCGTTTTTCACAACTTTTTACTGACCATTTTTCTTTTCTTTTTTCGGTGTACACTTATCTATCAGGCTGCTAGAGAATTCCGGCGTTTTTGGAATTTTTTTTCAAATATTTTACATTTTAAGAGGGGGGATCAGTTTCCAATGTTAATTCAACGTAGACTGATCTCCCTCTTTTTGACCATCTCAATTTAAAAAAAATCTTTCTCGGTGTACAATTACCTATCATGTCAATAGAGAATTCCGGGGGTTTTGGAAAGAAATTTTTCAAAATTGTGATTTTAAGGCGGGGGATCAGTTTTCAATGTAAATTCAACGTGGACTGATCCCCCTCTTTTTAACCATCTCAAATTTTTAAAATTATTCTTCTGCTTACAATTACCTATCATGTCGCGAGAGAATTCCGGCGTTTTTGGAAAGAAATTTTTAAAAAATGAGATTTTAAGATCAGTCTTGTTCGTCTTTTACCATAGTTCGTTTCTCACAACTTTTTATGTCTTAAAATCTCATTTTTTAAAAATTTCTTTCCAAAAACGCCGGAATTCTCTCACGACATGATAGGTAATTGTAAGCAGAAGAATAATTTTAAAAATTTGAGATGGTTAAAAAGAGGGGGATCAGTCCACGTTGAATTTACATTGAAAACTGATCCCCCGCCTTAAAATCACAATTTTGAAAAATTTCTTTCCAAAACCCCCGGAATTCTCTATTGACATGATAGGTAATCGTACACCGAAAAAGATTTTTACAAAAATTGAGATGGTCAAAAAGAGGGGGATCAGTCTACGTTGAATTAACATTGGAAACTGATCCCCCCTCCTAAAATGTAAAATATTTGAAAAAAATTTCCAAAAACGCCGGAATTCTCTAGCAGCCTGATAGATAAGTGTACACCGAAAAAAGAAAAGAAAAATAATCAGTAAAAAGTTGTGAAAAACGGACAGTGGTTAAAGACGAACATGTGCCATAAAAGATGGTAGTGCAGTATTAGTGCAGTTCCAACGAGAGAATAGTATATATGTAAAGGAGTAAGGCTACCAACATTTGTAAAAAAAATTTTTCAACATTTATTTATTATTTTGTTATTTTATCATTTTATAATTTTATATAACGCGTTTCAGGCGGTGGTCCGCTTTCATCAGATATGTAAATCCATTTGAAGAAATGTCTTTCGATTTGAAATAGTATATATATATATATATATATATATATATATATATAATTCTGAAACCTCATAGAGTATTGTTTTCAAAGAATATCCAAAAGATTATCTTGAAACGTAGCTCGTGCATTTCAGTTTTATTTTTAACCAATTGTGAACGCCTGCAATTTTTGTCCACGGTCGGTGACCTACTTTTCTAAAAATAAATCCACCATCTGCAAAACCAGCCTTTATCAAAGAACTCTAAAATTACAAAGACATTTTCCTTTTTTTACATGAGAATTCTTCCCGAAGAAACTGGAATAAATCAAAGATTGGAATGACAAACAGGAAGTCTTCGTCAATCGCGCAAGGGACAAATGACATGAACACGTTAACGAGCTTACATAAAATCTTCCTGCACAACATTGTTTCGCACCTGTTAATCAAGAAGATTCATTTTAATTAGGACTAATAATTGTTACATATTTTCTTCTCTTCCCACTTAAAACTCCACTCCCAGGTAAAGATCTACCTGCTTTTTTTCGGCACTGACAAACTTGAAAACAGTACAATAATTACCCTTGTATTTAATTTTATTTGGGTTTTTATTATTATTATTATTATTATTATTATTTTTATTTTTATTTTTTATATTTTAACTTTTAGGGGTGGGAGGAGGAGGTAGTCCTTGCACTCCCCATCATTGATGCATCTGTGCATTTTTTAAATTTTTTTATCATAGTTCACCCCAAATAAGGCAGGCCGCCACTGTAGACGTAAAGGGCTACTGAGAAAAAGGGTGAGAGTAAGGGGGGGGGGTCAACCTAAATTGGGAGCTGTGCAGCGAGATGTCTGTTTACATTAGTTTTAAATTTCTGCATGTCAGTACCGTCAGGAAAACAGGGAGCAGGGAGGGAGTTCGAGAGTCCAGCAGCACGAGGAAATAAGCTTTTGAAGTAGAAGGCTCTCCGGCATCTGGGGACCTCCACAGTGAATGGATGGGATTTGGCGGAGTGTCGGGTTGGTCTAATGAATTTGCATCGTGGGGGCACCAGAGCAGCAAGTTCATCAGAACACAATCCATTGAAGTACTTGTAAAACAAGCACAAGGAAGCAACAATGCTGCCATGGGACAGGGGCTGGTGCTTGGTTGACAGTGAGGGACCTATTAAGTTGCAACTGTTTTTTTTACCTTGTCTAAGAGGGAGAGACTAGTGGATGGTGCACCAGCCCAGATGTAGCAACAATACTCCATGCATGGGTGGATGGTGGCATTGTAGAGATATAGGATAATATCAGGTGTGAGAAGTTTACTAACACGGTAGAGGGAGCCCATCTTCTTTGCAGCAGCCCTGGCAATGTCTTCAATGTATTTGTTCCAAATCATGTTATCTGTGAAAGTTAGGCTAAGGAGTTTGAATGATGAACTCTCAGGTAGGGTGTTATTTGCCATGACAATCGGTGGTTGAAGAGGTTTCTTTTAGTTATTGAAGGAAAGTAGCTTTGTCTTTGCGGCATTAAAAGTTAGCATCTATTTTTGACCCCAATCCACTACAGACTGGAAGTCATTTTCTAAGGATTCAGCCATTGTCTCAGATATGTGCGCATCCGTTTTGCCCACATGACGAGAGTAGAGCATGGTGTCGTCAGCAAATATTCCTATCTCAGTCTCAATGACATCAGGGAGGTCGTTTATGAAAATCAGAAACAGTAGAGGTCCAAGGATGGATCCCTGGGGTACACCAGCATTTATGTCATGTTGCTTAGATGAGCAACCATCGAGGACATCCTGGATCTTTCTTCTTGTAAATAAGACGCTGAGGATTTTGTAAGTAGTCAGGCCCATAGGGTAAATGTGGTACTGTGGTGAAAGTGTCTAGTTTAAGAGAAGATAAAAAAGACAAGCACGACACCCCTTCCCCGAAATTTATTGGCCTTGTGTTTAATTTGTTATAAAAATTGTTATGTACATTTTATAGCGAATAAATATATTAATTATTGTCATAGAAAGCAATCATTCGAATAATTCTCCACACATATACGACATGCTCCTGTGGCCATGCAATAGTGACCTTTTTAAATATTAGGTCATTACAAAAATAATAGCCGATTTCAGAAACATACATTTATCCATGTATAATTTGTCGCTTTTCCAATACTCTGTAAATGACGTGAAACTATTGCAGTGCTGATAGCAAGGGTCTGAGACATTTCTTTGACACTTTGACGTGGATTTTGCTCAACAAGTGCTTGCAATTGTTCATTGCCAAGATTACACGACCGCCCTCTACCTTCTTCATCTTCAAGGCTCTCATCTTCACTACGCGATTTCTGGAACCATCTTCGTACTGTCCGGTCGCTTGTGGATCCAACTCTCATGCTCTATTGATATTGGCAAAAGTTTCGGAGGCATTGTGCCCAAGTTTAAACTCATGCAACATAAGAAGGCGAAAGTCATGTTTTGGCATGTTCATCATTGAGGGTATTCTATGCTTCAAAAATACTTTCAATTTGAAAAAAAAGTTACAACACATTAATTATTATATATGTTAAAATTTACCAGAAATAAACTCCAAATTCTGTGTTAAAATGACATTTTAAAACCCAGTGGCTCAGGCAGACATTATTTTTGTGACAACCTAATACATTAAATCAACACAGCATAAAGTTTTACGTAGTGACAAACAATAAAAGCGAAAGTATTTTTAAAAACAAAAATGAATACTCCCGATTGAAAACATCCACCAAAAATCAAAGAATTATCCGATCTTAATGAAATTTTCAGTATTTATTAATTAATAAATGAATGCTAATATAACGTATTTATTAATTAACAAATAAATGCTAATATAAAATATTAATTAATTAATAAATGAAAGCTAATATAAAGTATTTATTAATTAATAAATGAATGCTAATATAAAGTATTTATTCATTAATAAATGAATGCTAATATAAAGTATTTATTAATTAATAAATGAAAGCTAATATAAAGTATTTATTAATTAATAAATAAATGCTAATATAAAGTATGTATTAATTAATAAATGAAAGCTAATATAAAGTATTTATTAATTAACAAATAAATGCTAATATAAAGTATTTATTAATTAATAAATGAATGCTAATATAAAATGATTATTAATTAATAAATAAAGTATTTATTAATTAATAAATGAATGTTAATATAATGTATTTATTAATTAATAAATGAATGTTAATATAATGTATTTATTAATTAATAAATGAATGCTAATATAAAATATTTATTAATTAATAAATGAATGCTAATATAAAATAATTATTAATTAATAAATGAAGTATTTATTAATCAATAAATGAATGTTAATATAATGTATTTATTAATTAATAAATGAATGCTAATATAAATTATTTAAGTATTAATAAATGAATGCTAATATAAAATAATTATTAATTAATAAATAAAGTTTTTATTAATTAATAAATGAATGTTAATATAATGTATTTATTAATTAATAAATGAATGCTAATATAAAATAATTATTAATTAATAAATAAAGTAATTATTAATTAATAAATGAATGTTAATATAATGTATTTATTAATTAATAAATGAATGCTAATATAAAATATTTAATGAATAAATGAATGCTAACATAAAATATTTATTCTATAAAAAACATGCATAATTTTTTTAGGTCATTTAAAACTTATTTTACTTTAACCACCCTTCTTCATTTCAAGGACAGTATACATCTTGTTATACCCATAGTCGAAACTCAGTGACCACTTTCACAAAACCTTTAAAAATTCATTTTTGTCATTTGCATTTTCAAGGTGTTATCTCTTTGTAAAGGTGGTCACTGAGTTTCGACTATGGGTGCAATAATACGTATTTCTTCATTGAAATCGTGAAATGAAAGGAGAGTAAAGTACATAAAGTGACCTAGAATCGATAAGTATTGTCTTAAAATAAAAATGTTTCATATTAACACTTATTTATTAATTGAACATTTCATTAAGATCGGATAATTTTCTGATTTTTGGTCGATATTTTCCTCCTAGCTTCCACTGGTGTTCTTCTCTGAAGATTAACTCCTTATATAACAAATATAAACCCACGCATATTTGAATCAGCTGGGCCCTTTTATTAGCTAACTATCTAAAGACTCCATTTTCATTGGCTACCACACCAAGATGTAGGGCCACCTCAAATCATCAGCAATAAACTAACCACATTTAAAATCACGAGAAGGTAAAGCGTGGGAGTTTGGACCCCCACGAACCGCACAGAACCATACCTCAGCCCGACAGAAGAAAGGTGACCTAGCTTAAAAATGTCACAGACCGTGTTCAACTGATTGTCGAGGACGTATCCTCGACTAGTACAGATAGCTGCCCACCATTTCACGATGAGTTCCACAGTGGCATTTATTCAACATCTTGTACAGCCTAACCCATAGCCTGATGCATGCCAAGGCCCAAAAACTGAAGTCAAGGAAAAGCTTCCTCGGCCATGTCCAGCCCCTAACAACATCTCAGGAAGAAACCAAACTACAGATATAAACCAGAAAGCTAGAGAATAAATTCACTCCTATTGACATGAGACGCACTCCTTCTGAAGCCTTCTCTCCTGGCTCAGAAGAATCGTGGCTCCAGTGGAAGACACTCAATCGCTCGAGAACAGGAATGGGGCGATCAAAAGCTGCTATGGCCAGATGGGCTGAGAAAACGAATCATTTTTATTCCATTATTCTAGACACTCAAACATTCCATTATACTTACTAGCAATAATACTAGTTTTACTAGTATATATGACAAACGAACATATACTACACTGCCCCCCCGCCCCCCCCCCCCCCAAGGTGGAGGTAATGTCTGGGAGGATGGCATCATTACAACAGAACATACACTACACTAATCCCCCTCCCCAAAAAGAAAATGGTAATGCCTGGGGGGATGGCATCATGACAACAGAACAGATACTACGTTAACGCTCCCCCCCCCCTAAAAAAAGGAGAAGGTAATCCCTGGGAGGATAGCATCATGACTACCGAACATATTTCTATACTACATGTTTTGCATTCGCTTTCTAATACATAAGAACCACTTATATTCCCGAGCAACGCCGGGTGTTTCTTAAGGTTTTTTTTTTTTTTAAATGTTCGTTTACCATTTTTTTTTTTTACAACCATTAACTATAAATGTGATTTTGACAACGAAAGCCATGATTTTTGATGGATCGAGGGAAGGGCAGAGATTTTGATTGTGTTTATGCGGAAGATTTTAATCTATCGCTAAACAGCTGCTGTGGAAACAGAGGGAATGAAAAGGTTTAAATAATTGAGTCCGATTATAGGGGGGGGGGGTTATAATGATTGGTCGGATTGGGAGGGCGAAAGAGAGAGAGAGAGAGAGAGAGAGAGAGAGAAAGAGAGATTAGGGGGAGAGATAGGAAGAGAGAAAAGATGAAAGAGAGATAAAAAGCATTATCCTCCATTCTATAATAAAGCCCAATGTGTATTTATTTTTATATGAATAAATATATGTACTTCCATCCCGTTATGCAAAAGTTAGTGAATAAAACACGTGCCTTTTTCTAGACACCCCCCCCCCCCCAACTCACCGTCAGGACAAAACTATTTCAAGTGGCGGGAGGAGGCGAGAAAGCAAATAGCATTCAGACAGCCACCCCAGGCTTACCCTGCTGCCTGAAATGAATTTGGAAAGTAATTCTCTACTCTATAATAAAAAATCAACGTTGGGGTGTTTTTTCTCTTTAGGTCATCAGAAACGATAATAATGATTTATATATGAACAATTAAATTACTGACTTGATTTTATATAGTAATAAATCAAGATAAATAGTGAGTGCGAACACTGGAGATGCATACTTTTTCCGTCATTTTTGACGGAGGGTGGTGTGGCTGGCAGGGATTGTCTCCTCTCATACTGACGATTGCAAGTTTGGAATGAAACACGTGTATATGGGTTTATTTTGAAAATAATATTTATTAATAAATAATTATTCAAAGCTCTCTCCATTGTACGCCAATAATTACACGCTTAAAACAATAACAGGTTTAAGGCTCCTAAAATTCACACTAGAATTATCCGCAAGAATCCATGGCACAATGGATAAAAGTGCTAGTAATAATCAGTTTTAAGTGACAGTCTTCTGTACGGGCGATACTAAGAATAAAATTAGGAATTACCTAAGACCTCTACCCGATCATGGCTGACGGAATGAAAGTAAGCTACCCCTGTGGATTAAATAAAGGGTTTCGTTCGAAATACCGTACATATTTCCGAGTTCAACATAAAGATTCCCGAGTTCGACGAGATACACCTAAAGAAGGTCGGAGGCTACATCGGCCGAAACGTTGTGAGAATAACATTCAAAATGAGAATAGTAGTCCGAATAATCCAACTAATACAAAATATAGTAAATTTTACATTCAATTATATCTGATTTTATGCCACCACGGATAACGGAAATCATATCAGGCAAAACATAGTCGAAATATAAATATCAACGTTTGTTCCTTCTTTCACACTTGGGGCGAGGTCTTTTCGGCCTGTGTTCACACTGCCATCTTGCATGGCAGTGAGAAATGGGCCCCAAACACTTTTGATTTGTAATGGTTCCGGCGTAATTCCCGTGCCATGATCAGGTGGATGTGCGGTAACAAACCAGAGGAAAGAATCCCTTAAGCTGTGCTTTATCAGAAGTTTTTTGGTATTGGTGGGATTTTGCATGCCTTACACGCTCAGCGTTTCAGGTGGTTTGACCATGTACGGTGTGCCACCTCCTGCATCAACTCAATAACACACATGAATACCCCAGGCACGAGAGTGCATAGAAGACCAAGGAAGACCTGACTTGAATGAGTACAAAAATAATTGACTGGTACCCACTGGCGTAGCTAGGGGGGGGCGAGGGGGGCGGGCCGCCCCGGGCGGCACACCTGAGGGGGCGGCATTTTGAGAGGGTAAAAATAGAAAGTAGAGAAAAAATTTTTAAAAAACAAAAGTTAACAAAAAATATGAAATTTTATACTATAATTTTATATAATAATAAATTTAAATGAGAACATTTGAAAACCTGAAAATGTTATGAAATGATAAAATCATTTTTATTTACTTTTTTGTCGTTGTTGTTAAAGTCCGAATTTTCGCCAAATAACATGGATGTATCAACGAGAGAATAGTCCGATGTAGTTTTCTTTTCTTTGTCTTCATAATGTTATTATTAAGAGGGCGAGCCCTCCGAAGAGAAAAAACGTCTTGTATCGGTGCTTTTTTAAATCCGTGTGTGTAATCGCTCGGTTTTCAGAAATTTGTTGTTGTTAATAACGTTTCAACTCTTTTAAAAATAGTTTTAATATATTTTAAACAAATGTATTTATGAATGGCAAATAAGGCTATAAATTTATTTTTTGTGAGAGAACTGTCGCAAGGCATCAAGTCGGTTGAAAATTTACAAACAGATTTTTCGCGCCTTTTTTTCGGCAAAGTTATCAATGACTCTATCAAAATTCACTTCCTCGACAAGTTCCCTCTCTATTGAGAGGATTGCCAAGTCTGTAAGTCTTGTCTGGCTCATTGCTGATCTAAGGTAGTTTTTTATGAGCTTCAGTTTTGAGAAAGAGCGCTCACAGCTAGCAACGCTAATAGCTCTGGTGAGGAAAATTCTCAGCAAGATCACAATATTAGGGACGGAATCCCCAAGTTGGTATCTTTGTATAAAGTTCAAAAGTTCAAGAGGTCCATCGATTTTGTCTTTTTCTGAAGCTTTTACAACATACTGTAACCTCTTCTTTTCAGCAAAGAATTTCTCTTTTTCTATATCTTCGTCAAATCCACCAAGCTGACAATCATAATTATCATCAAGCAGATTTGACGGTATAAGAAAAGCGTATTTATTTGCAAGATTGTGAACTTGTTGAAATCTGCAAGATATTTCTTCAGTCAATCTGTCTATGACAGACAGCATTTCCCGTCTCAACTCAGTATCAAAACTCAGCGCTGCATCAGTCAATCCTTCACCATCCATTCGTTTCTTTTTGCGAATACGACGCTCCATGCTTATCCCCATTTCAGAGCAGAGTGTTTTTGACTCGTCTATATCAGTGTCCACTATCTTTTCTCTATTCTGAAGAAGAAAATCTTTCAACGCCGTCAGCCTGACAGAACTTTGTTGCAGATCCAGCCCTTTTTTTTAAAGATATTTCTGGGCATCATTGATTTCTGGGAGAATAGTTTTCCAAAGGTTCAGAAATAAAAGAAACGGAAACGATAGTACCGAGTTGAGAATTAAAGATGCATCTGATCTTGTGGTTGCATTTTCTCCTTCTTCTGTGAGCTGTTCCAGGGCAATGACGACTTCCAATATTGTTTTTATCACAACATCTACAGCATCTGCTCGACTACTCCATCTAGTATCCACAGTCCGTTTGATACTTAGACCGGTCAACTGAATCAAGATGTCCCAGCGATGTGTAGATGCAGAAAAGAACGAGAATAACCGGTCCAGTGTGCCAAAAAATGTAACAGAGTGAACCGCTACTGAAGCTGCATGTACACAAGCTTTCATATAAATTTTTATCGAATAGGTGCGAAAAGAAAGTTGGATATTTGGGTGTATATACACCGACATCAAAGAGGAAATAACATTAGATGCGAAAGTTTGAATTCATTAATTTTATTACTGTCCAAACGTTTGTTTTTGAAGCATACTTTTTATAACTCCTTGTAAACTTTACAATTGCTAGCTGGGGGATCGGACAAAATCACCCCGGGCAACCCCCACCATCTACTTAAAACAAAAGGAAAACAGATAAAATCTCAAATGAATAAAAAATATTAAAAATCAGTTTTCATATTTTAATTTTAATTTAATTGAATTTAGGAAAATTAGATACCGTAGAACTAATTTTCGCAAGGTATGAAAATTAAGAATAATGTTAACTTAATAATAATGGACCAGTTTTCCTACCTAGCAAAAAATTTTCCATGGACGAATTATCCATGGGCGAATTATCCATGGACGAATTTTCCGGGCACCCAAATGCCGGGGGGGGGGGGGCGGCAAATTTTACTACCGCCCCGGGCGGCAAAAGGTCTAGCTACGCCACTGCTGGTACCCACCTTTTGGATTGGACCGCATGGAGAGCAGGCATAAGTCATTGCCTGGTGTTGCCCACGCCAGAGTCCGGGACACTCACAGTACCTTAAATACCGAAACCGGATGATGATGATGATGATGATGATCATCATCATCATCATCATCATGACAATCATCCCAAAAGCAAGAACGGATATTCGTATTCACCTATTCAATCTGTGCGTTTTCTGATTCAAATGCTATTTCAAAAAGTGCGACAGACTGACAAAAAATGCTATTTATAACTTAAGCAAGACACACTATTTACTAATGGGCCAAGAGAGCGGAGCTCAATCCTCGGTCAAGTCATACCAAAAAATGGTACTTGATGCCTTCTTGATAAACACTCAGCATTATAAGATAAGGGTCAAGAATAAGTGGAGCAATCCCGAGAAAGAAGTGGCGCCCTCCCTTACATCTCAGTATAGCAGCCAATGAAAAGGAGCAGTCGTGTTGCCCTTGATTACGGTCGATCCATTTATTATAATTTTATGAAGAATATAAACAACTAGCAGGGGCATCGGCGTTGCCAAGGAATGAATGTGGACCCCTATGTACTTCTGATTCCAGCCCATAACCCCATATTACCGTTTTTATTCTTATCTATAAATTCTGTCATTAGGGTTCAATGTACGATTCCAATTATATTTGGACTGTAGCTTTTTACATAATGTTTGTCTGTAGACAGGATCCTTTTGGGGAGCAAACAATTGTTAAAAGCTTGGGTGAACTGAAACGTCATCTAAGATTCATCAAGATACAATCACACATCAACTTGATGTTTCTGGCACTAAATAATAATAATAATAATAATAAAAATATAACAAACGAACCGGTAATACCGTCGGGTTAGGGTTAGCCCTGGGCAGGCCATGCCGTCTTCTTCTGAAGTAGGAAGTTTACAGGGAATATGAAATTCACAAGTGGTGTTCAGCTGCATGTATATTGCTGTCATGGAAAGATGACTTACAGCGCCTAGCATTCCGAAATAGTCACCCATCTGGTACTGACCAAGCTCCACGTCGCTTAACTTTGGTGATCTAACGAGAACCGGTGTGTCAAGTTGATGTTTCTAGCAATAAAACACCGGTTTAATCACATCGACAACCCTAACCCTAACCCTAATCCTTGGTCATGACTCGATTGATTTTTCAGCATTACTCTAAACTGAAATTACATCTCTTACAGATCCCATAATGAACAGTTTCTTTTCAAGAACTTTTCATCTGTGGAACACAATACCACGGGACTACTTCCCTTCATACTACAACATAGTCATCTTTAAATCCAATGTCAACATAAACTGTCTTTATGAGTAATCAAATTGAATAAGTTGAACGAATTTATTTCAGACACGTCGGGGATACGTTTTCGACAATCACTGTCGGGCTGAGGTGTGGCCCTGTTAAGTCTCGGGGGCTCCACCCTCCCAGGGTTTATCTTCTTTTTGAGCAGGGGTTAGTTTATCACTAATCATTTGAGGCTTTCCTACCGAAGAATGCCTACGGGCTGCTCAGGCGTTTTTTTGAGAACCATAGTGTAGTAATTCCAGTGCACAGGCTTTTCAACTTAACACCTGACCTTGTGCCTAACCTTCTGGAAGGGTAAATAAAATAATTAATAATAAAAATGTTGTTAATTCCATTCATCATTTTCAAACTTCTCATAATATTCTTCATCATTCAACAGACAACCCATTTATCTCATTAACCATTATCCTCGAGTCGGATATGACGGTCGCTTCGTGGTTAATGAACCTATGGGATGCCATAATTGAAGCCATTTATTGTCTGTGCTTGATTCTGCTGTACATGCACTCTTTGGTTATTCACCAAGACATGGTTATAAAATTACAAACTTAGCATGTTAGCTGTAGTTATCACACCTCTACATATATATATATATATATATATATATATATATATTTCATGGTAAACAACTGATGATCCCTTAAAATATTGTGTTAGAAACTAACTAATATAATAACTGTAAAAAATAAATTGACTTACATGAGTGATTTTCCACTGGAAGACTTGAGACTATAAGTTTTTTATATATATATATATATATATATATATATATATATACTTTTTTTTTTTTTTATATAGTTTTAATGGTTGAGAAACTTCCGAGACTATATATATATATATATATATATATACTTATCCTAACGTCTTTAAGAACTTCACGTCTCTTTCTGCTCAAAATAATGAGGTAGAAAAGAAGAAAAAAATATAAGACAGTCTCGCCTGACAAAGTTGTTCTACAACGAAAACTTGCAAAAAAAAAAAAAATTAGATAAATGAACTTTTCATTTAAATTGCACGATTGTTTGATTTTCAGAATATTTCACTTTAATACATTCTAATGCGTGCTTCAAAGATGTTGTCAATTTCCTTACTTTATATATATAAATTATAAAAAGTAATATAAATATAAAACTTAACCACTTTAATAACAAGAATACGCCCACACCTCAAATTTAACCTAATCACTGACCAATAAACTACACCACACACCATCACCTCTAAATATGAATATATCATTGAAAGAGGAAAAACATACAACATCTCTTATCAAAAATAAAATTATTCTAAATAATACTTAGTTACGATTAAGACCCATATAAACATACAATCCACCCTATTGACTCGGTACTTTCTCGAAAAGGGACGCTTGAGTAAATTCACCGGAAGGCTTTACGGTGAACTTTGAACTCAATTCTTCGATTTGTTTTCATTTTGTGAATCGCTGATGATTTGAATAGGCTCTAACCACTTTTTTAACAACAATAAAAGGTCAGTCTATTTCAATGAAACCATGGTACGCCTCGGAAATATTTAACGTATAGTTTTTAAATAAATAATTTGTATATTAGTTCTCATAGCTTTACGATCAAGCTCTTTATTGATTTCTTTTCAACATATTCCGAAGCATTATATATATATATATATATATATATATATATATATATATATATATTTTCACATGGAACTATTGTCTCGTTATATCCAGATGGTAACTTATATGTATCCTATCATTTTATCTATTTGTACTTCTAATCATTCATCATCAGCTATAATTATTAATCTAAATGTTTTTGAGTTAAAACATATATTTTTACTGACCGTCCTTTGTTGTTTCGCCCTGTTATTTCCTTTATAACATTGATATGGTATAAAATTACATAAAAAATATTGAATATATATATACATATATATATATATATATATATATATATATTTCTGATACAAATCAGTCCAACAGTGGCTTTGTTGCTGTCGGGCTAAAATATGGTTCGGTTCTGTTTTAGGAGGTTTAGTCTCCCAGGCTTTACCTTCTCTCTGAGAAGGGGTTAGTTTATTGCTAATTGTCTCAGGCGCCCCAACCGGGGAATGCCGATGGGGCTGCTCAGGCATTTTTTGTAGGTCAAAGTGCGCTGGCATCTCAAAACTACAGCTGACCTTGTGTCTAACCTCTCTGCAAGGAGGTAACTAATATGTTGCGCTTGCCTCCATTATTTTATTAACCAATAGAATAAAGCTTTTAGTAGAGTCGCGCTAGGAAATGTGCGAAGGACCCCTGCACTAGTTTAATCCGTCATTAGGTTCTCCCTGCCCCTATGCCGATTGTGTAATCCCAGACGCTGCCGCATGTGAATGCCGTTTAACTTTTGAAGGGTTTTATATTTATTTAGAACTAAATCCGGGGTTACGCATGTTCACCTTGCTGGTGTTAATTATGCGTTTCTTTCAAATGAATCATTAAAACAACAGAAGAGAATACAATGAACATTTGGAAAAGATCATCGCGGATTATCTCGGTAATATAATTAATCTCGGCTGAGGGTAGATGTTAATCCTGACTCTAATCGGATCTGTCCAGAGGGGGAAAAAATGTAACAAAAAAAAAGAAGTTAAATGTGTTTCTTGTTTCATAGATAAAATTCCACCTTGACGAGTTTAATCGTCTCCATTTGACTTTTATTTTGTTTCGCACACAAAAACAGAACAAAAAGAACTCTGTAATTAATGTTTGATTTATTTATTTAGAAATAACCATTTTTTTTTCCATAATAAAATCGGATTAGAATTAATTTTAGGTTTTTGTTTGACTGTTAAAGGCAGAGCCGGCATTACCGACTTCCGACACATCATGGGAGGTTATTCTCCGAGGTATTCCCTCTTCATTCGACAGAGGGTTGGTTTATCGCCGGCCACCTACTGGAGATATACCGACGGATCTGATCATGATAAATTTTGCATCAATCCAAACTGCCCCTCCCCTTTGGGTGGGGAGATGATTTCTTCACTTTAAACTGATCTTGTGTCTAACTTTGCTGCAATGGCAAAGGACAAATAAATAGATCCCTGTTGTATCCTTGATAATGTCCGAAACAAGGCATTTTTCAATCACTGCTCATTTTATATATATAGTAAGTCCATGTAGGAAAAAAGGGGTGTGGGATATTCTTTTACAACAACTCCTGACCCCCACAAGCCCCTAACGAAGGGGTAGTAGAGTTCTGCAACAAGATGTGGTGGAACGTGATAGGAGTCAACTACTCTGAGAGGGCAATCTGGCTGGTATAAAAATAGCCGTGAATGGACCTGTCGTTATTCCTTGGTAGAGGCGCCACAGGCGATCGGCTATACCCTATCCCTCAAAGCGAGAATGTACTGTCTGGGAGATTGCACCTCCTAGGACCAAGCTCGTCCATACATTGCCCTGACAAAAGAGGGCCTGTTGCTGTCACGGCAGCCACTAGTCTTTCGGATTCATTGCAGAGGCAAACCTCAACTGGTATCAAAAACGCCTTTTAATATCGTAGTGATGTGTAAAAAAAAAGAATTCTGTTCACATATGTTTACCCCACTTTCCTAATGCATTAAAGCCACCATTCAGTCAATCAACAATAATCACCCTTAGGACTGAACGTCACTCTAACAAAGGGTTTGCTGATTAAGGTCAGTTTCTAAGTTGTTGGGATTATATATATATATATATATATATATATATATATATATATATATATATATATATATATATATATATGTATATATATATATATATATATATATATATGTATATATATATATGTATATATATATATATATGTATATATATATATATATATATAATTATTTTTATTTATACAGACATGTACAAAATCTGCGACACTGGCATGTCGATGTTATCGATCAACAGCTATTATAAACTGAGATCTCATCAGGAAGAGTTAGAATCTGGGTTCTTTCCAAATATGATCTAAGGTTAAGATCGGATTCTAACTCTGCCTGATGAGATCTCAGTTCATAATAGCTGTTGATCGATAATATCGACATGCCAGTGTCGCAGATTTTGTACATGTCTGTGTAAATAAAAATAATCATATATAAAAGCTCTATTTGATATTTTATAAACCCGGTTGAAATTCTTTGGATTACTACCCTGTGGATGTTTTACTTGTATTATTATATATATATATATATATATATATATATATATATATATATATATATATATATATATATATATATATATATGTGTGTATTTCATTGTACAGGATAATCGCCTCAACTAATAAACTGCTCATTATAAATTTTGGAATATTTATTCTCGGCAATACGGTGAGTAACATGGGTACTTTTGACCATTTAGGTGGTGCGCCTATAATAAAAAAATCAAACCCGTAGGGAAACAGCAAAAAGATTTCATCACGATGAAGAATTAGCAACAATACCATTCAAGGAAACAAACGATCGATTGAACAAAAGAGAAGCACTAGTGTCAAAATGTCAACTTGAAAATAAATACATGTTGCCATTTTTTTCCATCAATGCTCAGGCATAAGGATTTCATATATAACCCTTGACCGAATTACACAAACGGTGAAAAATTATGTGAATAACAAACGTTGGTGAAAACAAACAAACAAACAAATTATTTATTATTGTCAGAAGATTGCGTGAAATCTGAAACTGTTATGTTAATTAACCCATTCACGCATGAACTCTCTCAGCTATAAATAACATTAGTTACTGCTTTAAAAGGAAGTCAGTATTCCAGCAGACAGTCCTGAAAGTTGGACCGATTTGTCTATATAAGCTAATAACCCACAAATTTAGGGTGACACCCCAATATGCTACCCGTGAAATCGTTGATAAAATCCACAATCCTTTCTGCAATCCAACCAAATAAACTTCAGTTTATGTCTGACTTGTCCACTAAGTTTTAATCATAAATGTCCGACAATCTTTGTTTTAGAACCGTTCCACGATAAGAAAACCTGGATATGACGTGCAAAATCGCCAATAACTCTGACACGCTCCTCTCTTGGTACTGCCATTATTTGGGCTATGACAGCCCTCTTCTATTCAGGAATAGTCTGGGGATTGTTTTGATGGACATTATCTTTGAGATAACCCCCCCCCCTCCCGCGATTAAAATCAGGAAGAAGGGGTTACGGTCCGATGAGTGTGAAACCCATTCAGAATCACACCTCTTACTTATCGTCTCGATCACCAAATTATCTCTGCATATCATTGAACAGCGATAAAACATGAACTGCTAGACATTCATGACTGCAACTTGGTGGAAAAGTCAAGGATAGCCTGAAGTTTATTTGTACGAAATTTCAATATGGTCGGATTGTAGAAAGGACTAAGATTTGAGGCGTAAGAAGTGATATAACTATATCAAACCCTTTGGGCCAGATTGCATGGATAGCCGGTGTGAGATGTTGCTTGGTGTTGCCCCACCGGAGTCTGGGACACTCACAGCACTCAAAGTGCCGAAACTGCACGAAGAAGGTGAATGCCACAGATATATAAGCCATTTGTCAGTGGCAGTTAGTTTGATTGTCTTGTGGGTGTTAAAGAGTGAAGGGGCAAAGACGATTATAAGAGAAATGGCAGAGGGGGTTCGAGTGTTCAATGTTGGTTGTTTTTACCAAATATGGTTGGATTTCAGAATTGTGAATTTTATTACCAATTCCATGGTGGCATTTCTTGCGGGCTGGGCACCCTGTATATCAATCCATTCTGAATGATTCAATGTCGAAACACTCATTAGAAACGGTTTATTGTATACGATTCATTGAACACAAGTGGACTACTTTACCCACAGGGAGGCAGGCTTAATACCATCCCCATTGATATTACGGTGTAAGTGAATGCAACAGATCTGGCTAAATTGTGTCATACTGCAACAGAAATCCTGTGGTAGGTCTGGAGATTGTGAAGCCTATTCAGGATCACACCTCCTACTGATGAGACGATCAATAAAGTGCCCCCCTCATATCATTGAATGTTGATAAAACAAAGACTGTTGGACATTCGTGACTGAAATTTGTGGACAAGTCAGGAATAAAGTCTTTAGTTTATTCTTTACCAAATATAGTTGCATTGCAGAAAAGGGTTGTGAATTTTATTAACGATACCATGAGTGGCAATTTTTTTGAGGGAGTCACCCTGTATTTGTGGGTTGTTTGGGTTATATCGACAAACCAAGGTTTCGTTTTGTGTGACCTCCTCAGCCAATCTATTAATAACTCAATGAAATTCAATGATAGGCTAGCCTTAAGGAGGTCGCAGAGACTGACACCTCAAGTTAATGGCTGTAATCAGTCAACAGAATCTCTCTCTCTCTCTCTCTCTCTCTCTCTCTCTCTATATATATATATATATATATATATATATATATATATATATATATATATATATATATATATATATATATATAGTCTAAAGAAGCTTCGAGTCATTTAAAAAAAAAAAAAAAAAAAAAAAAAAAGTAAAATGCAGTTTAAATTCCCAGAGACCCTAACTAAATCCAAGATATTGCAGACTTAACATTCGTTGGAAAATTAATAAATAAAAAAATAAGTAAATAAAAAAATAAAAAGGGGAGGGGGTTAAGTATCTAAGAGTGAAACAAAAACAGGAGACCTTAAGCGTCTAATATTTACACGGGATCATCAACTGTTTACCATGTAACTGTTTCGGAGATTTAAAAACAGGACAGTTATAATATTCATGGCTCTCCAATGGTACTGATTAAACTACCATTTCCCCAATAATCAAGTGTCGAAATAATTCAGTTCAAAATTTCACTAATATATACATAAATAAATAATAATAATGATAAATTAATAATAATAATAATATATTACCCTTAAGACTATCGTATGATATGATAATTTGCATATCAACTAACATTAATTATAGCAATAATAATAATAATAAAAAAATAATTCTGCAATATGGTAGCTAGCAATAAAATTATATAGAAATTAAAGTTGCATTTAAAAAAAAAAAAAAAAAAAAAATAAATAAATAAAAAATAAAGCTTAAGTACCTTAGGTACCAGAAAGATAAGTAGATAAGAGGAAGGAAACCTAGCCATACAGATCTAAATACCCAATATATAGTTTAAAGAAGCTTTGAGTCATTTCAAACATATATATATATATATATATATATATATATATATATATATATATATATCCTAGTACTAAGTGAAACAAACCTTCAATCCTCAATCTCCTCTCACCACTTTGACGTGATTGATTATCTCCCACACTACGGTAAAGACTCTGACAAACATACGCACGGACCGGAGTTTATGTTTGGAACACCCTCCCCTTGACTAGAGAACATAGGCTAGAAATAGATGATCAAGCCTACATGTGCTTTAGATTAACCCTACATCACAGTGTTAGTTTCTTATATTTATTATACTCTTCTCCTTCGACCTAGGACTGTATCCTTCTTAACTCTGTCTCTGAAAGCATAGATATAGTACTCTCACTTGACACGAGTGCCCAAATACATGTATTTGGGGATTTTAATGTACATCATCATGACTGGTTTGGATTCTCTAGCTATACAGATGTAGCTGGTAACTTCATGTATAGTTTCTCCATAGCTCACTCTCTCTCTCTCTTACAGACTGTCATGTTCCCGACCCACCTCCCTGATCGTGTGGACCATCAAACCTCACTTCTCGACCTGTTCTTGACCTCACTGCCTGAGGCTTGTGTGACGAATGCCCATAGTCCGCTCGGGAACGCTGATCACCTTGTGGTAATGATTGATGTTACCCTACAATCTTGTCTCAAAGCTGAAGAGCCGTTGCTCAAAACGACAAGATACTTCAAGCAGGCTGATTTTGATTCCATCAGAGACCACATCAGAGATGCCCCATGGAGTGGAATTTTTTTCTCTCCCTGCTGATCAATGCGCAAATGAGGCAACTGAATGGGTCGACACAGGCAGATGTCCTCATGCAAGCTCCACTCTCCACAATGGTTCACCTCGAAATGTTCAGCTGCTATTGCTCAGAGGCAGCAAGCATTCCGACAATACGGCCGCCATAAGTCTACTACGAATAGACAGAAATTTTTAGAGTCAAGAAATAATTGTAAAACTGTGATAGCTGAAGAAAAGAGAAGGTATACAGAGATAACCAGGAAATGCATTCAGTTGCAGAAACTAGGTTCTCGTGATTTCTAGAAAATCTACAATAGTGTGGTGAACAATCGACAATCAACAATTCCCCCACTATCCAACAACAATAATGTCGTTTGCACAGCAACTGACAAAGCTGAACTATTTGTCCAGTGTTTTGCCTTAAACTCCACTTTGGACTCCGCAAACCACTCCTTCCCAAATTTCCCACTGCAGACTGAAGCCACACTCGATGACCTGGTAATGTCATGGACATCATAAATAACCTTGACATCTCCAAAGCATGTGGGCCTGATCTTATACCAGTAATAATAATAAAGAAATGATCTGCTGAACTGGCCCCTGTCCTCTTCAAACTCTACAACAAATGCCTTGCTGTATCTTGCTTTACCGATAGCTGGAAAATTGCCTCTGTGGTACCAGTTTTCAAGAATTCTGGAGATATAACTGACCCTCAACATTATCACCCATCAGTCTACTCCCGCCCTTCGCTAAAATCTTTGAATCCTTAATCAATCTAGCAATGGTCCGACACCTTGTTAATACTAAACTTCTTTCTGACCATCAGTATGGATTTAGGCAAGCAAGGTCTACTGCGAATATCCTAACGGTCATCTCTGAACGCATATACCATACACTGGACAAGACAGGTAAAGCTAGGGCGGCAGCGCTTGATATATCCAAGGCCTTTGACAAGGTCTGACATAAAGGTCTTCTCATAAAAATTAATTCATATGGTATTACTAGACGAATATTTAATATAATTAGATCCTTCCTATCTAACAAAAAGATCCAGGTTGTCTTCGATAGCCGTTCATCCAAACAACATGACATAAATGCAGGTGTGCCCCAGGGATCGACCCATGGACTTATATTGTTCCTGATTTTCATAAACGACCTCCCTGATAACATTGTGTCTGAGATGTATATATTTGCTGATGACACTACCTCTACTCTTGTCATGTGGGTAAAACGGACGCACACATATCCGAGGCAATGGCTGAATCCTTAGAAATTGACCTCCCTTCTGTAGTGGAATGGGTTCATAAATAGATGGTAACATTTAATGCTGCTAAGACAAAGCTTCTTTCCTTCAACAACTACAAGAAACCTCTTCAACCACCGATTGCCATGGCAAATAACACCCTACCTGAGAGTCCAATGTTCAAACTCCTCGACCTAACATTCACAGGTAACATAAATTGGAACAAATACAGAGAAGACATTGCCAAGGCTGCTGCAAAGAAGGTGGGCTCCCTCTACCGTGCTAGAAAACTTCTCACACCTGAGAGTATCATATATCTCTACAAAGTCACCATCCGCCCATGTATGGAGTATTGTTGTCACATCTGGGCTGGTGCACCATCCACCATTCTCTCCCTCTTAGACAATGTCCAAAAAAGTCTCTAATTTGATAGGTCCCTCGCTATCCACCAAGCTCCAGCTTCTTTCCCATCGCCACAATGTTGCATCCTTGTGCTTGTCTTACAAGTACTTCAATGGAACGTGCTCCGATGAACTTACTGTTCTAGTGCCCTCCTCAGCGTAAATACACTCGACTAATCCAACAATCAGCTAAATGCCATCCATTCACTGTGGAGGCCCCCAGATGCCAGAGAGCCTTCTACTCCAATGGCTTATTTCCGACATGCAGAAATTTAAAACTAATGTGAACAAACACTTAGCTGCACAGCTCCCAATTTAGGATGATCACCTAAAATTTCACCCTAATTCTCAGTAACCCCTCATGTCTACAGTGGAAACTTGCCTTGTTTTGGTTAAACCCAGTTATATATATATATATATATATATATATATATATATATATATATATATATATATATATATATATATATATATATAACGTAAAATATAATAACACGAAATTACATGATTGTCGATGCAATAATTTATTTCAACCTTGCGGTTTTATTCAAGCATCCAACTTAACAATTACATTTTTGATACTGATAGAAAATTGAATTATCCTCGGCACTTCAAATACAATCAGAGGGAGTGGTGGTAGCAGCCGGTTTGAGCACCCAACATAGAGTGAGTAGGAATTAACATCTTATATTTAACTAAATTAATCTAAGGAGATCTTATGGTTTTTTTTGTTTATTTTTATTAAATAATAACGTCTGGGTTAAGCGCACATATTCTTTCTACATAACCGACCTGGTGACATACGCCTCCATACATACGCACACATATACCTATTCTTAACATCACACACACACAATTTTTGGCTAGCCCGAAATTCAGCTTACCAAGGCGACCGAGATTTTTTACCCGGCAAACGAAACGAGAGCGTCTCGTGTCATCGGCCAGTTGACACTTCTCGTGCCCTAATTTTCTCTAGATTCGCGCGTCAAAATTAATTTGAAAATTAAAAATACTCTGATTTTCACAAATTCATCTTACATTAGTTTATAATCTATGGAAGCCTATAATTAATTCTAATCTAATATTGTCTAGTGATAATATTATACACTTAATTTAATTCGCTATCTTATTTTAAGTAAATAACATCTGCATATATCCCTATATATATACACATCTATCTCTACACGCACACACATGTATACATACATATACACACACATACATATATACTTACATCTACACACACATATATATATACACACATACACACATATACATATATATATATACACATACATACATACGCACCCACACATACATACATATATACCCCCGTACCTACTACCTAGAATTAAAAATTTTTTAAGACATCGAAGATAAATGTGTTTCGTCTTTAAGTATTCATTAAAGAACATCCCTACTAAATGAATGCATACCTACACACACACACACACAAACATATGCACATACACACACATACACACATATACCCATACATACCTATATACGCACATGCACACATAGCCACAGATGTGCAAAATAGAGATACATATATATGTATACATAGACATACACAAATGCACACCTGTACACATACCTATATACATACTCAGTCATACGCATACGTACACACATACCTATACTCATATACTCGCACATGCCCATACATGCACACATACACCTGCACCCATGTATACACATATATACCTATATACACATATACATATATACAAAATAATATATACGGCCTGGAAAGTTTTAAATTGCATATACATACCCATAAGTAAAATAATACATACGGCCTAGAAAGTTTTAATAACCGGGGTAAGAGTTTAATTAAATATACGCACACATTGATAAGGCAAATATGCAGTACATACATACACACACACACATACACACACCCACATACATGCTAGCACATACACAGACACAAGCATGCATGTACACATATATATACATACAAAAACAAATGTACTTATATATACGTTCCTAATTTTTATCATACATACATATACACTAATGCCCACATACACGCGCATCCGCACACGCATGCATACATAGCAAATATAATGCTATCTTATTTCGAATAAGTACACTGAATACACGAATATCTTAATGTACACTCGTATATGCATACATCCGAAAAACAACTATAACTAATGTCATCAGGTCAGTAATTACATGTTCATAACAGATATTAATGTAAATATTTATGGGGGTTTACCGTAACTGATCTATTTGGTATCTAACTGTTACAAGTCTAGAGGTCTATCAGATTGTTAGATATTGGTAATTTTAAATTTGCATTTATGTCTGCATTTCGCCATCAATTCATCACGTTTGTTTAAAAGATTATTGCGGTCGTATTTTAGGATTCTTATTTTCTCCTCTAAACATAAATTGCATCTCTGCCTAAATCCATTTGGGATATCAGAAAAGCATAGTATTGACCACGAAACCACCGGGGACCGGTTCTCATTTTTCAGAAGCCACCATTGTTTCGCTAATTCTGTTTTGTTCTTGAGATCTGGGTTGTTAAAAGAGTGTTTGTGGTCATAAAAGCGTTGTTTCCAGTTACCCGCGGAGATGCCGATGTAGACTTTATTGTCCCTGTTATTATCTTCCGGATGAATCGTGGCCTTATACACCACACACTCAACTTTACAGTTACCGTCCAGTGGGCAGTTCTCTTTAACTTGGCAATTACATTTATCTACTGTAACCTTATTTTTACTAGAATTGTTTAGTAATTTACGATTATGGGTGCTGATTATTTTATCCATGTTTTTGGTACAAGAGTAACTAATTTTTATGGTTTTTCTATTAAATATCTTTCTGAGTGGATTATTCATGCTAAAATGCTTATCTACTAGGTTCAAGAATACTTTCCCGATGTTGATGTTAGATTATTGCATCGACAATCATGTAATTTCGTGTTATTATATTTTACGTTATTATTGCTCTGTTTACCACATTGAGCTCTCTTACCCGGATTTCTTCCTGGAATTATTCCATTATAACACTATATATATATATATATATATATATATATATATAAAATCCGAGTCCTTTATATAGTTCAGATCGATTCTTATGAGAATCAATTTCCAAACAAGATAAAGCTCAATATTAAAACCTTTAATAATGTTTTTCTTTTTAAATTGCAATTAATGTTTGTCTGAAAGTCTTTTAC
>OY744539.1:84500350-84502850 GCA_963556195.1 Sepiola atlantica | reverse complement strand
CAGATAACGAACTCTAAATAAATACCGTTGTGGTGATGCTGACAAATTCAAGATATCGTCAGATCAGAGATTAAACGAAGCCTCTTTCGGATTCGACGATTTCAACAAAGCCGACAATCGAATTACAACTTATGTTAATAAGGAAAACACCTCTTTCTAAATGTCGATGGGTTAAGAATTCAGTATCGGATCCATTTTACGCTTGTGTTGCTATCTTCACGATGATAGAGCAAAAGGGTTGTCAGTCAATTGCAAGTATTTTTCGGCACTTCTTTAGTTTAGCTGTGAATCAGAAATCAAAATTGAAGAGTTCCATTTACTTAACCCAATCAACTGGAAGTGGCTTAGACTTTCAATTTTTTTTATCCAAAAATGTATCTTAATGCCCTCAATCTGAGATATTGGTAATTTAACCAGCGAGCCCCAAAAGAGTGACTTTTTTTTCAGACACAGACTTATTTCTTTCAGCGAGACATGCTCGCATAATTTTGTGGATCCATCCACAGGTGCCACAACAAATCATGTAGAAAATATGTGGCAAAAGGCCAAGATGTGTAACAAAGTAGAACGTGGCACCCATACGCAACTGGTGGAGTCCTATTTAATCGAATTTATGTGGCGGCAGAAGTTTTCTGCGAACCCCATGCAAGCCATTGTTAATCAAATCACAGAACTTTATCCTTTTTAATAAAAGGAAAAAAAATCAGACATCCCAAAGTTTTAAATTATACAAAAAAAAATCAATGTTGACTGTTGAATTAAAAAAATCAGTTTTTATACCAAAAAATAAAATCACTGTTGACTATTCAAGTCAACAATGATTTTTTTTGTATAAAAACTGATTTTTTTAATAAATTTTTACATTATTAAAAAACACTGTTATAAAGTTTAAAATTATACCAAAAAATCATTATTTTTATAAAATTTTAGGCTATCTTTTACAATAATCCGCAGAGTCGCGGACGGGGTCCAAAAAACGAACGAGAACAGGGTAAAAATAAATAAATATACAAGTGAAGATGAGCTACGTCGAGAATAGATATTTTCCTACTTACCTATGACATTTGTTTGTATTTTTACGTAGTATAAATGGCTTTTTATTAGATGTAAAAAAAAATTTCTTGTTTTTTTTGTCACGGATTTTTACTAAAAAAATGGCGTTGATGAGCCTATTTTCCAACCTCGCTTAAGAACCCCCCCCCCCCATATTCGTGTGACAAAAATATTGATTTCTAATAAATAGCAGTTGGAACGGCTTAAAAATACAAACAAATGTCACATATAAGTTGGAAAATAACTTTTATCGGCTACAGTTACTTTTATTTGTTGTATATTTGTTTTTTGAGCGTTTTCACTCTGCGGATTATTGTAAAAGATACCCAAATTTTACATTATTAATTAAAAAAAAAAACACTGTTCGTTGTTACTATTCTTCGCTTTATTGATTATTTTGGATAAAAACTTCTAATTCTATGTCACTTCCGGTTGATTGTCTGCCCCTGTTTTCAGAAAAGAAAAGCAAATAAATTGTGATTCACAGCTAAACTAAAGAAGTGTCATTTTTTCTTTTCATTTTCAAACTTGTAGATACGTATTCACAATATTATGTAAAATAGAAAATATCGACTTGCCCATGGTCGCCACGCAGAAATTGCGAACCGGTGTTAATCCTAAAAAAATATCCCACATATTTTAGGTCAGATTTTTTTAAGGTGGGGAGAGCGGGGAAATAATAATTTGTTTTCAACAATTTGTCTAATTATTAACAAATAATTAAATTAAACTGTTTTTTTATAATTGGAAATTTAAAAAAAAATATAATTGTGAAAATAATGTTTAACTCAAACTTTTTAAAATCAAACGTTTTTTATAATTGGAATGTTTTTTTTATTTGAAAATATTTTTTAAAAATTGATTACTTGTTAAAAATATTTTTAAAATAAAAAAAATGAAAAATTGCCCAATTATAAAAAAAACAGTTGATTATATTATTTGTTACTAATTTAAAAAAATGTTGAATACAAATTATTTGCGAAAAAAAAAAAAAAAAAAAATCTGTCCTAAAATATAATTGGGGAATTTTTTTTATTAACATCGATGCGCAATTTCTGATTTCCAATTGGCCGGTCATAATGAAATGCATACTTTCTATTTTACTCAATATTAACACATTCGTATCATCTCCAAATAGCCGGACACAATTCAATTCAAAGCAGAAAACGTTAAATGCGAAAATAGCGTCTAGCGAATATGTTTTTTATCATTTCGTTTGTGTCAACGAAACAATATGGATTATGTTGAACGCGTTATTCATATTTTTGGTTATTATTGTAGATTAACACCCTACACTACCCCCAAGAGATTCTACTTTTTTTAAGCGATTACGCTAAAACATCTTGAAAAACTTTACAGAAAGAAAAAAAACAGCAAACGAATTATTTTCGAATTTAGAGTGGGGGATCAGTTCCGCATATAAATTTAACGTAAAATGATCCCCCAG
>OY744539.1:84385350-84495350 GCA_963556195.1 Sepiola atlantica | reverse complement strand
CGACGTTGATGCAGTCGCTCACCGATAAGGACACGATCTTGGGGTTCAAACACGACCAAAGGCCCGTCTCGGTGATTTCGTTACAACCAGAAAGTTCCAAGCGATAGACGCAGGTCATTTTTTTAAACATCAACTCCAATCCGACGTCGGTAACGTTCGAACAGCGGACGCTGATCGACCTGATCTGTTTTCGACATGGGGGGAAATTGTTCACAAAGTCCTGAATATCTTCATCTGTGGCCCCGAACAAGCAGATCGAATCGAAGCCGCGCAATATAAGACTCTCGAAGAACTGGTTCCGTCCTTCGGCATCGTCGCACCACTTGCGGCATGATATCACTGGAATAACGTCCGTCCAATAGCAGACATTGTATAATATATTCTTCCATCGTTTGCATACTCGCGCCAGATCGCCTTTCTCTTCAGGCGAGAAATAGGCGAAGAAGCGAGACAAAAATTTCTCGTCCAGAAAAAGCTCCTGGATCGAAGTCGGGCAGTACCTACCGTTCATAATTCTTATCCTTTTCGCTGCCAAAGAGGAGATCGTTGACGAGGCTGTCGCAGACGCCGACACGTTGACGGCATTGTTATTGCCGGACTGGCTCGTTTTCGACAGACGCAGGATTCTGCCGCCGACCCCAATAAAAGCGTCTGCCTTCGCCGCTGACTTGATCGTCGCCGTAGATGATGGGACCGGAGTCGCCGTTACGTTCGACGACGATGAAGAAGCCGTATCTTTGCTCGACGAGGAGCTGCCGGCCGCCGACGCAGCCGGGGTAGTCTGGTCCCTGTGTAATCTCAAACCCCGAATTCCATTCGACAATTCCATATAAGCTCGGCGTATAGTCGACATATTATTTCGTGTGCCCCAAACTGTCCATACACAGGCACACGCTCGGCATGTGCTAGGGCCGCTACTCCGCGAGGAACAAGAGCTACATGGGCATTTTGTTTTATCGCTGTTGTTCGGGTCATAAATCGGGTCCTGTTTTTTCCGACGTCGTTTGCTTTCTTCCTCTTTGGGCCCTTGAATGTTTGCAGATTTTTTATTCGTTTTTACCGGTGGGAAATTAATGAAATTAAGGGCAGTTTCGGTTTGCTTTTTTTATGTTTTTATTTATTTATTTTTTTTAGCAAAAAAATAAAATTAAAAAAAATAAATAAAAAGTGATTTTTACGCTCTTTAAGACGACAATTGTGATTTTTTTTTTATCATAACAAGGAATATAAATTTAATCACTTTAAGTGGGGCAAATACAAAACAAAACAAAATGTCTTAATTTTTTTATTTTTAGGCGATTATTTATTTTTCTCTGGGTGAAAAAGGTTTTTCATTATATTTAAGGGCGCTTATTATAGTGCAAACCCGTTTCATAGTAGTTTAATTTCGTCAGCTTCAATAATGACCCGCAAATGTGTTCTTGTGTCGGAATAAGTCAAGCATCGTAGTTGTAAATAAAATAACTGAATTTAATCATATAAGTAGCAATTGATTGAGTTTCGGTATTTCTTTGCGTTTTATTAATTGATTTAAAAAAAAATTAATTTGATTAAATGTTTGCTTTTTTTTTCGGGACGATAATTAGGGATTGATTTTAATTTAAGAAAATTAAGGCTGAAATAAATAATTAGAGGGGACAAAAAAAAAAATAATATAATCTAAAACTTTTTTTTGCCCGAAGAACGTAACTGATTTTTTTTTTAAATTTGAATAATATTTTTTTTTTTTAAAGAGCGTGTCTTTTACGTCTATCTTTGATTATTATTATTATTATTATTATTATTATTAATAATATTATTATTATTACAATTATTATTATTATTACAATTATTATCTAGACAGTCTTGACGGGTGTCGGTAAAATAACCACCAAGAATCAAAATAATAATGATAATAATAATTACAAAAACAATCTCAAATACAATAACACGCGTTGTATATCCGTTTCAGTATCTATATGTATAAATAGCCATTCCTTTGCATGTAAAAATAAGGGAGGTAATTCAGTATATATTTAAGCGAACGGCGGTAGCAGGAACTTACTCAACGTGTTAATATTGTTTTTGTTTTTTTATGTGAATATAACATTTTCTTTTTGTTTGTTTTTTTTGCCAAGGGACTTTAAATTATAAAACTTGTACGAAAGTCGGCGGTTGGATTTTGTTTAACAATGTTTACAAAATATATGTTTGTTTGTGTGCGTGTGTGTGTAAGCAGAGCGAATTTTATATGTAAGTATGTATGTGTAAGTTGTAGTGTCCAAATGTGTGTGTGTGTGTTTTCAAGTAAAGGTAATTATAAAAGTTGACGGTAAGTTATGAAGTAATGGACAATGTATCGCCTCGTTTTGGGGCGGCACGGATGCGCTAGTTATGGTATTAATGGCTATATTACGAACAATTAGCAAACAGAAAATCAAATAAAAAACAAATAACGAGGGTAAATAAATGGCGTTATTATAATTTAAATAAATAACAAGAAATGTAAAGGAATGTTCTTATGCTGTTTTAAGTCATTTGTAAAATAAATTTAAAAAAAATCAGCGAAATCTCTTTTTCTTTAAAATTCGGATCTCCGATTTTTACGTAATGTTATTAATTTGCTAGGGTTCTGTGTAAGACACAATTCATTTTTTATTTTAAATCGAGAAATTATTGTTACTTTTATTATCATTATTATTATTGTTACTTTTATTATTATTATTATTATTATTATTATTATTATTATTATTATTATTATTGTTACTTTTATTATTATTATTATTATTATTATTATTATTATTATTATTACTATTATTACTTTTTATTATTATTTTATTATTATTATTTTATTATTATTACTTTTTTATTATTATTTTATTATTATTATTATTATTATTATTATTATTATTATTATTATTATTATTATTATTACTATTATTATTATTAAAGGCTAATTAATAATAACTACCGGCGATAATCCAACGGTAAACGGCTGTCGCGAGAACGCAATGTGATTTGCAACAGTGACCGAAATAAGCGGAGCCTACTGGAAATCTTGAGAAACTTGTTATCGATCTGAATTCAGAGAAGACCACCTGTTATTACCAGTGAGCGATCACCGGTAACGACTCGTATGAGGACTCCTAGGGTGTCAGAAAGGGCAATAAAAATAATAATATGAAAATTCTATATATATGTTTAAATTTCTAAAATAATAAAAAGGTGTCTATTTTTAACGCGTTTGTTCTTTATGGGATATAGATTGATCATTACGTTTCCGTGTGTTTTTATTATTGACGCAGTGTGGGTGTCAGCTGCAGTGCAAATACACGTGATTTCCATTCGACTTTCCTACGAGTCTTCGGTTGTTGCTGTTACTATTCCGACTGACTGCTACTCTGGTTATCACCAGCATGGCCGTGTGGGTGGGTCTGACTCTCTCTCTCTCTATCCCTTACTCTATCTATCTATGTATCTTTTCTTTCTCTCTTTCTCTCCCTCTCTCTCTCTCTCTCTCTCTCTCTCTCTCTCACTCACACACACACACTGGTTGGGGAAGAGGAAGATGGCTGTGACAAACAGTGTATGTGTGACTCAAAGTTTTAGTTCATTGAGGCTACGTCTCTCACACGGGCTAATAAGATAGAGAGAGAGAGCGAGAGAGCGAGAGAGAGAGAGCGAGAGAGAGAGAGAAAGAGAGACCCGTCTCCCTTAAAAAATACAATGCATTTTTTTGTTGTTGTCGTTCACTAGAAAACAAAGGCTTTATTTTTTCTTTTTCTTTATTCAAAATTATACGGAAAAAATTTTACGCTAAAAAAAAAAACGCACACATGCGCGCTTGCACTGCTGAGGTCTATCGTTTCCCTCGTCGAAACCACTCTCAAAATGTAAAAAAAAAAAAAAATTATTTATTTTTTTTGTTGCAAGTTAATAAAAATGTATATTTTTTATTTCTTTTATTGCAGTTAAAAAAAAATAAATTTTTAAATTAAAAAAAAAAGGTCGCAGAAATCGAAAGAAAATTAATATAATTCTGTGGATTGATTAAATATATGCGAGATCCTTTTAGTTATATAGAAATAAATAAATAAATATCAAAGAAAAAAGAAAAACGGCTGTCCTACAGAAAAAAAAGAAATAAAAGACAATAAAACTATCGACAAAACTATAGTATTGATTATTGATTATTTAAATATATCCTTCCTTTTAAAAATGTTTTTTTTTTTACTACTTATATTTTATGTATCCCTAAGAAATTGTATTGGCCGAAGAAGGAAAAAAAAGAAAAGAAAAACTTCTTCGGGTGGAAAAAAATGGAATCAATTTAATCAAATAATGGTTTAGTTTTAAAATATAAAAGGAATTGTATATTATCGATTTCTGAAGAGAAAAGATCGATTTATTTATCGCGATAGAATTGTTTTTGGTTTTCAAAAATACAAGATTTTCTTGAGAAAGATTTTTTTTTTAATTCAGAAAGAAAAAGGGTTGATTATTCTTTTGATTGTTATTATTATTTAACCGGCTTTTGAACAAGGAGAAAGGAGGGGAGCTTCCCTGGTTAAATATATCAACAATTAAAGTAAAATAAAAAAATAAAAAACCCTCAGATGAAAAAAAAATATATATATACCAAAGAGAAAGTGTTAGAAAGAGGTAGGTTTGAGTCGAGAAAAAGATTAAGTTGTGGACAAAAAATAACTAACTAAATAAATAAATTTTAAAAAAGAAACAATTTCTATGATACCGATCGGCTCCAACAAAAACTGCCCAACAATAAAACTAACAGCAACAACCCCAACAACAATAACAGAATGTTGTTAGCAACAATATAAATATATCTTTATTTTCGCCCTAGTGGCTCCCGTTTTATTAAATTTATTTAACGGATTTCTTTTTCTGGAAAATAATATATATTGCTTTGAGATTTACCCATCAAGTAATTGTTTTGTACGATGGAGAAAAAGAAAGGGTCAGTTTATTTAGTTTTGCGCGTATCGGATTATAAACTGCGTCAAATAGAAATCAATAGTATTTGCTAATAAAATAAAATATTATTGTTAATTATTATTATTAATAATATTTATCTATTTAAATATAAAAAAAAGATATTATTACTTGTTTTATGATATTTAAAATTTAAGGCAAATATTAAAAAAACATTTTTTATTCAATTTAATTAATAATTTTATTTCAAAATTACGCTGTTTTTTTTTCGGAGTTTGGGGTATGTTAAAAGTTTGCGTTTATAGAACTGTAGCGTTTGTTTTTTTAAAGATGATATGACGGAGGTGGCGTAAAAATCTTCGTTTTTCTTTTAAAGACTCACCCCCCCTTTTTTTTCGCAATGTGCTAAAAAAAACGCGGCTCGTTTGTTGTCGTTAAAAGAAATTAAAAAACAAAATACAAAATAGAAATGATAAATTTCATCTGTGATCACAATTTAAGAGCTAGTCTATATTAATAATATTGGAATTGGCCATGATAATAATCCTGTCGTAGTGATTATCGCTGCGTCCTCGGTGCTTGTTGGAAGGGTACCATCCCAATGAATTTTTTTTTCTCGATGGTAAAATAGTATTCCAGTTTTCCGATCCGTTTTTTTTTTTTTTTTTTTTTTTCAAATTGGAATATCCTTTTCTTTTTTCTTCTGTAAATCCAAATGATCGTTTTCTTTTGAATCAATCGGTATTATCGGTAGCGATTCTTGGTTTTGCAATAAATAGAATCCATCGCTGGGGTCTCAAAACGTCATTGTGAAATTATGAAATAAATATATCTGATACGTGACGCCGGAATAGAATTAGCGCTATCCCGTCAAATCGTAATCTTTGGCTGTGTCGCCAAATATACAATAAGTGTTCCCGAAGGGGGGAAAAATTAAGAGGATTTAAAATTTGCATGCGTGTAATTATGTACAAATAATGATATTTGCCGAAAGAAAAAAGACGCAATTTGTGCGTGCTTTTTGCTGTTGTTGTTGTTGTTGTTGTTGTTGCTATGTTATGAATACAAAAAGGGAATCATCCGTGGAAGGAAGCATGGTTTCTCTGTTCTTTTTCCCCTCGAATTAAAACAACGATTTAATATTGAGAGATACAGACCGCTACACCACGTTGCGTTGCTTCTTTTTGGTGCTGGCCGTGTAACACTTCCTACTTTCTGTTTTGCTTGTGGAACACACGGACAACGAGGCAATTCGTTTTGCTATCCTGTTCTTTCTCCCTCTCCCTCTCTCCCTCTCCTCTCTGTCTTTCGCTTTCCCCTTACGCTCTCACAAACACACGCACCAGCTCGCATCATACATTTCTCCCCCGTGTTTTTTTTCTCTTTTAAAATACGCGTTATATTAGTATTGAACTTTAATATTATAAATGTACTTTCACTTTCTTGACAGTTTCTTCTTCTTCTTCTTCTTCTTCTTCTTCTTCTTCTTCTTCTTCTTCTTCTTCTTCTTCTTCTGTATTTTTCTTCGTTTCTTTACTTCTTCCTTTCCTTCTAACTTTTTATATTATTTGCTTTCCTTTTTTCTTCTTTTTATCGTGCTATAATTTCTTCCTCTTTCTCTGTTTTCTTCTTCTTCTTCTTCTTCTTCTTCTTCTTCTTCTTCTTCTTCTTATCGTACTGTCATTTCTTCCTCGTTTTCCTCCTATTCTTCTTCTCCCCCTTCTTCTTTTCCTTCCTCCTCTTCTTTCCTTCCCCCTCTTCTTCCTCCTCTTCTTCTTTTGTTATTGGGCAGAGGTAATGCAGTGTAACAAAATAAAAACAAACAAAAAACGCGGTAAAATCAACACCAAATTATTATTTCTATTTCTCCGCTTTTTTTTATAATTCCATTCAACAACAATATTATACATGCGTTTTTCTTTTATTTCAAGAAATACATCTATAGATTTGTTTTAGGACAGATGGATGAAATAATAATAATACGTTCCTTTTATTTTTATTTTCCCCACTGACTTTCGGGAGAGTTTATTTCCAATTTCAAGAATAAGGCAACTGGCGCGTGTGTGGTGCTTCGAGTACGTTCTTCTTGTTCTTCTTGTCCTTGTTGTGTTGACTACTACAACGGTAATACCGACCACGCATCTTGTTGAAGTCGCAGATATACAGAGTGCACGCGTCTTCGGTGATTCTAGGTTACTTATAGATGTGTGCGCTTTAGCTAGGCCACACACACATACACACACACATATATATATATATATATATATATATATATATATATATATATATATATATATATATATATATATATATATATATATATATATCTATATATATATATTTATATATATATATACATATGCATATACATATATATATACATATATATATATACATATATATACATATATATATATATACATATATATATATATATACATATATATATACATATATATATATATATATATACATATACATATATATACATATACATATATATATGTACATATATATATACATATATATATACATATATATATACATATACATATATATATATATATACATATATATACATATACATATATACATATACATATATATATATATATATATACATATATATACATATACATATATATACATATATATATATATATATATATACATATGCATATATATATACATATACATATAAATATATATACATATACATATAAATATATATACATATACATATATATATATATATATATATATATATATATATATATATATATATATATATATATATATATATATATACTCCCTTCGGTCGCATATCTTTGCGAGGCTGGGAAGATGATATCATGATGAACGAACAACATAAACTGACCCCAAAGGAGGAGGTAATTACTGAGAGGATGATATGGCAGCTAACGACCCCCCCCAAAAAAAAAATGTAGGAGTTAATGCCTGGGAGCATGTTATCATGACAACAGAATGGATAGTACACTACCCCCCCCCCCCCATACATACACACAAAAGGAGAAGGTACTCATAGGAGGATGGTATCGTGATACTACCCCCCTCACAATGCAGGTAATGCCTGGGAGTAATGTATCATGACAAATGAAAATAAATAATTAAATAAGCATAAACCGCTTTAATGTTAATATAGTTAGGATAGGTGAAAAACACTTTTGCATTTATTTAGATAACATTAAAAACAATGGCAAATTTCATTGTCCTCATGAAATGCTGAAATGAAAATTGTGCGGAAAAATATAGTCGCCATCTTTATAAACAAAGTTCAGTTTCACGGTAACTTCGATCTTTGAGTTTTAGCTCGCTTTCATTGTATACAGGCGTGTAGGATAGGAATACATTTCTAACGATTGAAGTTACTGTGAAACTGCAGTTAAGATAATCCCTTTTTAATTATCTGAAAAGTCAATAATGTAATTTTAAATTATTCAACTCAACCGGGCCATTCTTTTTCTTTCTGTTTTCTTCCTACCATTCTTTCATTCTCCTTTCTTATTTTTCTCTCGATCTGATTCTCTCCTTCTCAATCTCTCCCCCCCTCTCTCTTTTCTACATGTCTTCCCCCTTTCTTAAGCTTATTTTTCTTTCTTTATTCCACACATTACTTAATAAAGATTGTTGTCACTTCTTCTTCTTCTTCTTCTTCTTCTTCTTCTTCTTCTTCTTCTTCTTCTTCTTCTTCTTCTTCTTCTTCTTCTTCTTCTTCAGCAATAACCGTTTTTTTTTTATTCCTCCCCCTCCCATCATTCTAAAAATACGTTTACTCTTTTCTATTCTTTAACGCTAAGAAAATAAAACAATAATAGGTAACAACACATAAATGGTCAGTAACGGCTACAGTCATTTTCACACACACACAGACACACACACACACAACACATCACACAACAGAAAGAGAGAGAGAGAGAGAGAGAGAGAGAGAAAGAGAGAGACGAGGGAGGGGGAGAGTACGCGTCATCCTATTTGGTCTATTATTCGCTTGCCACTTATCAGTGTCCAGTGCTATACAACTTGTTCCAAAATGGATGTGTTTGCTGTGAATTACATGTCAAAACATTGGCGTGTTGCGGTCATAACGAATCTCTGGAATTACACTGGTTCACAAAGAATCCATTTTATACTTATCTCAATTGTGTAGATATACATGTAAACATGTCAGTGCATCGACTACTGTTGCCACATCTGGGCTGGTGCATCAACCTCTCCCTCATGGGTCCCGCACCATTTGCCAAGCTCCAGCTCCAATAGAGCTGCAGCCCTGTGCGTGTCTTATACGTACTTCCATGGAATGAACTCCGACAAACTTACTGCACTTGTACCCCCTAAACGAAAATACCCCCCGATCCACCCAACTAGCTGCTGAATCCCACCCCTTCACTATAGAAGTACCAAGAAATATGTATTTCGTCCTGCAAGATCTACAGTTGACGTGCTGACTGATATCGCACAGGATCATTGAATCTGTCGATGGGGGCTTCGTTTCTAGGGCGATAGCTCTTGATATATCAAAGGCCTTCGATACGGCTTGACACAAACTTGTCAGCTCTGGAAAGATCTTCTCAACCATCAAATGTTTTTCTCTGATAGGTCTTTAAAAGTAGTTATTAATGGACAAACGTCCGAAGCGCACAGCATCAATGCCGACGTGCTTCAAGAATGCATTCTGGTCCCAAACCTCTTCCTAATATTCATAAATAAGCTTCAAAATCATATTCTGGGATCATTCGTAGACATCGATGCAGACGACACAACTATCTATGGCAGCACTTCAAAGAGCATTGATGACCAAGATCTTTCTGACTCTCTGTCTTCCGACTTGGATCACATGTTGCAATGGGGAGGGGGGAAGTGGCTTGTTACTTTTAACACCTCTAAAACCAAGCTTCTCTCTTTTCACCACCAATGCTCGTATCCGCACTCCTCCCCGGTGGAAATGAATAGCTCTCTTCCATCGGAAGCCCCTTTTTTAGTAAGCTTCTATGACTGACTTTACCTCAGAACTGAAATCGAAAACTCACATCAAATCTGTTGTTAAAGTGACTAGAAAAATGGTTGGATCATTCTATCGCTCCAGAAAGTACCTGACTCCTGATGCAATCGTCTTCCTATATAAGAGCCAGATTCGTCTTAATATAGGGAGGTACTGCTGTCATATCGTGGAAGGTGTCGCTCGGGGCATTCTTTCTTGCCTTGACAGAGTACAAAATCGACTTCGCAATCTAGTGGGTCACGATCTTTTATCGTCCCTCCGGCCTCTTTCACATTGAATAAATATTGCTAGCCTCTCTCTACTGTATCGTTATGACCTCCAATCCTTGCCCCCTGCCTCTGTCTAACTACAATCACAGCAAAGAACTTTCCATTTTCATTCTTTGTACCAAAAACTAAACGGAACTTCTATGAACAAAGGCTTTCAATAGGGTTTGACACAAAGGTTTGCTTCACAAGCTTGTTAGCTATAGAATATCTGGAAATGTCCTCTCAACCATCAATTCCTTTTTCTCCACTAGGTCTATAAAAGTAGTTGCTAACTGGTAAAAGTCCAAAGCATATAGTAACAATGCCGGCATGTGTCAAGGTTTCATTCTGGGCCCAACCCTCTTCCTGATCTTCATAAATGATCTTTCAAATCATATTCTGGGATCATTCGTTGATGGTACAACTATTTATGGCAGCACTTCAAAGAGCATTGATGATCAAGATCTTTCAGACTCTCTGTCTTCTGACTTGTGCAATGAGGAAAAAAGGTGTCTTCTTACTTTGAACACCTCTAAAACCAAGCTTCTCTCTATTCACCACCAACGCTCGGATCCTCACTTCGCCCCAGTCGAAATGAATGTCTCTCTCTCCTCGAGGAAGCTCCCTTCTTTAATAAGCTTCTAGGACTGCTAAGGTCGCTGGAAAGATGGTTGGATCACTGTACCGCTGCAGAAAGTACTTTACTCCTGACGCAATTCTCTACTGGTATAAGAGTCAGATTCGTGCTAAGTTGGAGCACTGCTGTCATATCTAAGGCAGGTGCCGCTCGAATCACCCTTTCTTGTCTTGAGAGAGTACAAGATTGACTTTGCAATCTGGTAGGGGGATGATCTCTTCTTGTTCCTACAGCCTTTTTCACACAGAAGAGACGTTGCTAGCCTCTCTCTACTGTATCGTTATGTTCATGGTAGGTGCTCGACTGGGCTCCAATCGCTGGTCTCCCCTCCCCTGTAAAACATTCACAGCAAGAACTCGTCTAGCTACAACCACAGCAAATAACTTTCCATTGTTTCTCTCTGTAGCAAAAATCAAACGAAATTTCGATGAACAAACTTTATTTGCTAGAACATCCCATCTGTGGAACAAGATGCCACGAGTCTGCTTCCCAACCGACTACAGCATGGTCGTCTTCAAATCTAATGTAAACAAAGACTTGTCAAGTTGTCCTCTTCAATAATCAACTCCTCTTATGTAGTCGTCTGCCCATTCCGTCCACTGTTCGAATCATCAGCGGCGATCATTGTCCAACCAACGATTCTTTTAACCCTTATCCTCGAGTGGCCCCCAGCTCTTGATAAGCAGTGACCCAATCAGTACAAAAAAAAATCGTAGATGACGGAAGATTTTCTACTCTGATAGCTTCTTCTTGGCCTTTTGGCCAAGATCAAAGTGTAGTATCTGTTCCGATGGATACTGCACCCCATAGACTGGTATTGTCTTGTCCTTCGGGGCTTGATTTACGCCGGTCTATAGGTCTGTCCTGTGCAGTTCTAGGAGGTCCACCCTCCCAGCTTTACCTCCCCTCTTTGGGGAGGAGTACGTTTATTGCTTACTGTCTGAGGCGCCCCTACCGGGGAATGCCGACGGGGCTGCTCAGGCAATTTCTAAATGGCCAGAGTGCTCACCTCTCGGGCGCTGGCTTTTCAAACCCCACTTTCCCGACCCGACCTTGGGTCACATCTTACTTGTGGGAGTAAGATAAAAACCGGCCTTGTGCCTAACTCCTGGAGAGGAGTAAATCAATACTCTGCCTTCCATGAACTTCCTCCCTGCTTTCTGTTTCCCGACAGTACCAACATGCAGAAATTTCAATGTAATGTGAACAAATATTTTACTGCCCAACTTCCCACCCAGATTGCCCCCTATAAATTTGGCCCCTACTAGCGTAGCCCCTTTTGCTTCAGTGGCCATATGCCTTGTTTGGGGTGAATAAAAGTTTTTTTTAAAAAGTATAAATATATTTGTCAATCCCACATATTTAAAAGTCTAATTGGAAAAAACTCTACTCTGATGTGCATGTAAAGTAAATAAAATCGTATTAATTTAGCTAGGAGCAAAGTGTAGTATCTGTTCTGATACTGCACTTATTCATTTCTATCCTCGGTTAGTGAAGGAGAATCCTTCTAGACTGAGGCAATTTAAATTTTTGTTCCAATCCATAGTGCCCCTTTGTAAGGAGCTGGATTTTCCCCACATTAAAGACCGACCTTGTGGCTAACTCTGCCCTTGTAGGGAGGCAAGTAAATAGGAACATGGTATGACATTTTTGACCGACTTGATTCTGATGTTGGCATTGCATTCCCCGCTTATTTCTAGAATCAGTTATCCACAAGATGGACCACATGAAGGTTGCTTCTTAAGGTACATCCATTCAATCCGTGCATTTAGCTATGAAGCTGACAGAGCGGCGGACCGATAAATGGACGGACAGGGCTTCTAATAAAGACACATGGGCGCATCTAACAAAAGCTCTTGCTTTTCAACCTTGTGCCATACACGGAAGTTCATAATCTTACCTTGTGCTGCTTGTTCCTGTATGTGCTCTTTTTTTCAGTGATCTTGCCAGACTGAGGCAACGTCGTCTGTAATTGACTTCTTTCATACCTTGAGAAAGGACAAGTCAAAACAAAACTGTTGAAGCCATTTCAAGGGTGACAGACCAACGAACGTGCTATTTTAAAATTTAACATGACAGATCGACTGACCGATGGAGAGACCACATAGAACTTTGGAAAAGCTGATGAAACAGGAAAACATGACACCAACTATTCTCAGGCTGACAGGATTACTGGAAGTCTTGATGGGAGCCTTGAATTAGACCGGACAGAGTAAAAATGGTCTGACAAATTGATAATAATTAAACAATGCACTTAAGACATAAGTAACTCTCTCTACTGTCTTTTGACTTTTCAGCTACATCAGATATAGTTTGCATTATGCCCCAAACCTTGTAAACTTTGTCCTTGTGCATTGTTGATGTCGAATGAATGGATCTATTTAAGAGCCATTTATTAAATTCGCACATTAAGCTATGAAAATGCTATTTCAAACTTAAGGCTGACGGAACGACGGACCGATGGACCGATAAACAGACTGAACCAACGCTTCTCATACCTCGAAAAAGAACAAGTCAAAACAAAACTGTCGAAGATAAAGTAGGTTTATTCTGCTGAATCTTTTGTTCCAAATCACTAACCAGTGGGTTGGGGGGGGGGGACAGACAGAGATCGATAATCACTATTTAATCACAACTTATCAGGATATTTTTCACACTTCTCTCACTCACTCTCTCTTTGTGCCATGTGCAGTCACCAAGTTGACCCTGATTAGACCCTCATTTCCTGTTATTTTCAACTAACCAAATAATATACTAGCGTGTCTATTCACCCAATATTTACCAAAGCTGTTTCAAGGGGACAGACCAACAAACGTGCTGTTTCAAATGTTAACTTGACAGATCGACTGATTGATGACCAACATCCACATGGAACCGGCAGCATTCGAACTTGGCACACCCAAGTCGTCAGTGCACATCGTTATCCACTTGGCTATCGTATGTGCATGTGTACGTATTGCACAAGCATGCACCTCGGCGTTGCCCGGGAATGAATGAAGACCCCTGTGCACTTCTTCTTCTTGCCCTGAACACGACATTGTCATTTTAATTCATTTCTTTTCATTTTTAAAGTAAAGTAAAATGTCGTTTTTGCTGCTTATGAATGTCGTTTTTGCTGCTTATGAATGTCCAGGTGCGAACCCTGACCATCGTGATGATATTATTGTAAAAAAACAAACAAACAATAATAATACAACATTAATCCCACCATTGGGGTTTCTCATAAAGGTAACTCGATAGAGATTGTTTGATCTTAGTATAGGGCTTTGTTTTCAATTGCATCCCAAGGCAGAAAGGCAGAGAGGCAGAAATACAAACAGGAATATAATGACATCGAATTCCTTTCCATCTTTCTATCTATCTATATCTATACCCCCCCTCTCTCTCTCTCTCTCTCTCTCTATATATATATATATATATATATATATATATATATAATTATTTGGTGAACCACCTGTAAAATATTATCATTATTTTTATTCTTTGTACTAACTAGGACTTCTCACACAGATCATCATCAGTTATGGTTCACTGATAATCACCGTTAGTATACCCTGGAGTCTGAGTGACAACAAATCCCCCCAGATTTCCAGTACTCTCCACCTCTTTCGATAACTATTACAAATGACTTTGCATTATCACAACAGACGCTTACCATCGATTTCTCGCTAGCAACGACCATTGGTCTGCTCTCGGATTTGGGTGGCAATAAACCTTCCCAAAGGCCCAGCACTCTTTGCACTCTTCCAGTGGAGGTCTGGTTATTGCTCTCCCTCCTCGGTCCCTCGATCCTCCTTGACCTTTCACAACTATTTTGTGTGGTATCAACCTAGACTGGTTCCATCATTTTTTTTTGCGGGGGGGGGGCGGGTATTTTATGAAATTTCTTGCAGTTTCTGTTCCTTGGTGCTTGATGTGGTGTCCTTTCTGTGTTTGTTTTTTTTCCTATTGCAACTTGCATGTAACTGGTTACCATTCGTAGCTTATGTGGATTGGTTTCCGCATTCAAGAATTTTCCTTAAGATTTTAGCTGTTTTGATCATTGCCATTCTTTTGTATGGTCTCAGTCTTCCCTTTGATTCTAATTTCTCCCAGTCTTTTCCCCAGTTTTTTTCGGAGTTATTTCTAGTGCTCCTACGATTATTGGTATTATATTGACTTTGTTCATGTTCCATTCCTTTTGAATTCTCTGGCAAGTTCCATGTATTTGCTTCGTTTTTCCGTCTCCTTGATCTTCACTCTGTGGTCTGCTGGAAAGGCAAAATGTATGATTTGGCAGGATTTTTTCTTCTTGTTGACTATTATGGCATCCGGTCGCCTTGTTTGTATGAACTTATCTGTTTGCACCTGCATGTCTCAGAGGATTTTGTGATTTTCATTTTCCAGTACTGTCTCTGGTTTATGTTTGTAACATTTGTTTGCGTGTTCGAAATCCAGCCGTTTGCATAGTTCCCAGTGTATTGCTTTCCTCACGCAATCATGTATGTTCTCGTATTGCTTTTTGGCTAGTTTGCTGCTATTATTATTTGTACTCACTAGGAGTTCTCACACAGGTCATCAGTGATTGCTCACCGACAACCGGTGGTATTCCCTGGAGTCTGAGTGACAACAAGTCTCTCCAGATTTCCAGTATTCTCCACCTCTTTTTGATAGCCACCGCAAATAAACTTTCAGTATCGCAACAGCCGTTTAACATTGATTTCTCACTTGTAAGGACCATTGATCTTCTCTGGGATTTGGGTGGCAATAAGTCTTCCCAAGGTCCCAGCACTCTCTGCACTTCCAGTGGAGGTCTGCTTTGTGCTGTCCCTCCTCGGTCTTCTCATCCTCCTTGACCCTATGCAAATATTTTGTGTGGTGTCAGCCTAGACTGGTACCATTTTTTATTTTATTTTTTATTTTTTATTTGGGGGGGGAAAGGAGGGTTTTTGTCTATTTTAGCTTTAATGTAGTTTGTCCTAATCGCATTGTTCTGTGCAGCCATCAGTAAAGATTCCATTTCTCTGTTCAAGTGTCCTTTTCTTAGCCATGCTCAACTATTTTCGTTGGTTTTTTCTCTTGTCAGTCTTCTGAAACGTCCATGTAGTTGTTTTTCTTCCCACTTTTCTTTTCTTGTCATATTGTTTCTGGTTTCGGTGCATCCCGAGTTGATCGTTGGAACGGTGTCTCTTGCTGTGTTTTAAGTTATGTATTTCTCCAGCTCTTTTTTTAAGTCTTCCACACAATCTTCTATACTTACCAGTCCTCTTCCCCCTTAGTTTCTTTTCATGTAAAGTCTGTCTGTATCGTCTTTTGGATGTAGTGCGTTGTGCATGGTCATTAATTTTCTAGTCCTCTGGTCAAGGTGTTTGAGTTCTTCTTTAGTCCAGCCTATGAATGGTCCAGGGTATCTTATTAGTGATACTGACCAGGTGTTTATTCTTTTTACTAGATTACTGCTATATAATTTCGTTTCTAGGATTATTCTTGTTCTTTGTAAATATTCTTTTCTAATAGTCTCTTTCATTTCTGTAGATTTGATAGTGTCTGCTTCCAGAACTCCAAAATATTTGTAGCTATTCTGTTCGCCTAGCGCCCTCATTTAATCTTAGTTGGGGAGTTCCATGTCCTCTGTTGTCTCCAGTTTTCCTCTTTTTTTTACTTTAAAAAAAAAAAAATTATTATTATTATTATTATTATTATTATTATTATTATTATTATTATTATTATTATTATTATTATTATTATTAAAGCTAACTTAATTAATGTTTGCTTCCCTAAGGCTTTTCTCCTATATGTATATGTCACACAAAGTACATGCTAAAATATTCCTCAGTTTTGGGATTGACTTGTATTTGAAAATACTTCAATTTTAATTCATCTAATTAGAAATAATGAGCAATTAACTGATTATCAGTGACCCAGCTCTTAGTAACTTTCTATCGATCACTGTACGTAGTTCGATCCTCCCCGCCATTATTCTATAAGTCGTCTATTATCCCCCCTTCCTCTGTGTGTTTATTGACAGTCGAAGGTAATAAAAAAGATTGGGAAAGTCTATTATGAACAAAAGGAAATATCATCATAAGCAGTAATCAGGTCAATAAGTGACATTTTATTCTAATATATATATATATATATATATATATATATATATATATATATATATATATATATATATATATATATATATATATATATATATATATCGTTCTTTTGATTAACTTAAATGCTTTTATGACATCAAGCCTCCGAATAAAGTGTTAAAATTATCACTGTTTATTCGCTATTCAGCAGTGACCCAGTGGTTCTAGATGTCGGGATTTGAGTTGTAAAATACTCGGAATCCGAGGTTTCGAATCGCATGACCTGTATTGAATAGTTATATCTCTATGCTGATGAGTCCCAATTATAAAGGACGTATATAGATAATAAACAAAACAAATATATATACACATATATATATATATATATATGTCGTTGAAGACCACAGAGTTCTTCCTCTTTATGATCTTTTTGGTCAGTTTCTCGACTCTGCGAGCGATTCGTCGGGTTTCTGGTATCAATTGATGGATCATGGCGCCTAATGTTGTGTCTTGGGCCATTTCTCGAGCGCTTTACAAACAACAACAACACACAAACTCCTGAAGACGGTCGCGAGATCGAAAGCGCTCGAGAAATGGTCCAAGACACAACATTAGGCGCCATGATCCATCAATTGATACCAGAAACCAGACGAATCGCTCGCAGAGTCGAGAAACTGACCAGAAAGATCATAAAGAGGGAGAACTCTGTGGTGGTCTTCAACGACATATGTCTAATAAACGACTTGCTGCCGAAATATACAAACACATATATATATATATATATATATATATATATATATATATATATATATATATATATATATATATATATATATGTCGTTTGAACTTATTTTCCCTTTTATCTTCTTAAGTGATTTCAACTTGGTCAATCCCCTGTGGGGTATTTTCAGTTGTCGAAGTCAATATCTTAGGTTTTGTATCTCCCCTGATGAACTGCCTAGCAAGTTGCTTGCTAGGTAGCGAAACACATGTAGGGAACAATAACTTTACAAAATAAATAAATAATAAAACAAAAGATGTTTTCGTTGTGATGAATCCTCTCTGGTAAACTCTTTAAATACATATATATATATATATATATATATATATATATATATATATATATATATATATATATATATATGTGTGTATGTATGTGTGTGTGTGTGTGTGTATGTATGTATGTTGAATGTCTATGCTCGCCGCTTTCAGTGTAAACATCACTTAATTTCTCCGGTATTACGTGACAATCTCTTGTGGCCTAATGGGATTAAGTGAACGTCTACAGATTAAAGGTGTCTCTATATACAGATATGATAGTATAAGATGATATAGTATGTTATGTATATATATATATTCAGTATTTATTTCAACAGTGCTCTCTCTTTGTTTATAAACTGTAGAAGATAAAAAAGGAAATTATATATATATATATATATATATATATATATATATACTAGCAAAGAAAACTACCTTCCCTCAAGGCAGCTACTAATATAGCTGTAGCGTTATCTACAGAAAAACAAAGAAACAATTTTCTTTTTTACATTTTGGAGAGAAACAACAAAAAGATGATTGTCATGGTGTTATTTGACATATTCCAATGTTGAGATTTTGTTTAAGCATAAAAATAAATTCCCCATAATGAAAGGAATAAACTGAAAATCGGGACGATTCTCAAGAATAACCAACAGAGAAAAGGGTCTGAAAAAAAAAACCAAATAATCAACAAATAACTGTTACCAAAGGCAATAAAGTATCTTTTATACCTACCTGCTCATTTTTTTTTGTTTTAAATGATTTTTTTTATTGCATTTTAATCATTCGTCCAAATCCAATCGCATTACAGTTCCATTTTCAAGATGGCGTAAGCGAACATCCCCGAAGTTTGTTTAATGAGTTTTTCGTCTTTTTGGGTGAAAAACAAACAAATAGTCGAACAATAACTGTTCCAGACGCTTCAAAATTTACTTTCTACCTAATTGAAAGGAGAAAGGTACAAAAAATCATCAGGCTTCGTAGACGGTCGGCGATCGACTGTCAGTCATCTTTGTTTTTCAGTCTAATGTAATACGTTTGACCGAACTTTTTTTTATTGAAATGAAAAACGCTTTAAAATACGTTAAAACACAAAAAAATAAAGCAGATAGGTAGAAAAGTAAATTTTATTTCCTTTGGTAGCAGTTATTTGTTGATTATTTGTTCTTGCGCCTCTTTTCTTTCTGCTGATTATTCTTGACAATCGTCAAAAGCGGAACGCCAATTAGTCAAATAAAATAATTATGTATTCATAAGTTTGTGTTTTCGCTTTTATTATTAAAGACAGAAAAATAAAAATAAAAACTTAATGACGGTTTTTTTAAAATATGAATCTAGTTTTTTTATTGTAATTTAAAAATTAACAACAAACTTTGTTAAATTTGTAGATTAACACCCTCAGCTGAATTATCCACCCCCTTAAAATGATATTATACTTTTTAGGGTATTTCTAACTTATTAGGGCAGTCAACTAATATATATTTTTAACACTAACCTTTAGTCTGACTATATTTCGGAACTGATTCTGTATACACAACTGATGAGACCATCTAGGTCGAAATAATTTATAATGCGGACTGCCCTAATGTGTGTTTAGTTTATGTACTTTAAATTTTTACACATATATATAGGTTTTTACACATATATATAGGTTTTTACGCGCTCTACATTTTCACAAAGGAGCCGCTCAAACTCCTATAAAAAAGAAGCGGGTCTTTTACAGCGCTCCATAATGAAAAAGTACATTCTTTCATAAACGTTCTATTCTGCCAAGGATAGGGGTGGGCGTCAAAGTATCTCGTCAATATGGATGGGGATGTCACTTTAAGTGTAAGACCGTAAGATAATATTTGACAAAATCTCGTTAATATTTTGAGATGGGCTAAGGGTTATAGGAGAACATGTCGGACGAAGCGTAGGATTATAGGTAAATTTTCGTTTCCTGATGTACAAAATAAAAATAGAAAAATCCCTGAAGAATTTTAAAACTATTTTCATTACATTAACAACCTACTTTCTCTTAAAAGAATACATTTCTCTGAGAGCTAAATAAGAATATGCAAATAGCCAAATCAGAATAGGAAACTAGCTAAATAAGAATAGACAAATAACTGAATCATAATAGGCTAATAGCTAAATCAAAATAGGCAAATAGCCAAATATATATATACATGTACATATACATATACATATATCAGAATAGGCCAAATAAGAATAGCCAAATAAGAACAGGCAAATAGCTTAATCAGAATAGCCGAATCAGAATAGGCAAATAACTAAATCAGAATAGGCAATAGCCAGATGACCATAGGAAAATAGCTAAATTAGAATATACAAATAACCAAATCAGAATAGACAAATACATACATATATATGAATAGGCTAAATCAGAATATGCAAATAGCATAGATAGAATAGAAAGATAGGCCAATCAGAATAGGCAAATAGCCAAATCAGAATATGCAAATAGCCAGATGACCATAAGCAAATAGCTATATCAGAATAGGAAAATAACCAGATGACCATAGGCAAATAGCCAGATGACCATAGGATAATAGCTAAATCAGAATATGTAAATAGAAGCCAGATGACCATAGGCAAATTGTAGCCAGAGGCAAATGTATATATCTATGTGTATATATATATATGTATGTGTATATATATATATATATATATATATATATATATATATATATATATATATATATATATATATATGTATATGTATGTGTGTATATATATGTATGTATGTGGATATATATTTATATATGTATTTGTATATATATATATATGTATATGTTATGTATGTATGTGTATATATATCGATATATATATATATATATATATATATATCTCTCTCTCTCTCTCTATATATATATATATATATATATATATATATGTATATACGTGTATATATATATACAGGACTTTACACGCTCCACTACTTTTGGAGCTGCTCCTGCTCCAACGTCCAAAATTAGAACTGGCTTCTCTCACGTTCCACATTTTCAAAAAGGAGCCGCTCGAGCTCAAACTCCTATAAAAAAGAAGCGTCACTTTTTCAGCGCTCCATAATAAAAAAAGTACATTCTTTCATAAACGTTTTATTCTGCCAATGAGTGGTCGAAGGATAGGGGTGGGTGTCAAAGAATCTCATCAATATGGGCGGGGTTGTCACTTTAAGTGTCAACTGTATTTTTTCTATTCATTTTGGAAGGGAATTTAAATTTGTTTTAAGTAAATAAAGTTTTACTTTTAAACAAATCAGAATAGGAAAATAGCCAGATAACCATAGGCAAATAGCAAAATCACAAAAGGAAAATAGCCAGATTACCATAGGACAAAAAGCCAGATTACCATAGGAAAATAGCTAAATAAAAATAGGAAAATTGCCAACTCAGAATCGGCAAATAGCCAAATAAAATAGGCAAATAGCTAAAACAGAATAGGCAAATAGCTAAATAAAAATAAGCACATTGCCAAATAAGTATAGGCAAATAGCCAAATAGTGATAGGCAAATAGCTAAATCAGAATAGACAAATAGCTAAATCAGAATAGGCAAATAGCCAGATTACCATAGGCAAAAAGCTAGATGACCATAGGCAAATAGCTAAATAAGAATAGGCAAATAGTAGCCAGTGGCTATAGGCAAATATTAGCCAGATGACAAGAGGCAAATAGCTAAATAAGAATAGGCAAATTGCCAAATTGCCAAATCAAAATAGGCAGATTGCCAAAGAAGAATAGGCAAATAACCAAATAAGAATAGGTAAATGACCAAACTAGAATAGGCAAATAGCTAAAAAAGATTAGGCAAATAGCCAGATGACTATAGACTAATAGTCAAATGATAATAGGCAAATAGCCAAAAGAGAATAGGCAAATAGCTAAAACAGAATAAGCAATAGCCAGATAACCATAGTCTGTTTGAAAAAGCAAATAGCCATATCAGAATATTTTCCATGTATATAAAGATATAAGGTGATATAGTATGTTATGTATATATAGGCAAATAGTAACCAGTTTCCATAGTCAAATATTAGCCAGAGGCAAATAGCTAAATAAGAATAAGCAAATTGCCAAATCAGAAATAGCAAATTGCAAAATCAGAATAGGCAAATAGTCCAATCAGACTAGGCAAATAGCCAAATGAAATAGGCAAATAGCCAAATTAGTATAGGCAAATAGCTAAATCAGTATATGCAAATAGCCAAATCCGAATAGACAAATAGCCAGATCAGTATAGGCCAAATAAATTAGGAAAATAGCCAAATCAGAATAGGTCAGTGAAATAGCTAAATCAGAATAGGCAAATAGCCAAATCAGAATAGGCAAATTGCATGACGACCATAGGCAAATAGCCAAATAAAATAGGCAAATAGCTAAAAAAAAATAGGTCAATAGCTAAATAAGAATAGGCAAATCGCCAAATCAGTATAGAAAATAGTTAAATCAATATTGGCAAATAGCCAAATCAGAATAGGTAAGTTAAATAGCTGAATCAGCATAGGCAAATAGCATAGCCAGAGTAGGCAAATTCCAGACGACCATAGGCAAATAGCCAAATAAGTATAGGCAAATAGCCAAATCAGAATAGGCAAATAGCTAAACCAAATGACCATAGGCAAATAGCTAAATCAGTATAGGTAAATTGCTAAATAAGAATAGGCGAATATCCCAATCAGAATAGGCAAATAGCCAAATAAAATAGGCAAATGGCTAAAACAAAATAGGCAAATAGCTGAATCAGAATAGGCAAATAGGCAAATAAAATAGCCAAATAGCCAAATTCGAATAGGCAAATAGCCAATTCAGTATAGGCAACTGCCAAATAAAATAGGCAAATAGCAAATCAGAATAGATAAGTAAAATAGCTTAATCAGAATAGGCAAATAGCCAAATACGAATAAGCAAATAGCCAAATCAGAATAGGCAAATAGCTAAATCAATATAGGCAAATAGCCAAATAAGAATAGGCAAATAGCTAGATGACCATAGGCAAATAGCCAAATCAGAATAGGCAAATAGCTAAATCGGAATAGGCAAATAGCCAAATCAGTATAGGCAAATAGCCAAATAAGAATAGACAAATAGCCAAATCAGAGTAGGCAAATAGCTAAATAAGAATAGGCAAATAGCCGAATCAGTATAGGTAAATAGCCAAATATATATATATACATATATATACATACATACATATATATATATATGTTACTATATTTGTATATATATATACATATATATATATATACATATATATATATACATATATATATATATACATATATATATATATATATACATATATATATACATATATATATATGTATACATATATATATGTATACATATATATATATATACATATATATATGTATACATATATATATATATATATACATATATATATGTATTTTTTCTATTCATTTTGGAAGGGAATTTAGATTTGTTTTAAGTAAATAAAGTTTTACATTATTAGTGATTACTTTTAAAACATTATTAGTGATTATTTTCTTTTTAAAGAAAATATTTCTCTGGGAGAGGAGCGACAACTAGGGCAACATTAATTGTCGTGTTATTGTTTAATATTTATTATTTAATCTTTGTTCCACGAACGTAACTATATTGTATGATATCTATTATTATTATTTACCACAGAGAAACGCGCCAGTACTTTCAAACAAATCGATTTATCCAATTTTTTTTCAAAAAAACAATGAATCTTATTATTTAAAGAGTGAATAAAAATAATTTTCATAAGTTGGACAACAAATATTAATAAATTGTTAATAAACAATTCAGAGATCCATTTAATGTCTTCAAATTTCATACAAAATATCTGGCCAAGATCTTGAGATTTGAAAAAATATCGGGTCAAATTTTCCTACACCGAAAAATTAACTGGAGCAAGTTTTCCTAGGTTAGGCAAAAATATTTATTAAAATTAAAATTTCGAATAAACGTTTATATTTTAAATCTCTAACAAAAACAAAGTGTTTACAATTTTAATATTCGATAATAGATCTTTGAAGATAAAGAAAGATATCTAATCTACTTTCGGTTCTACAAAGACAACAAATTAGTAAGAAAGTCTTATTATTTGCTTTTTTAAATTAGAATTTGAGACATTTTCTTTAATTTAATTAAGTCTAAACATCAGTTTAATTGTAGAATAGGGACCGCTGTTTTCTTTCGCCCATTTCGCTTGGTATTCGCCCAAATTTTGGATGAAACTGATTGTTGGTCTTAATTGCATTTTTGGTCCTAAAATAAAATTCTCATTTACTTTTTAAAGTGTTGAGAATCTAACTTTAATCGCTGGCGTCCATGTTGGTTTTTATTGCTTTTTTCCTTGGACTGAAGATATTTTTTTCCTTGGACTAAAATATTTTTTACTGCTTCAACATTTTATTACACACACACAAAAAACTTTGAACATTCTATTTACAAAAGCAACTTTTAACCTTTCCATGTTTGCTTTTAAGCAAACATGAAAAGGTTAAAACATACTAGTCGTGAATTTAAGAATAACAAAAGGTCGCCAAAAAGACGACGGGTATAAATGTAGCATAAAAGTTCAATTTGATATATGCTAAAAAATAAATCTGTCAGGACAAAATGTACCATTTAACCCCAAAAATCGATTTTATCGAACATTTGGGTGAATACCGAGCGAAATGGGCGAGAAAATCCAACGGCCCCTATAGTATAATTGAACCTAAAATTCTTTTTTAAACACGAATTAAAAGAAAAATTGGCTTATTTATTCAATCAGCAATAAACACCCTTGTCATAAATACAAAAAAGTTCAAATCTTTAAGAAAATAACTTCAAAGACATCCATAGACTCACTGGGGTATTTGAAGACATTTGTTGCCAAATTGTCTCCTGCCTTAAGAAAACTGTTCTATCAAAAATGTAACATGTGGATGTGAAAATCTACTTGCGTCTATAAAAACCTGAGAAGTTCAAATGTTCTGTTTTCACGTGTAACTTTCTTGTTCTTTCTCACTCTCCCTTCCTCTCCCCTCTCTCTATCTCTCTATCTCATATATATATATACCAAATATATCATTTAAAAAAATAACTCAAAATGTTTAGTTGGGACTTCTTTTCTTTAGCTTGCTGAATAGAAAACTAATGTTAAACAAAATAAAATAATTTTGAAGCGAGGAGTGCGGAGCGATAAAATCACGCTCTTTAGTCCCAAATGGAGTTGCTCACGCCCCACTCCCGCTCAATATAAAATGAGCCCTCTTCTCCTTCGCTCCAGCAAAAAGGAGCGTGCTCCTGGAGCGCGCTCATTTTGAGGGCTTCGTAAATCCCTATATATATATATATATGGCAGAATTATTTTTTTCAAAATAATAAATTTTTGTACAATTACGGTTCCGTTTCGCACACCAGAAGACCAACCAATATGTCAATATCGGATTTTCTTTTAGTCTAAGTCCTAACCAAAGAGGCTGTTAAAACAAAAACCACTGTTAGTATTATTAATATATAATAATAGATAGATTTAGACTGTCTGGGGTGATGCTTTTCGGGTTCGGAAACCCGTAAGATATTCTACATATAAAACAACACACGGCCATTGTCCACAAGTATTGACTACATCATTAAACGATTGTTCATTGTTAGCTCTCGGTAGTTTTCATAAATAGTCTTCTCTATGCTTAGAAATAAGATTTTTTCACAAGGATATGAAGAACAAAAACCGGACGGGCAGGGTTCTTTTTTCCAAGTATTTCTAGACGTTATATAGACTGACCGACATATTTACATGTCCCTAATATGGACTAAAAAATGATTACTTAATAATCCAGGATAAGGTAAACAAGTCACATGTGTCATAGTATAATTAATTATATCGTTATATACCTACGTAACGGTAGCTGTGATAGTCTCTTTTTAATTTGAACAAAGGGAGATAATACGCTTGGTTTTCCGACAAGATTTCCATCTTTTACATCTATTTTGGTTCGCTGAGCTTACGTAGTAAATAGCCGGCAGCATCGTGGAGATTTGATCACGCGCCTCTTGAAACAGGTTTAATATACATATTTAAAAAAAAATAAGTACATTTTAAGTGCTATATTTTAGTTTCGTACTTCTGTGTTTTGAATTAACACTCCCAATTTAAATCATATAAATTATATAAGAAGTTTTATATGCAAGTTGATTAAGGTATTTTTATAAAAAAATAAATGAATAAAAATGTAATTATCCTTCAACAAGTTTTAAATATTAGTCTATTGTAACAGGTTTTATATTAACTTATCATTCAACGTCGTGCGTATTTCTCTTAGTTCCGTTTTAGATAACAATATGGCTGCTTTCTCTAGGTGGTCATTTCAGAGACGCTCTAGATGGAGGTGTATTCGATGTGAGTTGTTTGTTTTTCAGACTTTTATTTTGTCGTATCGCATAGTATATTTTTTTCTAATTAAGAACGTTTTGGCTTTCTGATGAGTTCAGAGAGGAAAGATCAAGTATTGGCATACAAACACTGATGAACGAAACGGAAGTTATTGTTTTGAAAAAATGATTCGTAGGATGAATAACATCTTGGCCTTTGGAATGTAAGTAAATCTTGTTTATATATATATATATATATATATATATATATATATATATATATATATATATATATATATATATATATATTTGAGTTTATATATAAAAATATATATTTTTAAGGTATACATCCTTTACAATACCATCCAAATTGTTAAAAAAAACAAGCTCAATAAAGGTTACGGCTTCAGAGCATAAATACTGGTTGGTTGCATTCCAATGACCTAAAGAAATAAAGAAATTATAATTTTTCATTTATTTTAATTAATTAATTATTTTTATTACTTTATTTCGGCGAATTCATATATTTTTTCCTTTCTGTCTTACGCTCGTTTCACAACCCGGGAAGAAAAATAGTTTTTGGTTTACCGGCTGCTCTTCAGAGACGATCAATCAATAATAATAAAAAATTATTCCAACACAAAATGCGAAGAAATTGTGGTAAATAAAGGTGAGAAGAACAACAAGCCAAACAAACACGAAGAACACTAACGTTAAAAGATGACAATCATAGAAAATCTCCCCCCCCCTAAAAAAAACATCTGGCACAGCACAATCCGATTCTCGGGCGGCCATTTTGGAACCAAAAAAGTGGAGATGAGATCAACACGTTCTGATTCAGATATTCAAAACATGGTAAGAACTCGATAAAAATTTGGAAATGTCGGTTGATAAAATATTATTAGCCCTAAATTTAATAATGATGATTTTTATAAAGTGTAAGATTTTATTGGATACGAAAATACGTTCAAATTTCTTTTGCAAATATTTCTATATTCTATTTAAGTGGTCTGTGTGATCATGGTGATAATGGAGGGTCACTATTTAGCAAGTGCTTATTCAGCTTATTTCTTATTTAAATGGATCCTGATTTGGATGAGATATTGACGATGGTCGCGTCTTTGGATTACCAAGACTCGCGCTAACAATTAATATGTAATCAATGGAATAATGGACAAAAATGGTTGTTGTGAATGAAAGAGATGAAATCATGGTAAAGGAACGAAACATATTTATGCGTTTACAAATTTACAATAGTATTAAAGATATTTTTGTGATAAAAATATTTATGTTTGTGTTGAAAAATTAAAGGTTCTCATTGGTAAAATGTTTGAAGTGTGGGAAATTCACGAGCATTATAAATATGTACGTGTTGGATTCATTTTGCGTGTCTGTGTGTGTCGTTACCTTTTTCGTTGAGCTGTAATTGTAGAGAGAGAGAGAGAGGAACAGTAGTAGCAGTAACAGTTAAGGGATCTTCAGTGCGGCATAAGTTGTTGCGTTGTCACTCTGTGTTGGAGGCGTTGGCGTTGTTGTTGTTGTTGTTGTTGTTGTTGTTGTCTTCGTTATCTTCGTGAAGTGAGAGCGACATGGGTGTGTCAACCGAAATAACTCTCTTTTTTCTTTTTTTTTGTTACAGAGTGACTGTTTATATTAGAATCAGCTAGATCTCAGAGGCTTCAAGACACGCCGTTTCAAATGCACTGACATCCATCCCATTGATTGAGAATACTCGAGTTAACACCTACATGTGAGTCAATGTTTTTTGTTTTTTTAATTTGATGTCTTCTGATACCAAACGAGCAATGTGTAAGGGTTAAAAGGCAGGTATATGTACAAAATACACATTAATGAACAATTAGCAAAATGAAGATCAGTAGCATTGCATCGAGCAGAGCGATTCGAACTACGCAACAAAGCTTGTCTGATGTGTTCCACATTTTCTGTCGTTCGTAGGGCCTCCACCGATCTGCTATTATTAGTGTACCATGTGTACAAAGTGCATTAAATCAAAGTACGACTGTGTTTACGGATGGGAACAGCCTTATTTCGATTAATGTTGAATAGGCGACGAAATTCTAACGTGACAGACTCGTTATTCTTCACGTAACTGTAACAGGCGATGGCGTGGCGCTTTATCACGCACAGCGCCATAGCTTCAACTGAACAAAAAATAATGCTAAGACACGAGGGATCGAATTGCACCTGTCAAACATGTCTCTATCCCTGGGGGTTGAGTAATAGACATCTCATATATAAATATATATATATATATATATATATATATATATATATATATATATATATATATATATATATATATATATAGTGTGTGTAGATTTCAATATTGCGTTGAGAATCCGAATAAAAGAGCTCAATGTACTTTTAAACAGAGCAAAATAGAATTATTAAAAGGAAAAAACTATACACACATTAAGGTTGTATCAATTATAAATTATTTCGACCTTTTAATTAGGTCTCCTCAGATGTATAAACAACCACGTTTAAAATAAAATTATTTGGTTTTTAAACGTGGTTGTATATACATCTGAGGAAACCTAATTAAGAGATCGAAATAATTTGTAATGTATACAACCTTAATGTGTGTATAGTTTTTCCTTTTAATAATTCTCTCTCTCTCTCTCCCCCCCCCCTCTCTCTCTCTCTCTCTCTCTCTCTCTCTCTCTCTCTCTATATATATATATATATATATATATATATATATATATATATATATATATATATATATATATATATATATCAATTTCACATGGTTCTTTAAGACAAATAAGCAAAGTTTAATATTCCAAAAGCCAAGACTTTATTATTTTTCTCATAAAACATTTTCAAAACAGATACATTTTTTCAGTGCAAATTATTTTACGAATCGTTTCGCTTAAAGTAAACCAAACAACATGATTATTACCTTTAAAAGTGGTGAAGATCAAGCTCCCCAAAAGGGGTAATTTTGGATGGAATAAACATACCTGTATAGTTCTATCGACACTTCCGCTCGAATGAGGGAGCCTCAAACAACAGCAGTATCCCCCCCCTATCTCAGTATAATTTTAGAGGAGAGCAAATGAGGGAGAACGAAAATTAATGTACGTAAAGAGACAACTGGAGAGATTTGAATGAAATTTGAAAGATAGACAGAAGACAGTATATGGAGTGCAATGAGCTATGTTTTATTTATTTTGTAGAGAAGAAAAGGGGGACAGGGCGACCCCTACCACCCTCGAAAATATACGTACCAATGAATTCAAGAATTACCAGACAGATTTTTATAAAATGTAGAACATTGACAGTAGACATTACGGAGTGTAATGAGGTATGTTAAATTTAGTTTTTAAGAAGAGCGAAAAAACGAACATACACTTTTAAAATTAATGTACTCATGAAAAGGATCCCCTAGTCCTTAATATATTGTTACAGGTTTTCATCCCCACCCTACCTCGGGCATATATATATATATATATATATATATATATATATATATATATATATATATATATATATATATATATATATATATAGCTACCTACCTCCCACAGCGGTAAGATGTGACACAAGGTCGGAAAGTGGCATTTGAAAAGCCAGCGCCCGAGAATTTGAGCACTCTGGCCTAAAAAAATTGTCTGGGTAGCCCCGTCGGCATTCCCCGGCAGGGGCGCCTCAGGCGATTAGCAATAAACTAACCCCTTCTCAAAAGGTGAGAAGGCAAAATCTGGGAGGGTGGACATCCTAGAACTGCACGGGACAGACCCATAGACCAGCGTAAATCAAGCCCTGAAGGCCAAGACAATACCGGTCTATGGGGTGCAGTATCCATCGGAACAGATACTACAGTTTCTTCCTAGCCAAAAGGCCGAGATATAATACAGGGTGTTTCAAAAGTCTTGGGAACATAACGATTTTTAATAACTCAAAAACTATTAGGAGTTGAAAAATGAAATTGGTACCGTTGGAAAGGTTAAAGTTTCAAGTTTTGTGGGGAATCTTCAAAGTTGCTCAATATGAGCACCATTCGTCACACGGCAGACATCTAGTCGATAGTCCATTTCCTGCCAAACGCGTTCCAGCATCTTGACGTCAATGGTTCCCACAACTGCCGTTACTCGAGCCTTTAATTCGTCAATATCTCTTGGAAGGGGCGGCACATAGACTTGTTGCTTGACAAAGCCCCAAAGGAAAAAGTCACACGGGGTAAGATCTGGAGACCTAGGAGGCCAGGGCATGAGAACGTCATCACCTCGCCCAGATCTCCCAATCCATCTACCAGGCAGCCTTGTGTTAAGAAACTGCCTTACACTAAGACTCTAGTGTGGTGGTGCACCATCTTGTTGAAAAATGAAGTCATCAGATTCTGCTTGTTCCAACTGAGCCATTAACCAGTCTTCCAGCATGTTGAGATAGGATTCACCAGTGATAGTTGCCTCTTCAAAGAAGAACGGTCCATAGACACCTTTCTTGGAAATTGCACAAAACACGTTCACTTTTGGTGAATCTCGCTCGTGCTCAAGAAGTTCATGAGGATTCTCAGTACCCCATATGCGAGTGTTATGCTTGTTAACTTTGCCATTCAGATGGAAGGTCGCCTCATCGCTAAAAAAAAGCCGGTCATCAAAGCCGTTATCTTCCAACTTCTCTTGCATTGCAATGCAAAAGTCACGGCGAAGTGGCTTATTAGTGTCCTTCAACTTTTGGACCAACTTGAGCTTGTAAGGTACCATTTGCAGTCGTTTCCTTAAGACACGCCAGACAGTTGCTGGAGCAAGCTGAAGTTCCCTGCTGGCTCTTCTCACTGATTTACGGGGGCTCCGCTGAAAGGCTGTCCGAACTTGCTCAACTGCATCTTCTGAAGTTGAAGGGCGACCTGTTCGCTTACTTGGGCACAAACACCCATCTTTCACAAATTTAGCATGCCATCTGACAATGGATTTCCTTTCAGGGGCTTCTTTTTTAAATTTCCTGCGAAATGCACGCTGAACACATGTCCACGATTCAGTCTTTGCAAATTGGAGGACGCAAAATGCCTTGTCTTGTTTAGAGAACGCCATTACTGCACCTGGAAAGATAACACGAAAATCATTAGTATGACCAAAAACTTGATTAAGCAAGCTTTAAAATGGCACCAGTTTCATTTTTCTACCTGGAATAGTTCATGAGATATACGCATTTGTAATGTTCCCAAGACTTTTGAAACACCCTGTATATATATTATTCTGCGTATCACGTGATAATTTCCTATGGCCGAGGGGATAGAGTAAAAGCGTGCGGAGTCAAGGGTGACTCTGTGAACCGTCTGAAATTATCACTTCCCTGCACTGATGAGAGCAAAAGCTTGAAATGACGTCGTCTGTAGGTAAATAAAATTTAATATTTATTCATGAATATTGTTATGAAGCACATTTAAGAAAATTAAAGTTGAACACTGTTAGGAGATATAAAAGAATATACATTCACTTAAGCTACAAAGCAAGACTCAGAGTAAGTTTGTTGAGTCCTCTAGTTTGCCTTGATGTTTACGCTGTGTTTGGCATAAATATAAAATAAATTCTCCGTATCACGTGATAATTTCCTATGGCCGAGAGGATAGAGTGAAATCGTGCAGATTCAAAGGTGACTCTGTGAACCAGATTCGCACCTCGTGACCATCTTAAATATCATTTCTCGTCGTCTGTAGGTAAATATAATTTAATATTTTTTATGAATATTATTATTATTATTATTATTATTATTATTATTATTATTATTATTATTATTATTATTATCTCTCTCTCTCTCTCTCTCTCTCTCTCTCTCTCTCTCTCTCTATATATATATATATATATATATATATATATATATATATATATATATATATATATTTATATATATATATTAATGGTGGCTTGATCTGAATTTTCTCATCTTTTTGTGAGTGTTGACTGTTTTCCATTTTATCCTTGAACATTTTGCATGATCTAACATTCTTATAAATGTTTTTTCTTGAGGTTTCTGATGAGCAGCGTGTAATTGCTTCTGATTGTAGCATCTTTCCCCTTACGAAACGTTTGTAAAACCATCGACAATTCTGTTATTGCAAAATAAATATGATTAACGACTGTATTTTGATCATTCGAATTTGTTCACTGTATATGATCATATATTTGTATAATTATCAATAGAGAGTGAAATCTTCCTACAAATTGTTTTAAAAATATTTTTCCTTGTGGCGCTTTCCTTCATATGTAATCTAACAACCGTTCTGCCCCCTTTGTGTCCCTTTGTATATCGATTTCGCTTGTTTTGTACACGGTCTGAACTAGTTTGCTCGATCCATGCCCATAATCCCTTCATCCTATGGAATTTGCTTTTCATGGTCTTGATGCTGGATGTTGGTGTCTAATTTGATGGCTATACCCTGTGTTGATGAAGGACTCGATATTAATAAAAACCCATATCGTCTCAGAAACGATCGTACGCAAACTATATATATATATATATATATATATATATATATATATATATATATATATATATATATATATATATATATATAAGCGTTATAAAAAGGCTTCGAGACCGGCAATGCACAACCCCACCCGTTTTTCTTGTCTTAGTGAAAAATTGGCTATTGTTATGTTTCCTGATAATAATGGTTTGCTGAATCAGAGAGATGAGATAGATTTTATCTGTAGACACTTCAAACGCCCCACCCTTGATAAGTATGGTAATAACCTAGTAAATTCGCCATAACTAACTTTAAAATATAACATAGAAGTTAAAGCATTCCTTGATAAATATAAAATTAATGTTATAAACATTTGTAGTGTAGTAAATTTGTAGTTAACCAGTAAATGTTGAGGTTTAAGTTTAATTAAACTAAACATTTATAATTAATAATACAGTTAGGATTATCTGTATGACTTTTTGCGCGGAGTATATTTTAAGAGAACTAGTAAATAAGTTATAAAAGTTGGTAGTTTAATCAAAGTTTGTAATTAAATTAATAGTTAATAATAATTTAATAATTAAATTAGTAGTTAATTGTATGACCGCCAATTATCTAAATGTGAAGATGAAGAGAAGTAGGAGATTATAAATTGTAAAAATACTATATATAATTATAATATGGTTCAATGAATAGTGATATAAAGGATAAAGGGTTTGTGATTTTGAAGTGTTATCTTCTAATCAAATAATTTGAATATTATATTCAGATCAAATATAGTTTAATATTCTGATCAACACTTAATAGGGATGACCTTTAAATATTATATTATGGTATTGTTAATGAGTTTTTTAGTATATGAATATAAAATATATATCTAAGAAATTTAACTCAAAATAAATTTAAATATCTGTCCTTTTCTTTTTCTATCGATAGATATACCGATAGAAACTTCATAATGATGGCCTTTAAATAATATATTATAGTTTGTAAATTAGCTTTTTATATATGAATATAAAACTCAAAATAAATTTACATGTTTCTTTTTTTCCTTTTTATATCGATAAATATTCTGACCAAGGGATGGCCTTTAAGTATTATATCATGGCATTGTATATTAGTTTTTTTTATATCATGGCATTGTATATTAGTTTTTTTATACTATGGCATTGTGTGTTAATTTATATATATATATATATATATATATATATATATATATATATATATATATATATATATATATATATAGTCTCGGAAGTTTCTCAACCATTTTAATTGACTTACATGAGTGATTTTCCACTGGAAGACTTGAGACTATAAGTTTTTTTTTTGTATATATATACATATATATATATATTTTTTTCTTATATAGTTTTAACTATATAAGAAAAATATATATATATATATGTATATATATACAAAAAAAAAACTTATAGTCTCAAGTCTTCCAGTGGAAAATCACTCATGTAAGTCAATTTATTTTTTACAGTTATTATATTAGTTAGTTTCTAACACTATTTTAAGGGATCATCAGTTGTTTACCATGAAAAACTGTTTCGGGAATTTATATATTTATATATATGAATGTAAAATATATATCAGAAATTTAATTAAAAATTAATTAAAAATGTTCTTTTTCTCCTTTTTCTATCGAACGAATCTATAATAATTAAACCACGTGACATGGTGAGGGGGGCGAGGACTGTTTTATCCAATACGAATTTACACTAGACAGCCGGATGTATGCGAGACTGACCGACTTATCTCGTATTTCGTTGGTCCTTTCTTTTCTTTTTCTCTTTTTCTTCTCTATCTTTTTTTGGGAGGAGGGCACAATTTCAGATCCTAATTTCAACTTTTGGTCAGTCTTGAAAAGTCTTAAATGCGTTGAAACGCTAATTAATTAGCGTCGGCTGTCATACAAATGTTTATTTAATTTTATAAAAGCTCTACTTTATACTGAGCACTTTTAGAAATAAATATTAGTTTTGTGTTCATTTTGTACATTAAATTTGAACTATATATATATATATATATATATATATATATATATATATATATATATATATATATTCGCACAGAGATAGTTTATCAAAGAAACATGTGTAATACTTAATGGTGTCCGTGCAAACGTGCGTCATTGAGCGTTCACTGCACAGGCCGTGATCGTCCACTTGTTGTCTTCGTCTGGAGACGGTGTTCGATTTCGACACCGGTTGCAGTGTAAATCGTGTGGTCTTAGTCAGTGCTGCAACAGAATGATTCTCCCTCCAAACAAAATTACAACTCAAGTTTAGAACAATTAACAATTAACAATTTTTTTTATGTTACATTGATACTTCTCCGCCGGACAACACCCTTGCCATAAAAACTCTTTACCCAACCGAATCAAAACACATCAAACGAACATAAATACACCATTTGTTCCTGAGAACCATTCAAACCAAACATAACTATCTTCCTTTTTCTCCATGCATCTCTGCTATAATATATATATATATATATATATATATATATATATATATATATATATATATATATATATATATATATATATTCATCCACATACAGACTGATTCGCTGTATCACAGCTCTTTACTACGGCTGGGCCAGATAGTGCCTCAAGGCGGGATTGAAACTCAATCGTCGAGTTGACGCTCGGCGCCTCTACCCTACGCTATCATACGACACTGGCTGAATATATATATATATATATATATATATATATATATATATATATATATATATATATATATATATAGAGAGAGAGAGAGAGAGAGAGAGAGAGAGTGAGAGAGAGAGAAAGAGAATAGTAGTTTGCTTGAAGCATTGCTGGGAATAGTAGTAATATGTTAAGAAGGCTGAGAGCAATGCAGAGTTCCGGATAGGTTGTAAGCTGAAAGGAACAAAAATAATGAATCGAAGTGGGGGACTTACTATTTATTTTTCTTTAAAATCTTACATAACAGCAAGTGTGGTGTCGGCTCTGTGTGTTGCCCGGATGATGATTAAAAATGATTTTTAATCATATATATATATATATATATATATATATATATATATATATATATATATATATATATATATATATATATATATATATATATATATATATATATATTACTTGGACCACACCAGAGAGCTACTCGAGATTATCAGCTGGACAAAAACTGACTGACTCTGAAGTTCACCGTCTGGTATGAACATTAATTTAGGAAAATATCAAGTGGGTCATAATAAATGATATGATTCACCAGCGATGGAACTTATTTGATTTCTTTAGTATAGTAACGTATTTTGGCGACATTTGTTTCAGCACAACATCGTAACAATAGACACACGCATCCGGCCACTGTTTTCAGTGATGTAGGATCACAGGGATGAACGACGCACATGTTCTAAGGCATGGGTTTTGAATTGATTAAAAGAACATTAATGACTTAAATGATTATGCTTTGTAATCATTTTTTGGCGTAGGACCAGACTGGTCAAACCATAGTGTTTGCTTGCTGACACTTTAACAATCTCGTGAGACTGCTAGATGCCACACGAAATAATTTTTAACGTATACACATCACATGGTGACATTTAGAAGTAAAGAAACACTATCTAATATATATATATATATATATATATATATATATATATATATATATATATATATATATATATATATATGTGTGTGTGTGAACAAAAAAAAAATTAGCTTTAATACCATATGGGAAATCATAAAATGAGCCCCTCCTTGCAAAATAAATAGTAAAAACTGTAAAGTATCATTGAAGGGAAAATATGAAATCATAAACTTCAAAAAACAAATCACTTTATCGAACAAAATAAGAATGTATACTTAAATGCAGAAATATAAACAAATACCTGTTTTGCTACTTTATCCCAGATCAAGCACCGACAAGGTAGAACAAGTAATAATTGTCCAAATTATAAACAATCAATATTATAAATAAAACAACAAAATACAATCGCTCATCAGTGAACAAATAACAAAAATTTATATAGAAAACAAAAGGAAATAAATAGCAAGGTGTAGAAAAAAATTATCGATCAGTGATCGAATAATTAGAAAAGCAGTAAATGAGATTTAAAATATTAATAAATATGTAAATAAATTATTAAACAAGCGGGACCCCTGGAAATTCCGCAGTTGTATCCTTTGTAACGTTTTTACATTGCTATTAGCTGTGCACTACTCTTTTTTCGCGTCTTTTGCACGTTCATTAATTCCTTCGTTCTTTTCTTCTTTGTTATATCGTCAAGCGACAACCTTAAATGCCCCTCATATTATAGTACGTGAAATACCCTTTTCGTTAGTTCTTTATTTCTCTTTCTCTTTCCCTTTCCCTTTCCCTTTCCCTTTCCCTTTCCCTTTCCCTTTCCCTTTCCCTTTCTCTTTCTCTTTCTCTTCTCTTTCTTTTTCTCTTCTCGATTGCCAACTATTGTGCGTGTGTAGGCTCTTCGTCGTTTTTCTTCTTCCACTGTCGCTGCGTTAATTCTCACGTCTAGTGGTCGCTCGTAATTTCTTCGTTTCTTCGTCATTTCTTTCCCTCTCGTCTCGTGTTGTCGCTTGTTTCCTCATATGGCCGCGATCGTCATCAGTGGAGCTAGACAAATACAACTTTTAATTTTGTACAGAGAGTTTTAAGTTTTATTCTGAAGAAATGTTGCATACCTTAATTTTCTCCCTCATCTGTTGTAGAGGGTGGCGTGTCGTCTAGTGGATGAATTCTTTGTTCTTTCCTTCCTGCCGTAAACCACGCCGTCCGTGTCTGCAACAAAAGCCTCATGACGCACTCCGAAGACAAACTCTTCTTTTAAATTTAATTCATTTTATTACAAGCGTTGTTATTTCAACTGAGAGTCATTGACTACGTCGAGAGAGAGAGGGAGAGAGCAAATCACTACTTTATCGAAGTTAGTTAACAATGTTTTCTTAACCATTCATAGAGAGGGCGGTGGGAAAGGATTTCTCTCGCTTGTATTCCCTTAAGGGAAATATTTCTCTTATTTTTACATCGTGAATCGCACGTCCTGCTCGGAATCAGACTGGTGAAAACTCGCTTCTCACGAGAACGAGTGACGTCACAGAGCCTCTCGCAGGTGCAGACTGACCCTTGATCTGGGGTCTCGTCACACGGTAACCATGTCACGTCTGTTAGCTCTGACTGTGAGAACAAGCTCTATTCTGCACTCGACTGCACCCGCGTTAACTCGCGCAAGTCAAGCCAACGATTTCCAACAGATACGTTCATTCCCATAGGGCCATTATCCAACAGAAAAATATTAACTCACACGTGAGAGAGAGACTTAAATTCTCACTTACGTGAACTCCTAACTAGTCATCTGGACTATGGATGGACATAACGAACAGACAGACACCTTGGGGGGGGGGGGCTACATTTCGCTCTTGACGATTATCAAAGTGTTCCTTTCAGTTATTATGTCATTATTGGTGATGCGTCCAGCTTAAAGTTCCACTGACGACAGAATCTCAAACCTTCGTTTCTTGTCAATCCGACATCCGTGAGGTCATTAATTCATGTCGACTCATATCCCTTTTTGTGTAACTTACTTTGACCTCATACTTTGAATTTGATCCCTATAGGTCATCTCTGCCTGTTACTTTTCCTGGAAACCAGTTTGTTTTTATAAACTTTCGTGGGGTTTCGCCCTGCATTGGTTCGTCTTTTTAAAAATGCACACTAGCTGATTAGCCACTATCGGACCATCCATAATGTAAAACCTACATCTGTTTTATATTGCTGCTGTGCTTAATAATATTTCCATTCTCCAGACGTCCGACGAAAACGCAGATCCACAATATTATTATACCCTCTTTGTTCAAACTAAAGCATACTTATTTAAGTACCCCAGTTAATGTAGTTTCAGAATGTATCCGGTTATGGGGGTCTATCTCCAAAACCCCTGTAGAAGTTTGTGACATATTTCCATTCTATTGTGCTATGTTTGGACAGAAAATAAATTACACTTTGATCCTAGCCCGAAGCTCAAGAAAGTGTAGTTTAATTTGAGGTTCATGTTCGACACAACAGTGATGTCTGTTGAAATTAAAACGAAATCATTTTTTTCATTGCATCATTAGCGGTCAGACGATCCCATATTTAAAAAAAAAAGTTATAACGTACGTACAAACATGAAACTGCCTTCGTGTATTATTAATAATAACAATACGTTAAGGCAATATTTCTTTTTTTTTTTTTTTTTTTTGTTGTTGTTGTTGTTGTTGTTGTTGTTGTTGTTGTTGTTATTATTGTTATTATTGTTATTATTGTTATTATTGTTATTATTGTTATTATTATTATTATTATTATTTATTTATTTATTTATTTATTTATTTATTTATTTATTTATTTATTTTTTATTTTTTGTTCCCACCAGGAGTTCTCACACAGGCCATAATAACCGGTGGAATTCCCTAGAGTCTGGGGTACAACAAGTCTCCCCAGATTTCCAGTACTCTCCACCTCTTTCGATAACCTTTTCAAATGACTGTTCGTTATTGCAACAGCCGCTTACCATTGATTTCTCGCTGGCAACGATCATTGGTCTTCACTGGGATTTGGGTGGCAATAAGCTTTCTCAAGTTCCCAGTACTCTCGGTACTCTTTCAGTGGAGGTCTGGATAGTGCTCTTCCTCTTCGATCTTTGCATCCTCTTTGACTTTTCACAGCTATTTTGCGTTGTATCAGCCGTAGCTGATGCCTTTTCGGGGGGGGGGCACAGTTTATAAGATTTTTGCAGTTTCAGGCCACTTGGGTTCACGCGGTCTTCCTTTCATTTATCTTTCTGTTTTACTTCTGTTGCAATTTCTATGTGGCTAGTTAGTGTTTGTAGTTTATGCGGGTTGGTTTCCGCATTCGAGGATTTTCCTTTTCAGCTGTTTTCATCATTGCCGTCCATTGTACAGTATTAGTCTTCCTCTTGATTCTAGTCTTTTCTCCAGTTTTTTTTTCGGGACTGTTCCTAGTGCTCCTACGATGATTGGTATTATCTTGACTTTCTTCATGTTCCATATTTCTTTCAGTTCTCTAGCAAGTTCCGTGTATTTGATTCGTTTTCCCGTCTCATTGATCTTTACCCGATGGTCTACCGGAACGGCAAAATCTACAATTTGGCAGTTTTTTTCCTTCTTATTAATTATTATGACATCCGATCTTCTTGCTTGGATGAGTTTATCTGTTTGTACCTCCATGTCCCAAAGGATTTTGTGATTTTCGTTTTCCAGTAGTCTCCGGTTTGTGTCTGTACCATTTGTCTGCAAGTTCAAAATGCAGTCGTTTGCATAGTTCCCAGTGTACAACTTTTCCCACGCACTCGTGCCTGTTCTTGTATTCTTTTGGGGATAGTTTGCTGCATTCACTTATGTGATTTACCGATTCATCTCTTTGTCCACAGTGTCTACATTTACTGTTTATCTGGGGTTTATCTATTTTAGCTGTAATGTAGTTAGTCCTAATCGCATTGTTATGTGCGGCTGTCAGTAGGGATTCCGTTTCTCTATTCATGTGTCCTTTTCTTAGCAATGTCCAGGTGTTTTCGTGGGTCTCTTCTGTTGTCATTTTTTTATGAATCGTCCATGTAGCTGTTTCTCTTCCCACTTTTTTTCTCGTCTTTTTGTTTCTGGTTCCACTGCTTCCTGTATTGTTTATTTTAACTGTGTCTCTTGCTACAGACTGATTAGCCTTTCTGTATTTTGGGTTTTGTATTCTTTCCAAATCATTTTTGTGTCTTTCACACAGTTTTCTATACTTACTAGTCCCCCCTCCTCCCTATTCGTCCCTTTTAATGTAGAGTCGGCCAGTATCATCTTTCGGGTGTAGTACATTGTGCATGGTCATTAGTTTCATAGTCTACTCGTCAAGATAATTACGTTATTATTATTATTATTATTATTATTATTATTATTATTTATATAACAATTTATTATATAGATAATAATAAATACATATACGTGGGTAGATAACTCTCTTCTCTTCCGGTTTCACCATGTCTTATACCAAATGACGCATGACACATTACTTCTAACGATCAGTGATAAACGTGAAACTGCAGTAAAGGGTAACAGCTAAGTGTATTCTTAGTTAGAGAGAGAGAGAGAGAGAGAGAGAGAGAGAGAGGGGGGGTGAGAGAGAAGGAGAGAGGTAGAGGGGGGGGGCTAATACAACAATTTAAAAGAAAAAGTATAAAAACTGCGCAGGTGATCAAAATTAGCGATAATGGTGGAAAGACAGGAATACTTACTGATGCTTGTTTTATATTAAAATAAGTAACGTGTGTGTGTGTGTGTGTGTGTGTGTATGAGAGAGAGAGAGAGAGAGAGAGAGAGAGAGAGAGAGAGAGGATGAGCGGAATAGATGAAGACTTGCTGTGTGCCGGGGACAACTGCTACCGCCGCTGCTGCGATACTATTTTCACTTGATGACGGTACCTGGCCGGTGATGCTACTGCTATAACTATTATCGGCTGATACGGCGACGATTAGACGACATCGTCGACTCTTATTTCATACCAGCCGGGGGTAAACGTGGGTGCAATCTGATTCTAGGGTCCGGCTCGCTGGTGGGGGAGGGGGGGGGTCGACCCTTTTGTCTAAATTAGGTATAGTTCAGTTCGGTTCTAGGAAACCATTCTCCCGGCCTTCGGTAGGGGGTGGTTTATTGCTAGTCGCTTGAGACGTCCATAGCGACTCGCCCCTTCTCGACTATTTTTGTACTCTTCCAGAGTGTCCCCTCTCTCTCAGGGGAGCTGGTTTTTCCTCCACCTTCGTGTCTAACCTTGTTGCAAGTTGGAAGAAAATAATTTAAAAAAAAAAAAGCATTAGACGACACACCCCAACCGAATCCTTCTATATATATATTTTTTTGTTATTCTATTCTTTTGATAATCTATTTGCCACATAAATACAGTTTGGAAATTAGTCAAAAACAATTTATTTCGATTTACCGACTAATTTGTGACGTATTGACGTTAAAAAATTTAATATTTAATAGAAAATATAAGTTAATGAAGTTACCGTAAATATTGGTTGTGAGTAAAGTAATCAGCGGTCAGTCATGTTATTTCCGGAAGTAAGGAATATGACCAAATCGGAAGGGACTAAAATAAATATGGGCCGGATACTTGGCTTCTGCATTTTAAACTTTAATTAAAAGTGGGTTCTTTTATATTACAGGGACGCATAAGAAAATCCGTTTGTACACCTGAACCAAAGGACACATTAATTTTCTCACGCGCCCCTGTTATATAAAAAAACCCACTTTTACTTTAATGGCTTGAATTAAAGTTTAAAAGTTTATTTTTATAAAAAACATTTTATGATCTAAAAATATGGTACCTAGTCGATATGGTAATTCGAAGTTTTTAGTGTCCATATTATAACATATATTTTGAAAATCAACTTGTTCAGTTTACGGTGGGAAGTGTGTCCAGTTAGTCAATCATAAGTTCAAAATAACATGCGCCTGCGGTTGATTTCCCGGGATTTTCTTCACTCTCCTCTGAAGTTTTTGATTTTTCATTTAAAAATTAATAAAAACTTCGAATTGCTGTATCGATTAAGCACCTAATTTTTAGAGTATAAAATGTTTTTAGTAAAAAAAAACTAGTTCAATTTTTAGCAATTTTTAGCAATTTTTAGCAATTTTTAGCTTTTTATGTAAGTTTAACGTAAAATGAAACCCCTTTTGTAGTTGCTAATTCCTGAATACTTTTCACCATCCTCTAAGATATTTGCTATTCACACACACACACGCACACTATATATATATATATATATATATATATATATATATATATATAAATTCCCGAAACAGTTTTTCATGGTAAACAACTGATGATCCCTTAAAATAGTGTTAGAAACTAACTAATATAATAACTGTAAAAAATAAATTGACTTACATGAGTGATTTTCCACTGGAAGACTTGAGACTATAAGTTTTTATTTTTTTATTTTTTATTTTTTTTTTTTTATATAGTTTTAAATGTTTAGAAACTTCCGAGACTATATATATATATATATATACAGGGTGGGCAAAAATAAGGGTCCTATCTTTAAAAATTCATAACTTTTTTATTTATTGATTTAAAAAAATTTTTTTTTAGAATAAGTAAAGGACCCCTTCCGAAGCAAGCATGAGCCGTATTAGCCCTAAGGAACGTACCCTCATTTAGAAAACATTATTTTTGCTTAAAAAACTCAAAACAGTGTAAAAAACAATACTTTAGTTTTTGTAAATTTTAAGAAGTGTTTTTCGGCTAAAATTTGTTTTGTTTATTTCAAAAAATCTCGGAAGGGTCAGTCTACACACACATAAAGTTTGGTGAGTTTAACTTTTATTTTGTGGAAGTTATTCAAATTCAAGTTATTCAAATTTAAAGATAGGACCCTTATTTTGGCCCACCCTGTATATATATATAGTCTCGGAAGTTCTTTTAACCTTCAAAACTGAGAAAAAAAGAAAAAAAATTTTCGTTGAAAGATTTTAGTCTAGTAAGTCAATCAATCTACTGCAATCACTATTTTAGTTAACTTCCAAGAATTTACTCTAATATAAATATATTTTAATATATGTTTTTTTTTTATATAAGGGATCATCAGTTGTTTACCATGAACACTGTTTCGGGATTTTAAAAACAAAACAGTATTTCTTTATCATGGCATCCCAGCAGTGTTGATCAGACACCACCTCCCTATTTAATAATTATTTTTTAATTTAAAAAGTTTACAAATATTTGATTTAGTTTTGCCTCCAGATTTGTTTTTCTAAAGTTTTAAAACATAGTTTCTCCTTACCTGTGTTGTTCCTTTCAAAGTGAGTATTTGCTATTTTACAAAACATCTATTTTATAGAGTTAGATGATTCCATTATAATAACCCCCCCCTTTTTCCCCATGGTTTTTTTCTTTGTCTACAAATGTTTTAAAATTAAAAATATATACTTATAAAAATATTTCATATATACATATACATATATATATATATATATATATATATATATATATATATATATATATATATATATATATATATATATATATATATATATATATATATATATATATATACATTTTTATTTATTTATTTCATCATGGACTATTTACATATGTTATACATTTTTTAGTAGAGTTTTGGATTTCTTTTATCAATTTCTTTTGATTTATTTCATATAATTTAAAAGCGTCAGGATAGCGTGTTATTGCCTTATTTAATTGTCTAAATATTTTATTTTTATCTCCACCTTGTTTAAGCATTCTTATTACTAATGAAGTGACTGGAGGTATAAAATCCATTAACCTTAAAGTAACGCGGGCTATTCTTAGAAATTCGGACATTATACTCCCATAAAATATATACATAGGACAGGTACTACTTTTATGCGGCATACGAACGATATAAAAGGGAAAAGAATTTCTTTTATCAAACATTTTATAAATAAATCTACCATCCTCAATTTTTATATCTAAATCTAGAAAGGTAGCATGTATTCCTGTATGTTCACAATTTAATTTTAATTCCCTAGGATATATTAAATGGTTTGTATTTTCAAACTCCTCTCTATCATTTATACAGACCAGGTCATCAATAAACCTCCTGCAACCGTGGTAACTATAAGTTCTAGATATATCATTTTTTTTTTATTAATGATGACATATATATGTATTCATATCTATGTAAATAGAGATTTTCCCAAAAGGGGGCTGGGTCCAAACCCATAGGAATACCTATTGTTTGTATTAGTGTTTTATTTCCTATTTTAAAATAACTTTCTTTAATCAGGTGACTTATAAGTATTTTAAGGCCATTTTTTGAAGTTTTACTGTTTTTAGTCTTACACCAAAAGGCTTTAGATTTTGAAAAATCTATGTATTTACCTTTACCTCCGGCAAAAGCTAAATCTATAATGTTACCTAATTCTTTAATTAGTTCATTATGTGGTATTTTTGTATATAAGGTACTAAAATCATATGTAGAAATTGATTTTGCCTTTTTACGGGAATTTATATGATCTAGTTTTTCTTTTATTGGATATGAATTATTTACTACCCAAAATAGATTTATATTACCATAAAACTTTCTTTTATTATGAAAATTATTTATCTGATTAATTATTAATTTAAACACATTTGATATAGCCTTACTCAAGGGTTTAGTAATACACATTTTGGAGGCAACAATAAAACGGGCCCCAACTGTTTTTTTATGCATTTTAGGTATCCAATACATACATGGAAGTTTATTATTTTTCTCATCTAATTTTAGTCCCAATTTTTCACACATAATGGTGTTATTTAGAATAATACTTTCTTTTTCACAATTACTTACTTTATAAGTATCTGATTCTATACCTATAATTCCTACTTCTGACAACAAGCGTTGTATGTAATATTTTTTACATATGAAAGTTTTATATATATATATATATATATATATATATATATATATATATATCAAAGCTGGCGTTCGAGTGCGGAATAAATGCACGTGTGGTTAGGAAAAGATCGATCTAAAGAAATGTCTTCTAAAGTAAATTTTCTGGGTTTTTTTATCCGTTACTGTTTTTTTTTCTTCTGACGAATCATTGTCATAAAAGATTCAAGATATGCTTCATTATCTGGACAAATGGAGAAATAGCTGTAAAAATGAAGCACTTCACAGTGAATAAATATATAGTCGCTGGAATCTGCTTTTCTCTAGTCTCTTTTTCTCTTTCTCTCTCTCTCCATTTCTTTCTCTCTCTCTCTCTCTCTCTCTCTCTCTCTCTCTCTCTATATATATATATATATATATATATATATATATATATATATATATATATTATTGATTTTTTTTCAACATAACCTGACATACTATACGGCCCCCGTCGTGATCGACTTTTTTGTAGGATTTATACTGATTATAGTCTTACATCGACCAGTGACACGGTTGAGCACTCTAGGAAATAAATCTTCGACTATATCAGTAAAATCACCCGGAGAAAAACAAGAACTAAACTATTCTACAAAAAAACATTCTGACACCCAACAACACGTCCTACCTGAAGACCTTTATAAATAAGATGGAAAACGTTTAACAACGTATGAAATGGAAATACCATACTGCTACCTCTACGGAAGACACGAGCTCCACAAATTACTATAGCCTTAGATCTAGTAAGTACTGTCAAAAAAGTCGACGAAATGGACGCCTTTGAAAGAGACTTGCTCGATATAACCCTAACCCGATCCGATTCACACGACAAAATAAGTTTTTTTTAAAGAAACATATCTTCTGACCTAAAAAACCTTAAATCAAATGACCACACATTGATATTCGCAGATAAAACCAGAAACCTTTATCAAGTGAAAAGTGACAAATATAAACAACTAGCAATAGACAGCATCACCAAACATATCAATTAGCATCAATGAAGAAGCAATAAAATTAGCAGCCAGATTTAAAATTGACTACAGAGCCAACCAATTGACCCCAAAAGAGACCTTTCTTACCTTAAAAGACCACAAACGCAATTTTAGTAGTAGACTCACATGCAGACTCATACATCCAGCCAAAAGCGAAGTGGGGTTAGTTAATAAACACATAGTTACACATATATATATAAACATATTAAAAACCACGCAGACCTTCGACTTTCGACCAATTCCCAAACGACCATCGATTGGTTCTAAAACCATTCCTAATTAAGAACAATGTCGATTCACACAATTCTACATTAGAGGCTTCTACCCCTCCATCAACAGGGAAGTTCTCAACAAAGCCTTATTTTTCGCCAAAACCTTTGTAGAAATCAACGATCTAAAAATAGACATCATCCTCCATGCAAAAAACTCCCTCTTTTTCTTCTTAGAACATGGGTTAAAAAATCCAACTCTGAGGACCCATTTGATGCACCAATGGGAGCCTACGACAGTGTGGATATACGCGATCTGATTGGACTATTCATTCTACACTCTCTACAAACGAAATTACCTAACCAAGAGTTCGGATCTACCGAGACGACGGTCTATGCCTATCCCACAACAATAATGGGCAAGAACTCGACAGATTTAGAAAGCAATTGACAGCATTCCCCAAAGAGCTTGGATCTAATATCACCATTAACACCAATCTTACTAGCGTAGATTTCTTAGACACAACTCTTGACCTAGCCAAAAATTGCAGTAGACGATACCACAAACCCTCCGAATAGCTCAACACCAAATCTTGCCACTCCCTCTTATATTAAAGAACCTTGTACCCAACATAAGCAAGAGAATCCCCCACCTTTCATCCAACCCCGAGATTTTCTAGTAAGCCGCCCCATATTACAACAAAGCCCTCTGCGAAAGCGGTTATTGCGAAGAAATTTCTTATATACCCACCCAATCTACCAGACAGCACAGACACAATAGGTAAAGAAACATTATCTGGTTTACTCCCCCTTATTCCCGCAGTGTATAATATAGCATAGGCAAGCAGTAACTCTAATTAATAGACACACACTGATCACCATCAAATAAGCTTCATAAACATTTTAATAGAAATACGATCAAAACGAGTTATTCTTACTTTCCATCCGTATGATCCATTCTAGCCTCAAAACAAACAGCATCAATCAGTATCCCAACCCCTGCTGCTCATGCAAAAGAGGGGAGGTTTGCTCCTCGAAAGGAGGATGCACAGTCAGTTCCATAGTGTACAAAACCAAAGTCATATCTGGTGTAGATACCAAGAAGGAAGAAATTTACATCGGAATGACTCAAGGAACTTTCAAACAAAGTCTCTACGCTCACAATAACACCTTTAGATATCCAGAAAAAGACCACATCACCACCCTAGCAACCTCTATATGGGAACTCAAGAAGTCCAACACTCCCTATAAAATAGAATGGCGGATCATCGATAAACCAAAGTCCTATAGCCCTTCCTCTAGGAATTGGCCACTATGCACCACTGAAAAATTCAGGAATCTACAGACAATCAATAACCCTTCCATAAATTGTATGAACATTAAAACTAATGTATTCAAAAATGCCCTCACACAAGAAAATCTCTGCTAGCTCAATGGACTAGCAACGAAAATACATACGATATAAATAACCCATAAGACCAATGATCTCCAGGTCAAAGAAAATATGGCATACCCACCCCAATACCATTCCAAAATTTATCATTTTTTATATACTACATAACACCCCCAGATATTGTACATGCTACAACCACAACCACACCTCCTACCAATATCAATATAACCTACACTCACATCCCCTTTTAACCTCAATTATCACAAATATAACATAAATCATTTGATACATCATATATTTTGAAATATCTAACATGATAAATACATGAATCTCACTAATTAACGCCTAGAAATATAACTATCAAACCCCATTAAATTAAAGGAATTATGTATGACTAAGATGTAACCCTCTCCGTCTCATACAGACCTATACTACTCATGAATATTATTAGATAAAGCCAACAGTATAAAACTAAATGCAAGAACCCAACACGAATTCATATTGCAATGATAGTTAATACATTAGATACCCTTTCACTGATAAATATATACCCTCCTTCAACATCCAGCCACCACACAACCATTAATCAACTGAAATATAGCCCCCCATGAATATACTATTTTAAAAATAGAAAACTATAAATAAATAAACACATAAAAAATAAAATAAAACACATAATCGAATAAGATAAAACACTTCAGAAGACACCAACTATAAATAAATAAACAAAAAAACACTTAATGAATCCTACCCAGACCTAATCAATAAGCTGCGCCACACAGTTACCCCTAAAAATAAACACACCTTTGGATCGGTAAAATAGGCAACATCCATCATCAAGATAAAAATCTTATTTTAAATAAGACTTAATTACGATTAAGACCCATATAGTAATATATAATCCTAATCCCGGTGTTTTCTTCAAAAGGGACGCTTCAGCAATGCACCGTTTAACGGTGAATTCAAACGCTATTTCCCTTTGTTTTCGTTTGGAGACACTGAAGATTCCTTATGGACTATAGACGATTTTTAAAATATACTCTTAAACAAATACAAAACTATAAATAAACAAATAATAAATAAATAAAATAAAATACTTAATAAAATAAAATAAAACATCTTTAAAAAATACAAACCTATAAACAAATAAAAACAAATATAATAAAACACTTAATAATTTCCACCCAACAAATATATAACCCTGACACCGGTGCATTCTTAAAACCGACGCTTCAACAATGCACCGTTTAACGGTGGATCCAAACACCATTTCTCCCTGCTGTTTTCGTTTCGAAACGCTGCAGATTCCTTATGGGCTATAGACGATTAAAAAAATTAAAAATGTCAGTCAATCTGGATGAAACCGCGGTACGACGACTCTAAAATATGTAACGTATAGTTTTTAATTATATATATATATATATATATATATATATATATATATATATATATATATATATATAGAGAGAGAGAGAGAGAGAGAGAGAGAGAGAGAGTAATCCAGGTAAAGTAGACATCTACAGGATAAACATCCACAGAATTTAAACCGGGCTTATAAAAAAGTGCTCAATAGTAAATAGAGCTTTTTATATAATTATTTTTATTCATACAAGCATATACAAAAACCGCTACACTGGCATGTAGATGTTATTGATCAATAGTTATTAGAAACTAAGATCTCATCAAGCGGGAAAAAGTCTGATCTTTCACTTAAATGTTATGAAAGCTGAAATATTTCCCAAATTAAAGATCAGACTTTTGTTTCGCTTGATAAGATCTTAGTTTAAAATGTGACAAAAATCGAAGAGAGAGAAATGTGGGGGAAAATATAAGTTTGTGCATGTACTTTCTATTTTTTATAGACCCCCTTTTTCAAGGTAAAAGCTTGACCATTTCTAACATATAACAACAAGGCATATATAAATAGACAATATTAGTCTAGATTCCAGTGACCAAGATTTTAATAATTTTACTGTTCATTATTTTTTTTCAATTCAATACTTCGATGCATTTTGTACGGACCGTTTCGCTCATAGCCGACCAATCGATTTATATATATATATATATATATATATATATATATATATATATATATATATATATATATATATATATATTTTGATTTTATTCCATTATATATATATTTTGATTTTATTCCATTATATATATATTTTGCTCTGAATTTTCATTGAACACTCTCATAAACCCGGTTTCAACTTCCTTCGGATTCATACCCCTGGATATTTGTAACAAGTTATATATATATATATATATATATATATATATATATATATATATATATATATATATATATATATATTGGTACAGAAAAATTAGTACAACATTCGTACCGTCGGTTTCAAGCACGAAAAGTCTTAGCCATCCGGCTCTCTTCAGCTTCTGTTGTCATCTGTTTTGGAAATGTGAAGTCACATGACACTCTCATTGGGACGCGTTATTTGCTCAGTGTGTTGTGTATGTTTGTTTGAATTTAAATTTAGTGTAATGAAACTGTTGAGATTTAAAACCGGAGGAGATTTGGAGAGATATAAGAATATAAAATATAAAATTAAAATAAAAATAACATTAAAAATAAAATACAAAATAAAACATAAAAAATAAAAAATAAAAAAGTTTCTAAGTAATTCCCGTGAGCCAATTTTATGAATTTGTATCATTGGCCGTTACTGTTTTTTTTTTGGTTTGAAGGTGTGCGTTCTAAAAGGAAAAACCATTAATTAATATCGTGTTAAAATTCTTTTAGACAACCCGAAGTGATTTTAATAAAGAAATTGCTGGATCTAAGGGAGGTAACTTTGTTGGAAATATAAAGGTTTGAGGTCGTTTAAATGGATTTGTTAGATTAGTCTAATGATAAATAAATTAAATATTTTTGTGAAAGTTGAAGTTTTTGCTCTTGAAATTTATGTGGATATGGGTTCATGAAGTGTTTATTCGTATTTTTTAATTTGTTTATATTAGTAATAATGGGAAGTAGAGGGGGAGTAGCTAGACTTATGTGAATCGGTCAGTCCAGTTTATGAGTAGTGCTTGTCTCTTGTGGATACATCCCTTAAAGATTTCATCGCGGATATTCAAACAGGCTGTATTCGGATCAATGATGGCCCTTGAAATGTGATATTTTTCAGCGTCACATAGAGGACATCTGTGTATGGCTGGAGAGAAGGATGGTTTTCTCTCAATTACTTTCCATTTGATGGTGAATGGTGTATTTTCTTCTTTAAGTTGCCATATTCGGGTCGCGAGTGCCGTATTTGCTTTATTTTTGTATCTGAAGGAGTTTCTGTGTGCGTATAATCTTTGTTTGTATAATCTTTGTTATATATATATATATATATATAATCCAGGCAGTGTAAACATCCACAGGATAGGAGTCAAAAGAACTTCAACCAGGCTTATGAAAAGTGCTCAATATCAAATAGAGCTTTTATATATATGATTATTTTTATTTATACAGACATGTACAAAATATGCGACACTGGCATGTCGATGTTATCGATCAACAGCTGTTATAAACTGAGATCTCATCAGGAAGAGTTAGAATCCGATCTTTACCACAGATCATATTTGAGAAGACCCGAATATGATCGTAGGTAAGGATAGAATTCTAACTCTTCCTGATGAGATCTCAGTTTATAACAGCTGTTGATCAATAGCATCGACATGCCAGTGTCGCAGATTTGGTACATGTATGTATAAATAAAAATAATCATATATATATATATATATATATATATATATATATATATATATATATATATAGTAGAGAATGGTAGTTTGCTTGAAGCATTGCTGGGTATAGTAGTAGTAAGTTTTTAAAAGGCTGTGGGCAATGCAATTCCGGGTAAGATGCAAGTTGAAAGGAAAGGAACAAAAACAATAACAATAAATCGAATACGATATAAGACTTACTATTTATTTTTCCTTTTTTTTTTTTTTTCTTACATAACAGCAAGAGTGTTTTAAATTAAAAAAATATAAAAACAAATATGTAAAGAAATTGATGAATATATATAGATAAACAATTAAACAAACAATAATACATAGATATGTATATATATATGTATATATGCATTATGTGTATATATGTTGTATATATATACTAATATTGTTATACAGATCTCCACCTAAAAAAAAATTAAAAAAAAAAAAAAAATTAATTATAAAAAAATATTTTTAAAAATCCAGAGTTACTCCCCTTTATCTTATAGTAAATATATCAAGTTAATAAGTTAATTCGTTAATCTAATTTGACGAAACTCACAATTAGTAATTAATAACACTTCTTTAATAGATGATAATCGAAATCGATAAGTAGATAGATCTAGAATATTTAAAATATGAGACTAATTACTTTACTTTATATTATAATTCTTAAATTACGATAGAAAGATAAACAAAATAAAAATACGAAGATAAAACAAAGTAAATATTCAAATATAAAAAAAAAAAAAAATTATATATATATATATTATCAAAACTAACAGTTTATCGAACACCATACACCTAACCAACATTACACAAATATTTTAAACACCAAATCATATATTTAACATAATATTAAAATAAAACTTAATTTAATTTATATTCCCTGTGAAACTGCTTTATTTGCTGCGGTCTATATCTGGCAGCCATTTTGTTTTGTATTATTCTCTACACAGTCGGAGAAGAAAAATATTCTTCTTCTGGTCTAATTATTTTTGACAAAGGGATGTCTTTTCCCGAAATATCAAATAGTGATTTTTAATCACCCGGACATCACACGAACAGCTAAAACACTCTTGCTGTTATGTAAGAAAAAAAAAAAAAAAAAAAAAAGGAAAAATAAATAGTAAGTCTTATATCGTATTCGATTTATTGTTATTGTTTTTGTTCCTTTCCTTTCAACTTGCATCTTACCCGGAATTGCATTGCCCACAGCCTTTAAAAAACTTACTACTACTATATATATATATATATATATATATATATATATATATATATATATATATATATATATATATATATATATATATAACGCAGTTTGTTCTTTTTAGAATTTCATCAAGAAGCAATATGAGAAAATGTTATTTTGCAGCATGGTTCAAATAACTCCGACCGCTACCAATTTTCACCCCACACCTTCCACACTTAACTTATTTTCTCCTACTGCTACCAACTTTTTGGGCCCATAATTTATCTTTTCATAAGCGACCCTTTGGGCTTACATCACGCACAAAAGTTAGCAAGTAAAAAACTTCCCAATAGTGGAAGAGAAGTCAGTCTCTACCAACTTCACTCTATTTCCATGAGACGTTTTCTCTTTATTTTCTGCTCTCTACGTCGATTTATACTTTTTTCTTTCATTTTTCTTTCGAATATCTTCTTTATTATCTTCCGCAAACGTCGTTGATTTTTTAACATCTGGCGTCATTTACTTATATATTTAGACTTAATCTCCCGATAATAAAAGTAGGAAGATTTTCTAATCTTCGCTTATATATATATACTAGCAATAAGCAGTAACCAAACAATCCCTTCCCCTTCTCTCTTCCCAGCATCAGCCATAGTTTATTTAACTAACCCTATCACCCACTTTTTTATGTTTTATCTTTATCCCTTCCCCACTTCTTCATTTGGCCTCGTTTTCAACTAAAAGCTGTCTTATGTAAAAATTAACCGACAATGGAAGTAGTCCCACATCTCTAAATGCAGCCCTAAGACGACTATGGGGCAGATTTTGTCTTTCTTCATGAAATTTCAATGTAATTATGTAATGATTTGAAAATGCTGAATCATTACTTACGGAAATAATTTTTATATCTAATTTAACGTTTGTAAACGTCATTTCTTGTCGAATGGATAAGAAACTAGGAAAGGGTTGTTTTAGTAGTGCTCTGGAGGCATCCTTCATTTTATTTAGCTAGTTACAGTAGCGCTCTGGAGGCTACCTAAAACGGGAGCAATAAATGTAAATGGCAGATAGTAATCCAAAAATGTTCAACATCCTAGATGTTGTGAAGTTGTCCAAGAGTAAATAATAAATAAAGGAAGTCAAGTCGAGGGTTGGTTTAACAAGTGTATTAACAAAGTAAGAAAGTGACTAGCTCTTGGCTAGACAGTTACAAGACTGTGCTTTGTCTTCTGGTGACTCGCACTATTTATAGTGACAACCGGTGTAGTTTCTCCTGTGTAAGAACGGCCGGTGTAACAATTATTATTATTATTTGTAGTAGTAGTAGTAGTAGTAGTAGTAGTAGATAGAGCAGGTGTGTTTAAATGCAGCGTTGCCCAGGAGAAACAAATTCTCTGTCTTTTGTTAACTCGGCGTTGCTCTTGAGTCATAATAATAATCATTCAGTATTCTATTTGGTAAGTGGTATAAGTTGATCCAAAGTGCTAACTATCATAGATAGAGCAAGTGTGTTTAGTTAGCGTTGACCGGGTGTCATCAATACCATAGATAGAGCAATCCTATAGAGAGCAGGTGTTTTTAAACGTCACGTTGCTCTAGAGAAAAAAATTATCTCTACTTTGTTATAATATTGTATACCAGAAAATGGGGTTCTGTATTGCTTGGGAGTCAGTGTTCAATATCCTAGATAGAGCAGGTGTATGTAATAATACAGTAGTACGTTTTCAGTGTGGTATATGCTAGATGGGAAGACAAGTATTCAGCGTTGCCCGGGAATACACTAAAATAAATATAGGCTTCATTATATTATTAAGGAAGAGGGGAAGATAAGAAACTCGGCATTGCTCGGGAATAAATTAAAACAAATATAGATTTCATTATTTGCTGAGGAAGCGGGTGGGGGAGAAACTCAGTGTTGCCCGGTCGTAATAACTTTAAAGCTGAAAGCTCAAATGAATAACTTACATTATTATTATTATTATTATTATTATTATTATTATTATTATTATTATTATTATTGTTATTGTTGTTGTTGTTGTTGTTGTTGTTGTTGTTGTTGGTGGTGGTGGTGGTGTTGGTGTTGGTGTTGGTGTTGGTGTTGGTGTTGTTGTTGTTGTTTTGTTTTTTTTTGTTTTTTTTCCAATACATTAAAACAAGAGAGAGAAATGGGCTAGGCAAAGATGAAAGAGGGGTGGGGGAGAGAGATGTGAAAAAACGTATAGGTAGAGAGATAGAAGTTTTAATATAAAGGTGTTGCCCACAATTTTAACCTCTTCTATTTTGTTTTTATTAAAACTGGGTATATATATATATATATATATATATATATATATATATATATATATATATATATATATATATATATATATATATTATAATATAAAATGAAGTAATAAAATAAGGTGTCAATCAAATTTTATTAGAATTCAAAGTTCAAGCAAAGTATCCTTAAGTCCTTAGCTCATGAGTTTTCAAAGATAATTCTTCTCTTCAGAGGACCATTACCGCAGTTATACTACTACAGGTAATAAAATTACGCTTTGAAAATATATAAAATTATATACACAAATACACAAAAATACATAACATCAAACATATCAACCCAAAAACATACTTTTTGTTGAATCCATACAGTCCATCCAGGTCATACAAATTGAGAAGCATAATCAGGAAAGACATTACTCCAAGTTATAAACAGCAGTCCATATACGTGAAATTGAAGGGGCCGGCAAAGTTATCCAGTCGCGAAATGTGTCCATATTCAATGTTAATGATAAATAAATCAAATAATACAAAAAGTCCAATCAAAGTTCTAAAATCCCGACATGTGCAACCCAAGTCAAATCAAAGTTCGTTGTTTAATTAGAAAACCCGTTAAATCCGAATTAAGCAAAATAAGACTGAATCTCCGTCGCATCTTAATTTAATCCAATAGCTTTTTATTCTTTGTGGATTTTTCTGATGATTTTGTAGTGTTGCAGAGACGATATTGACATAAAAATGTTGTTTGGCTCACGGCAAATGAACCGGACCGTAAAAAATACATCTCACAGAAATGTTATGTTTTTTGGAAATGTGAAAAAAATTTTGTTTTAAAATGAAAACATGGTTATTGGAATATAAAATGAAACTAACTAATATATACGAAAGAAAGGATCATAGTAATCCGACGTAATGGGAAATGAAAAAGGAAAAAAACCAAGACATATTTTTTTATATATTCATCAACGTTTCGTGTTTATTGTAAGACTTCCCCAGGATGATAATTTGAAGGAAAAATGTCATGCAAGTACATCGAAATGTTGTGCTCTCCATCATGTCTACCCAAAATTACGATGTACTTGCATGACATTTTTCCTTCAAATTATCATCCTGTGAAAGTCTTACAATAAACACGAAACGTTGATGAATATATTAAAAATATCTCTTCTTTTTTTCCTTTTTCATTTCTTATGACCAAGATGACGAAGATTTTTTACACTCCTTGGATTATAACATCAAATCGGTCGTACGAAGACTAGAAAAAATGGATCAAAAGCTGAATAAGCAGAAGTTGGCACTCCTGTTTAATCAAACATGTATGACAGAAATAATGCTGCCCAACTTTACAAAGATATATATATATATATATATATATATATATATATATATATATGTTATATTATATATATATATGTTATATTATATATATATATGTTATATTATATATATATATATATATATATATATATATATATATATATATATAATTTCTTTGTATCTCTTAAAGTGTTATTATGATTTTCAAAGGCGAATATATGAATGAACGTGTTAATTATTTTTTTACTATCGTTTTCATATTGTCTTTTTAGGAAGAACAATGGACATCACAAAACTATATCGTCAATGCTAACTCATTTAAAATAAATATTTTCGCAATTTAGTGCTCAGTATTTTATAAGACCCATTAAAATTCCCTTCCGTTTATCGACCCAGCTGTTCACTGCTCACACAAGAACTAAAATCGCCCAGGTTGTAACAACGAAAAAAAATACCTAATTCTTATACCCTAACCGCCACCGGCTTGATTCACGTGATGATTTTCATTTGAGAGATTACAAATTCCACTCGAATAAATCAATCAAAATCAACCAAAAAGATTGGGTGAGGGAGGGGCAAAAGTGGTGAAACGGACACCGGAACGGACTGACGACTCGGCGAGCTGTTTTTGAACCCTGTCAGATTCATAATACCACTTTCACTATATATATTAGTAAGCTTCATGTGGTCCCTCATGTGAGTACTCGATTCTAATAAAAGAACTGGGGGAAATAAATCCCCTCCCCACAAAGAATGAAGCTGGTCAGAAAATCGTAAAAAGTTGACTTGTAGCAGACTGAAATAGGATCTATTTCTTCTCGTCCCCTGTGAGCAAATTGGTCATACGCTGACCAATCGGCTTGCAGGGCGTATTGATATCAACTTTCCCCTCATGGACTATTTTCTACCACCTGGTCAGTTGAAGATTTCAGCAGAGAGAAATCGGCCAGCAACGAAGAAACATCTCTCTCCTGCCTTTTCCCTGCATCGCTCCAGCAGCAGCCATCTCCACTGGGAATATATTTGCGGACGACCTGGTAGCCTCTTTTCTTCACTGGGACACAGTTCCAACCCTCTGTTAAATAAACCTTTTTTGTTGCCTGTTACTCGTTTGCCTTTTGGCTAAGATCAAAGTGTAGTATCTGTTCCGATGGATACTGCACCCCATAGACTGGTATTGTCTTGGCCCTCGGGACTTGATTTACGCCGGTCAATGGGTCTGTCCTGTGCAGTTCTAGGAGGTCCACCCTCCCAGGCTTTGCCTTCCCTCTTTAGGGAGGAGTAAGTTTATTGCTTACTACCTGAGGCGCCCCTACCGGGGAATGCCGATGGGGCTGCCCAGGCAATTTTTAATGGCCAGAGTGCTCACTTCTCGGGCGCTGGCTTTTCAAACCCCACTTTCCCGACCCGACCTTAAGTCGCATCTTACTTGTGGGAGTAAGATAAAAACTGGCCTTGTGCCTAACTCCTGGAGAGGAGTAAATCAATACTCGTTTGTTGTTCGTTCAATTCATTTCGTGCGATAAATGTAAGGAAGGGACCAACACCCCCTTCTATTACAGGCCCAACTTGAAATACATGCACAGCGAGAATCCGTCTTTCTACCACAACGGAACAAAAAACTTCCTCCGTGTGTCTTGCGCCAGGCGTACCTTCCTTCAACAGAGCTTCTTTCTAAAGGCTTCACATTTGCAGAACTCATTGCCACGAGGCTGCTTCCTTGCAGATTACAATATAGTCGTTTTCAAATCAAATGCCAACAAATACGTGTCATAACCGTCGCCATAAGTAATCAAACTGAATTCATTTCAATAATCATTTTAAATCCTCTTATAATATTCTTCATCGTTCAACTAGGAATTATTTCATCTCGTTAACCCTTATTCTTGATAAGAAGTGACTCATTAGTATAAAAAGACATGATGGTTTTACTTGGCTGTATTTGTTTTTTTGTTTTGTTTTTTAGACCTTCATTTCAAATCTGGAAAATGCTTAAAATTTAAGGCTTAAGCTTAATGCGTCTTAAAACGAAATTGAAATTCAGGGAATCTTGCTTAATTGGTGTCTACGGAGCATATTCAGTGCAAATCTGAAATATTTAAATTTTCAAATGAAAGTTGTGCCCATATTATGCCCTCGTAAACCCCTTTAAAATACTCCAAAGAAACTTAAATTTGGGGAATATTTATTTATTAGTACCTATTTTTAAAATTGTTTTTAAAATCGGAGATATTTAAATCTTCCAGATCGCAATTGAAAAGTAAAACAATGTTAATTACCCAATCTTAAGGTTTCCTGCGCGATTTATCGAAAAAAAAGTAAAATATTTATTTCTATTTTTCTTCATATCTAATATAATAAAGTAAGTACTTCTTCATATTTTCTTCTATTTTATGTTTGTATTACCCCGAGCAACGCCGGGTAGCCTTGCTAGTATCTAATATAATAAAGTAAGTACTCCCTCATATTGTTCGTGTGTTATTTAAACTATGGTATGACGGAAAAGTCAAGTCATGCTTATTAGTGCGGAAAATGGGAAAAAATATTTTACTTTGAAAATCGAATTTTATACCAAAAGACTGAGTTTAAAATACATTTTATTTATTTTAACAAAAATAACACATTGTTAATGGTTTTTCAAATATTCAAAAAAAATATTATCATACGAAAACGTGTTTACATCTATCCTTTTTTATACAATATTTCACCCCAAACTAGGCAGGCCGCCACTGTAGACGTAAGGGGTTACTGAGAATTAGGGTGTAGGTTTTGGGTGTCACCCCAAGTTGGGAGCAGTGTAGCGAGATGTCTGTTTATATTAGTTTTAAACCTCTGCATGTCGGTACTGTCGGGGAAACACGGACCAGGGAGGGAGTTCCAGAGGCCGGCAGCACGAGGAAAGAAGCTCTTGGAGTAGAAGGCTCTCCGGCATCTGGGGACCTCCACAGTGAATGGATGGGATTTAGCTGATTGTCGAGTTGGTCTAGTGTATTTACGTCGAGGGGGCACCAGAGTAGCCAGTTCATCGGAGCACAATCCATTGAAGTATTTGTAAAACAAGCACAAGGATGCAACATTGCGGCGATGGGACAGGGGCTGGAACTTGGTGGATAGTGAGGGACCTAGTAAGTTGGCGACTCTTTTTTGGACCTTGTCTAAGAGGGAGAGACTAGTGAATGGTGCACCAGCCCAAATGTGGAAACAATACACATGGGCGGATGGTGGCTTTGTAGAGATACAGGATAATGTCAGGTGTGAGGAGTTTACTAGCACGGTAGTGGGAGCCCACCTTCTTTGCTGCAGTCTTGGCAATGTCTTCAATGTATTTGTTCCAATTGATTCCAAACAAGCGGTTCACTGCGCTAATAGGCATGACTTCACTTTTCTTTAGCACCAAAATTACAATAATACCCAGACAATATGAGTAAAAACCGGAAAAATATTTGGCACTTGCGCACTTGACAAAACAGCTGAATTTATTTGTTTTCAATTTTGAAGAGTTACATTCCTGGAGCGCGCTCCTTTTTGGAGGAATCCGTAAAGCCATATATATATATATATATATATATATATATATATATATATATATATATGGGAAGAGAAGGATGAAGGTAATCCGACGTGATGGGAAAATGAAAAAGGAAAACCAAAAAAATGGATGTTTTTTTATGTGTACATCAACGTTTCGTCTTTATTTATAAGACTTCATCAGGATGATAATATAGAGAAAAAATGTCATGCAAGTACAGATACATGTAGGGTAGACATATTGGGAGGAAAAATAAAGTAATGGCCACTACTGGGTGGACGTCCGTATTTGTTGGAGAATAAAAATGAATGTTGAAAAAAATGAGTGGGGATATATATATATAAAACAAAGAGATATCAATATAACTGCTCCTGAACGCTGGAAACGACATAGCTGGATGTACATCCACCCTCGTTGAACTTATACAGCCACGAATAGTGAAAAGAATAAATACGACATGAATCTTTGCCGCATAATAAAAATGAAAAAGATGTAAATCTGAGTACATGTCGCTTCGCTCCTCTTTTAGTGGTACCCTGTTCTCCTTAATTCCAAAACAACACTCACACCTTCGAATGCCGGCATCAAAGTGCCCCGCCCTCTGTAAAAAGAGCTAGAAACGCCACTGCCGGTAAGTGCACGCACAACTCCCCCTCCCCCAACAACCCGCGCCTAAAAAATAAAGCACAGCGAATAGAATTCGCTTATACGAGTAACAGTATAAAAATCAATAGACGAAGATGGCTTCTTGGCGAACGTCCCACCATTTTTGTTTTCATTTATGTACGACTTGTTTCATTCGTCGATAAAACAAACAAAAAAGGGAGAGAGAGGGACATAAAGAGAGAGAGAGAGGGGGGAGAGAAAGAGAGAGAGAGAGAGAGAGAGAGGGGGGGGAGAGAAAGAGACCATATCTGATTAAAATATTGTTTATCGGCGTTTTAAGGTTTGCACACGAATGTTTCAGAATATGTGCAGATAAATAATCAAGCTTTGTATTTATATATATATATACAGGGTGATCGGAAAATCGATGGCATAACATTGGGATTATGTTCTATATGTACTAAACCCCGTTTTGTGTGAACGTTACTTTTGTAATAACACCCCATTACTAGTCCACTTTACTTTGTAGTCCGTTTCTTCCTTTGCGGATTCCAAAATTGTTCAATCGACGAAACTCGGCTGATGATTGTACCGCCTAAATACTAGTCAAGAATACGTCCTCGACAATCAGTTCGAAAGAGACGGGTCATTTCGGTGGCCTTTATCTGTAGGACTGAGGTATTATGTTTTGGGTAGTCTTAGGAGGTCCACCCTCCGAGGCCTTGCCTTCTCTCTTTTGAAAGGGGTTTGTTTATTGCAAATTGCCCGAAGCGCCCCTACCAGGGAATGCCGATGAACTGCCCAGGCTATTGTTATAGGCCAGTCTGGCTCTTCCGCTGGGGCGCTGACTTTCTCCCCTCACCTTCCAGCCTCATGCCACATCTTCCTGTTGTGGGAAGGAAAGAAATAAAGTGGTCTTTGGTTTATGCACATCGTATTTATTTACATTTATTTGGTCTGTTGTATTCCATTAGCTGAAATAAGAAAGGTCAACATTCGCAGGATGCCGACCGGGTCCTCAATGTTGGCTACCAAAGGAACCCCTGCCGATCATGACGTTCAAAGTTTTTTTTTTAAATAACCCTACGGATTTTATATTTGTTTGGTGTCATTTTTAATGGTTTTGTTGGTGTATGTGGCAATACAAGACCCAGCCTTATTTTACCCTTGAACCAGCTGCGTTGATAGTGTTTATCTATCTTATATGTAGAAATAACAGTGCACTGTCACACACGTTGTATGCGTTAGATGTTTGCACTGAAGAATGTTGGGAGGTGACGGTGACGGTGGCTAAGTGGTTAACGATATGGACTGACAACCTGGCTGTGCCAAGTTCGAATCCAGTTGGTTCCATAGAAACACTTATGATGTTGGCAACCTTTACGTAGTCCCTCCTGTAAATATCCGATGTCTTTCTAGAAAAGAATTCAAACTAGAAAGATAGAATCATCTGATTCATACGAACTTAAGGAATAAATGGGGGACATGGATGTACTTCGTCACTCTTTCTTGTGGGTCGAGGGTGACGATCCTCTCCGGATGCCTATCTCTCAAGTTGGCTGGTACACCCGTGATTTTTGTGCCAATCTAGAGTGCTCGTTTTTGCGTTTGATATAGTAATATATTCCTATTTAATGGGGAATATGGGAGATGACAACACTGGTTGTACCGAGTTCGAATCCAGTTTGTTCTACAGAAACAATTTCATTTAGGATGTAGGCAACCTTCACGTGGTCCCTCCTTAAGTAAGCGATGTCTTTCTAGAAAGGATTCTAATTAGAAACCTATGCCAACAATAGAATCATCTGGTTCATAAGAAATGAACGATCAGTATTTGTTTCAATAACCTATATGCACATATAGTACATAATCCCGAAATTATATTATCGATTTACCAAACGCCATGCTGTCTTTCTGCTTTAATTCGCGTTTCAGTGATCTATCCCCCCCCCCCCGCCCTTTTCTCTTGCCTTTTCTCTTATTCAATTTTTTTGTACATGAATAATTACATTTCTGGGAAGATAATTTAATGAAGAAATACATGTCATGAAACAAAAATCGGTTTTGCAATAAAATCAATAAGACGTCTTACGGAATAATATAAAAATGCCTCAGTCTAGAAGGATTTATCCTCTTCTGCCCGACACATGACATATACTACACTTTGAATTATTCATTTGCATGAAAAGATAAACAAATAGTACAAATTAGGCACAAGGCCATCAGAAGTGTGGTAATAGTGAGGTCGTTGGTTAACCTCTGTCTATCCTTTTTATATCCTTGACAGAGTACAAGATCAACTTCGTAATCTAGCGCAGTGGTTCTCAACCAGGGGGGAAATCCTCTGGCATCCTCCCCTGGGTGGGGGATTTCAGGAGGGGGGGGCGGCAGGAGGGGCGGGATTGGCATCACGGATTAGCAGACACAAACTGGATCCAGGGCCACAAAATAAAAAAAAACAGTGTGCATCGCTGATCGTTACTCAAAGGTCATGTTGGATTTTCTCTGCTAGCGTTTGTATTAAATGCTATTATGTTAGTATTAATTAGTATTGTTAATATGAATAAACATTTTGAGTCAGGCAATTTTGAAAGGGGGGGAAATATTATTCTTATACATGATGAAAAGGGTCATGGACTAAGAAAGGTTGAGAACCACTTAGAACAGTGGTTCTCAACCTTTCTTAGTCCAGAGTTTGTAAGGTTCTTGGTTTTCTAGAATCAACCACTGATTTAAGATGTGAGTATAAGAAAAAAATCCAAAAGACTAAAATCCAGCGATCTTGGTGGCTATTAAATTGGATTTTGACATCTAATCCGTTTTTCTGAAAACGTATCTACACCCATCATCCGCAAAATGTGATGAAGCCCCAATCCTGTTGAGAACACATAAGCTAATGGTATGTCATCTCGGCAAAATAATATATAGAATTATAAATGATACTTACATGAGTAAAATTTTATTAAAAATAAACGGAATCTCTATAATAGCTTGCCTTTTTTTAATTATTAATTGGTCACCACTTATCAAGGCCAAGCGTCACTCGAGGATAAGAGGCTACTACAAAGAAGGTGGGCTCCCTCTCATGCGCGAGAAAAAATACTCACACCTGACAGTATCCTATATCTTTTCTTTTTATATATTTTTATATATATATAATTGACACCACAGATCAGCAGACACAAACTGGATCCAGGGCCACAAAAAACACAGTGTGCATCGCCTATCGCTACTGAAAGCTTATGTTGGATTTTCTCCGCTAGCGTTTGTATTAAATGCTATTATGTTAGTATTAATTAGTATTGTTAGTATTAGTTGTTATTGTTAGTATTAGTTGTTATTGTTAGTATTAGTTATTATTGTTAGTATTAGTTGTTATTGTTAGTATTAGTTATTATTGTTAGTATTAGTTATTATTGTTAGTATTAGTTATTATTGTTAGTATTAGTTGTTATTGTTAGTATGGATGCACATTTTGAGTCAGACATGTTTTTAAGAGGGGAAATATTATTCTGATACATGATGAAAGAGTTCACGGGCTAAAATAGGTTGAGTCTATTTATCTTCCTCCCACAAGGCAAGATGTGACACAAGATCGGGAAAGTGGGAAAAAACCAGCGCTCGAGAATTTGAGCACTCTGGCCATTTCAAAATTGCCTGGACAGCCACGTCGGCATTCCCCGGTAGGGGCGCCTCAGGCGATTAGCAATAAACTAACTCCTTCTCAAAGGGTGAGAAGGCAAAGCCTGGGAAGGTGCACCTCCTAGAACTGCACAGGACAGACAACCGATAGACCGGCGTAAATCCAGACCCGAAGGCCCGGACAATACCGGTTTATTGGGCGGGGTAAAAAGGTTGCTAACAACTGATCTGCGGGAGATTATCTATCACCTTCCCTGCAACCTCTCTCTCATAGAAGAGGTGTTGCTAGTCTTTCCCATGGCTTCAAGGTCTGATTCTCCTTGCAAAAACCTTTTCAACAGGAACTCGTCTCCTTACCAACACCGCAAAGCACATTTCCTTTCTTTCTCCGTGTAGCTAAAATCAAACGGAACTTTCATAAGCAGAGTTTCTTTCAAAGAACTTCCTACCTGTGAAACACGTTACCGTGGGAACGTTTCCCTACAGACTACGACATGATTGTTTTCAAGTCCAATGTCAACAAATATCTGTCGACTCGCCCTTTGAATTGATCATAGTTCTCAATCCTTTCATGCTATTGACAATCTCATTAGACCTTATCCTCAAGTGGCTTTTAGCTTTCATAAGTTGTGATCCATTAGTATAAAAAAAATCCAACTAGACGCATTTTGACCCATTCATACAAGCATTGCTGCTTTTATTTTTGTTTCATAATTTGTCCATAATTTTAACTTCAGCAATCACCACAATACCACATTTACTCTATAAACTACCGTACTTAAAATATCCCTCATGATTTAAAATGAGTTTTATTTACAAAACCTATTTACAATTTCATATACAACACTTTGATCCTAGCTCGAAGACCAAGTAGTTAGACGTTTAGTTTACGCTAGGAATTCACCCATAACTTGAGAAAGGAAATATAGATCCATACCTTTCCCAAGAATATTAGTTAAAGTGATGCAATCGCCTCGATGGAATTCGAACCCAGCATGCCCAGCCCACAGGATGTAGTGGGGAAAGTGCAATACTATTTCATTGTAGTTAATGCAAATTAAAGATCAAGGGGAGGTAATTTGATACTTAATAATAATAATTAATTATTGATTTAATATCAAGCAGTCTAAACACTTATGACCTATTTTATCCCAGTCACCACAGCATCAGCAAGTTTAAATGGCAAAAGGAGAGTAGAAAGTGGACCTTGGGTTTACTTTCGACAGCCTTGTAACACTTGCTGCCCTTATTTTGTCCTTTAGTCCTCACATTCCATGAGCAATGTTTCTGGCAAAGGGGGGAGAATTGCCGTTTTCTGGGTCAGAATCTATTCATCTAATACGTATTATTATTATTATTATTTACTCACTAGGAGTTATCACACTGGTCATCGTCAGTGGTCACCCACTGCCGACAACCTGTGGTATTCCCTGGAGTCTGAGTGACAACAAGTCTCCTCAGGCCTCCAGTATGCTCCACCTCTTTTCGTTCATCACCGCTGATGACCTTGCGGTAATCGCAACAGCCACCTACCAACGATTTCCCGCTGATAAGGGCCATTGGTCCCCTCTGGGGCCCGAGTGGCAACAAGCCTTCCCAAGGTCCCAGAGCTGTCCGCGCTCTTCCAGTGGAGGTCTGGTTTTGCGCTTTCCCTCCTCGACCCTCTGTCCATAATTTTCGTGGCGTCAGCCTATGCTTGCACCTCTCTCGTGCGGTTGTATTTTCCCCGGTTCTGTTGTTTTGTGCTTCCATGTGTTTGTTCTCCATTCGTTGCTTATGTGGGTTGGTTTCCGCATTCGAGGACATTTCTCAGGATTGTAGCTGTTTTGATCATTACTGTCCTTTGTATGGTCTCAGTTATCCCTTTGATTCCTATTTCTCCTAGTCTTTTCTCCATGTTTTTGGGGACTGTTCCTAGTGCTCCTATGATTATTGGTGTTATACTGACTTTCTTCATGTTCCATATTCCTTTCAATTCTCTGGCAAGTTCAGTATATTTGCTTCTCTTTTCCGTCTCTTTGATCTTCACTCTGTGGTCTGCTGGAACGGCAAAGTCCACGATTTTGCAGGATTTTTCTTTCTTGTTGATTATTATCATATCCGGTCTCCTTGCTGTTATGGGTTTGTCTGTTTGTACATTCATATCCCATATTATTTTGTGTTTTTCGTTTTCTAGTACAGTTTCTGGTTTGTGTTTGTACCGTTTTCTTGCATATTCGAAATTCAGTTGTTTGCACATTTCCCGGTGTACTTCTTTCCCCATGCTGTCATGTCTGTTCTTGTATTCCCTTTGTGCTAGCTTGCTGCATTCACTTATTGTATGATTTATCGTTTCGTCTCTTTGTCCACACAATCTGCATTTGCTGTTTTCCTGGGTTTTATCTATCTTTGCTTTAATAAAGTTTGTACAGCCCATGTGTTTATCCCTTTTACTAGGTTTCTGCTATATAGTTTAGTTTCTAAGAGTTTCCTTGTTCTTCGTAGATATTCTTTTCCAATCTTCTCTTTCATTTCTGTATATTTGATTGTGTCTGCTTCCAGAACTCCCAGGTATTTGTAACTATCTTGTTCTCCTAGCGCCCTCATCTCCTCTTGGTTGGGGAGTTCTATATCTTCTGTCTTTTCCAGTTTTCCTCTTTTGATCTCTAGCAGTGCACATTTTTCTATTCCAAACTCCATTTGAATATCCTGGCTGAATATCCTGGTTATGTTTATCAGCTTTTCCAGTTCTGTTTTGTTTTTTGCAAACAGTTTAAGGTCATCCATGTACATCAGGTGGTTTATTCTTTGTTCTGTATCCGTAAACCTGTATCCGGCATCACACTTTCTGAGTATGTAGTTGAGTGGCATCATGGCTATTATAAACAGTAGTGGTGATAGAGAGTCTCCTTGAAAAATGCCTCACTGTATTTTTATCTCAAACAGGTATTGTCCTCCGGCTGTCAGTTTTAGTCTCCATGTTTCCATTGCTTTCTGGATGAGATTAATAATCCTGTCTGGTATCTTGTATATTTTTAAGCATTCAATTATCCATGTTTGGGGGATTCTGTCGTAGGCTTTCTTGTAGTCAATCCATGCGATGGTTATGTTCTTTTGTCTGCTCTTCACCTCCTTCAGAGTCTTTTGATCAATGTATAGTAGATCATGTGCACCTCTTTGTCCTTTCCGGCATCCTTTTTGTTCCTCGGGGAGCAGTCCACGTTTGTCCAGGGATTGGTAGATTTGTTCTCTCAGTTTTGCTGTGAGAATTTTCCACATTATTGGTAGACATGTTATCGGTCTGTAGTTGCTGAGGGTCGTTCCCTTTTTGGGGTCTTTTTGTATTAGTGTTGTTCTTCCTTCCGTCATCCATTCTGGTATGTCTGTTTTGCGGATACATCCGCTCAGTTTCTGCGCTATTCTTTCATGCAGGGTCGTGAATTTTTTAAACCAGTATGCATGTATTCCATCGTGGCCTGGTGCTCTCCAGTTTGCCATTTTTCTTAGGGTTTTCTTGATCGTTTCTTTGTTGATTTCTGTTTCGGTTCCTTCTTCGATTTCTTGCAGTTCATCTTTCATGTTTTTCAACCATTGGGCATTCTTGTTGTGCTTTTTTGGTTCTTCCCATATCTTGCTCCAGAATTGTTTTGTTTCTGTTGGGTTCGGTTGCTCTGTCGTTGTTTTTTCTCCATTTACGTTTTTGTAAAACTGGCTTTCATTGTTTTCAAAGGTCCTGTTCTGTTTGCTCTGTTCTGATTTGTACCTGTATCGTCTCAGTCTTCCTTCTATTGCTGCTATCCTTTGTTTTATTTCTTCATGTTTCTCATTTAGTTTTTCCTTGCGTTTCTGATTTTTGCTTCTTAATCGTTTCATGTCCTCCTTCCTTCTGTTCACGGTTTTAGCTTCTTTCCGAAGTTTGGTGATCTGGGTTTCCAGTCTGATTTCCCATCCAGGTTTTGTCGGTCCTCTCTTTTGTCCATTCTCTTCGTTTCTTAGTTTCATACTTACCGATTTTGCCCCTGCATATATCAGGTTGTTTAGGTCTGTAATAGTTTCTGTTGGGATGTGTGTGAGGAGTCTGTTTACTCTTTCTGTTTCTGCTTTTAACTTCTTCGCTACTTCATTCCTGAGAGATGGGAGTTTTGTTTTGTTTTCTAACATGTATCATCTTATGTTCTCCACTTCACTTGCTTCTTTTTCGTTGAGTTCTATCTCAGCAGGTTCTGTGGTTCCGCAGTCTTCTATCTCCCCTGGTTCTGTGATTCCGTAGTTTTCAATCTCTTCAGTTTCAGTGTGTATGTTTTGCCTGTCCTCTTCCTGTGGTCTCTCCTTTGGTGGTGTTTCTTGCTCCGTTTCGCCATTAGCCTTCTGTCTGATTTCCGTCAGTTCCATCTCCGAGAACCATCCTCGCTTGAGGATCTGTCTTGCTTGATCTGCTATCCTTTGTTCCGTTGTATGTGGGTCACTAGCAATGTCCCAGAGATGTTTCATTCGTTTTCGGTAGCCTCTTTCTATAGGGTAGCGGCTTTTATAGTAGAACTCCATCACCAGTCTGTTCTCTTTCATGGTCCATTTCTTTCTGTATCTTTCCAGTTTGCTGTTTTCGCTCTGGTTTACTTGTCTCTGGTCTGTGTCCTTGTAATACCTGGAATCAGAGAGGTTACTTACCTGGTTCTTGTCCGTTGTCTTGTTTCTGAAATGAGAAGGGCCAACATTCGCAGGATGCGGACCGGGTCCCCCATGTTGGCCATCGAGGGAGCACCTGCCCATCATGACACTCAGATCTTTCTTCTGAGTCCCACGGCGTTTATTTGTGTTTATAGACATTTATCATGGTTTAGTGTTTGTGGCAACACCAGGCCCAGGCTTAGTTTACCTGTGATCCTGTCACAGGGATAGTGTTTCTCTCATTTTCATGAGGTTCAAGGTGCACTATCACACATACATAAAGAAACATTTACGAAAAAAAAAAAAAAAAAAAAAAGAATTGATAAATAAATAAATAAAAAATAAATAAATAAATAATAATAATGAATAATTGATAAATAAATAAAAATAAATAAATAAATAAAAAAGATAATAATTATATATATATATATATATATATATATATATATATATATATATATACACACATACACATATACATATACACACCAGGCACGTGCAAAAATGGCCGCCTCTTGTGTTTGAAAGATAAAAGCCGAAACGTAATCTTTAAAAAAAAAACAAAAAAAAACAACAACAAAAAAATGCATATTTACGTGTGAAAAATAAATAAATTATGTAATCACGGCGGCTGAAAACCCCAAAAATGCAGTGAATTTTGAACTTTGGGAAAATTACTTGTAAAAATCCCTTGAAAGATAAATATAAGTTTTTGGGAACTATTTCAAAGATAATTATTAAATTAAAGTCATAAGATATTGAGTTTAAAAAAAAAAAAAAAAATCCCACATTTTACTAAAAGTTAGGAAAATTATACTCCCAAAAGTCATAAATGAGTAAAATCCGGCGTCACATAATCGGCAAACAACTTTGTTTACCAAATCGCTATGCAAAATATATGGAAGAAAAAAAAATGTTATAATTTATCATTTTTAACTTTATATATAAAAATGGTTTTGTAATAATTTATAGAAGTTGAAAAATTATTATCCATTAATTTCTTTATTTTTTTTAACGCTACAAACAAATTTAAGTGCCCTTATTTTGTTATAATAAAAAGGGAAATGCTTATTTAATTAAAATATTTGTGAGTGTACGCAATTAACATCTTATTTTATTTTTAACAAAAGAGGTTCATATTAAACTTGGTATTAGTTTTTAATTATTGATGACATCTGTTTACCAATTTTTTTCTTAGAATTTGAAATAAAACTTTTAAATGTTGAAAATTATTTTTACGTTACGAACTGCGTCAATTTTATCATTTTTTTTTTACATGATTTAAAACTTTAGTTACTCGATTTATTCTTAACGTGTCGTAACGATAAATTACATTGATTCTTTTTAAAATAAAGTGTATTTTTTATTTTAAGTGTGAAAAAGTAAATTAAAGTTAATGACTACACTGACAATTTATACATTGAAAAAAAGAAAAAAAAAAAAATTGCGCTGATGATACACGTTCATGTATGAAAAGGAAAATATATAATTATGTCGCATTTTTTATTTTCCCAGAAATTCTAATCATTAAAATCACATGAAATATTTTTTGCAATTATATTATTTTTTTTTTGTGAAAATATTGATTAAACAATAATATCGCTAATTACAAAAATTAATTTTTCTTCGAGTTATAGTGATTTTGTTAACACGGTATTTGGGGGTCTTTTTCGTAATATACAAAATATATATTTTTTAAAATATGTTTTTTAATTGTTAACCTTACAATGCTTTATTTTTATTAAAAAAAAAAAAAAAAAATGATTTTTTATTAATATACAAAATTATAACTTTAGTAAAGGTGTATTTTGTGTTAAAAAATAATATGTTTTCACCAAGATTTAAAAGCAAAAAAAATGGTTTCATTATATTCCGTGATTGTTGATTAATAAATATTGAAAATTTCATAAAATCTGGTTGATTTCCTGAATATTTAAGTGAAGGAAGGGTCAAAATGTTTTTACATTTTGGGAATCGGCCATTGATTTTGCACGTACCTAATACAAACATACATACACACATATATATATACATACACACATACATATATATATATATACATATATATATATATATATATATATATATATATTATATATATATATATATATATATATATATATATATATATGTTACCTAATTACATAGTATAAGTTTTCTAGGATATTCTTAAATAAAAAAAATAAACAAAAGATGATAGATTCCCCTCCTATAATTGTCTAATAAATTGACGCAAAGTTATCAAACATTCAGTCTATATTGAACAAATTACACACATATATATATATATATATATATATATATATATATATATATATATATATATATATATATACACATAAATATTTACAAATGTATATCTACCCAAAATACGTCTTCAATTCATACGCTCGAGACTTGAAATGTTTATCGCCAGCTGAAAAATAACGGTCAATGCTGTTCTCTATCTCTAACGTGACAAGCTTCTTTTTGGAGAGAGAGGGGGGGGGGGTTAATAACGTTCAACTCAAAACGCAAAAAATATTATCTCCCGACCCCGAATTGAAATCTCAGAAGCTTCTTATTAGTTAAAATTAAAATTCACAATAAATATACAATTTGTATATCTACCCAAAATACGTCTTCAATTCATACGTTCGAGACTTGAAATGTTTATCGCCAGCTGAAAAATAACGGTCAATGCTGTTCTCTATCTCTAACGTGACAAGCTTCTTTTTGGAGAGAGGGGGGGGGGGGGTTAATAACGTTCAACTAATAAAACGTAAAAAATATTATCTCCCGACCCCGAATTGAAATCTCAGAAGCTTCTTATTAGTTAAAATTAAAATTCACAATAAATATAACATTTGTATATCTACCCAAAATACGTCTTCAATTCATACGTTCGAGACTTGAAATGTTTATCGCCAGCTGAAAAATAACGGTCAATGCTGTTCTCTATCTCTAACGTGACAAGCTTCTTTTTGGAGAGAGAGGGGGGGGGTTAATAACGTTCAACTCAAAACGTAAAAAATATTATCTCCCGACCCCGAATTGAAATCTCAGAAGCTTCTTATTAGTTAAAATTAAAATTCACAATAAATAGAACATTTGTATATCTACCCAAAATACGTCTTCAATTCATACGCTCGAGACTTGAAATGTTTATCGCCAGCTGAAAAATAACGGTCAATGCTGTTCTCTATCTCTAACGTGACAAGATTCTTTTTGGAGAGAGAGGGGGGGGGGTTAATAACGTTCAACTCAAAACGTAAAAAATATTATCTCCCGACCCCGAATTGAAATCTCAGAAGCTTCTTATTAGTTAAAATTAAAATTCACAATAAATATAACATTTGTATATCTACCCAAAATACGTCTTCAATTCATACGCTCGAGACTTGAAATGTTTATCGCCAGCTGAAAAATAACGGTACATTGCTGTTCTCTATCTCTAACGTGACAAGCTTCTTTTTGGAGAGAGAGGGGGGGGGGTTAATAACGTTCAACTCAAAACGCAAAAAATATTATCTCCCGACCCCGAATTGAAATCTCAGAAGCTTCTTATTAGTTAAAATTAAAATTCACAATAAATATACAAATTGTATATCTACCCAAAATACGTCTTCAATTCATACGTTCGAGACTTGAAATGTTTATCGCCAGCTGAAAAATAACGGTCAATGCTGTTCTCTATCTCTAACGTGACAAGCTTCTTTTTGGAGAGAGGGGGGGGGTTAATAACGTTCGACTCAAAACGTAAAAAATATTATCTCCCGACCCCGAATTGAAATCTCAGAAGCTTCTTATTAGTTAAAATTAAAATTCACAATAAATATAACATTTGTATATCTACCCAAAATACGTCTTCAATTCATACGTTCGAGACTTGAAATGTTTATCGCCAGCTGAAAAATAACGGTCAATGCTGTTCTCTATCTCTAACGTGACAAGCTTCTTTTTGGGAGAGAGAGGGGGGGGGGTTAATAACCTTCAACTCAAAACGCAAAAAATATTATCTCCCGACCCCGAATTGAAATCTCAGAAGCTTCTTATTAGTTAAAATTAAAATTCACAATAAATATACAATTTGTATATCTACCCAAAATACGTCTTCAATTCATACGCTCGAGACTTGAAATGTTTATCGCCAGCTGAAAAATAACGGTCAATGCTGTTCTCTATCTCTAACGTGACAAGCTTCTTTTTGGAGAGAGAGGGGGGGGGTTAATAACGTTCAACTCAAAACACAAAAAATATTATCTCCCGACCCCGAATTGAAATCTCAGAAGCTTCTTATTAGTTAAAATTAAAATTCACAATAAATATACAATTTGTATATCTACCCAAAATACGTCTTCAATTCATACGCTCGAGACTTGAAATGTTTATCGCCAGCTGAAAAATAACGGTCAATGCTGTTCTCTATCTCTAACGTGACAAGCTTCTTTTTTGAGAGAGAGGGGAGGGGGGGTTAATAACGTTCAACTCAAAACACAAAAAATATTATCTCCCGACCCCGAATTGAAATCTCAGAAGCTTCTTATTAGTTAAAATTAAAATTCACAATAAATATACAATTTGTATATCTACCCAAAATACGTCTTCAATTCATACGTTCGAGACTTGAAATGTTTATCGCCAGCTGAAAAATAACGGTCAATGCTGTTCTCTATCTCTAACGTGACAAGCTTCTTTTTGGAGAGAGAGGGGGGGGGTTAATAACGTTCAACTAAAAACACAAAAAATATTATCTCCCGACCCCGAATTGAAATCTCAGAAGCTTCTTATTAGTTAAAATTAAAATTCACAATAAATATACAATTTGTATATCTACCCAAAATACGTCTTCAATTCATACGCTCGAGACTTGAAATGTTTATCGCCAGCTGAAAAATAACGGTCAATGCTGTTCTCTATCTCTAACGTGACAAGCTTCTTTTTGGAGAGAGAGGGGGGGGGTTAATAACGTTCAACTCAAAACGTAAAAAATATTATCTCCCGACCCCGAATTGAAATCTCAGAAGCTTCTTATTAGTTAAAATTTAAATTCACAATAAATATACAATTTGTATATCTACCCAAAATACGTCTTCAATTCATACGTTCGAGACTTGAAATGGTTATCGCCAGCTGAAAAATAACGGTCAATGCTGTTCTCTATCTCTAACGTGACAAGCTTCTTTTTGGAGAGAGAGGGGGGGGGGTAATAACGTTCAACTCAAAACGCAAAAAATATTATCTCCCGACCCCGAATTGAAATCTCAGAAGCTTCTTATTAGTTAAAATTAAAATTCACAATAAATATAACATTTGTATATCTACCCAAAATACGTCTTCAATTCATACGCTTGAGACTTGAAATGTTTATCGCCAGCTGAAAAATAACGGTCAATGCTGTTCTCTATCTCTAACGTGACAAGCTTCTTTTTGGAGAGAGGGGGGGGGGGTTAATAACGTTCAACTCAAAACGTAAAAAATATTATCTCCCGACCCCGAATTGAAATGTCAGAAGCTTCTTATTAGTTAAAATTAAAATTCACAATAAATATACAATTTGTATATCTACCCAAAATACGTCTTCAATTCATACGTTCGAGACTTGAAATGTTTATCGCCAGCTGAAAAATAACGGTCAATGCTGTTCTCTATCTCTAACGTGACAAGCTTCTTTTTGGAGAGAGGGGGGGGGGGGGGGTTAATAACGTTCAACTAAAAACACAAAAAATATTATCTCCCGACCCCGAATTGAAATCTCAGAAGCTTCTTATTAGTTAAAATTTAAATTCACAATAAATATACAATTTGTATATCTACCCAAAATACGTCTTCAATTCATACGCTCGAGACTTGAAGTGTTTATCGCCAGCTGAAAAATAACGGTCAATGCTGTTCTCTATCTCTAACGTGACAAGCTTCTTTTTGGAGAGAGAGGGGGGGGGGGTTAATAACGTTCAACTCAAAACACAAAAAATATTATCTCCCGACCAAGAATTGAAATCTCAGAAGCTTCTTATTAGTTAAAATTAAAATTCACAATAAATATACAATTTGTATATCTACCCAAAATACGTCTTCAATTCATACGCTCGAGACTTGAAATGTTTATCGCCAGCTGAAAAATAACGGTCAATGCTGTTCTCTATCTCTAACGTGACAAGCTTCTTTTTGGAGAGAGAGGGGGGGGGGGTTAATAACGTTCAACTCAAAACACAAAAAATATTATCTCCCGACCCCGAATTGAAATCTCAGAAGCTTCTTATTAGTTAAAATTAAAATTCACAATAAATATACAATTTGTATATCTACCCAAAATACGTCTTCAATTCATACGTTCGAGACTTGAAATGTTTATCGCCAGCTGAAAAATAACGGTCAATGCTGTTCTCTATCTCTAACGTGACAAGCTTCTTTTTGGAGAGAGGGGGGGGGTTAATAACGTTCAACTCAAAACACAAAAAATATTATCTCTCGACCCCGAATTGAAATCTCAGAAGCTTCTTATTAGTTAAAATTAAAATTCACAATAAATATACAATTTGTATATCTACCCAAAATACGTCTTCAATTCATACGCTCGAGACTTGAAATGTTTATCGCCAGCTGAAAAATAACGGTCAATGCTGTTCTCTATCTCTAACGTGACAAGCTTCTTTTTGGAGAGAGAGGGGGGGGGGTTAATAACGTTCAACTCAAAACACGAAAAATATTATCTCCCGACCCCGAATTGAAATCTCAGAAGCTTCTTATTAGTTAAAATTTAAATTCACAATAAATATACAATTTGTATATCTACCCAAAATACGTCTTCAATTCATACGTTCGAGACTTGAAATGGTTATCGCCAGCTGAAAAATAACGGTCAATGCTGTTCTCTATCTCTAACGTGACAAGCTTCTTTTTGGAGAGAGAGGGGGGGGGGTTAATAACGTTCAACTCAAAACGCAAAAAATATTATCTCCCGACCCCGAATTGAAATCTCAGAAGCTTCTTATTAGTTAAAATTAAAATTCACAATAAATATAACATTTGTATATCTACCCAAAATACGTCTTCAATTCATACGCTTGAGACTTGAAATGTTTATCGCCAGCTGAAAAATAACGGTCAATGCTGTTCTCTATCTCTAACGTGACAAGCTTCTTTTTGGAGAGAGGGGGGGGTTAATAACGTCCAACTCAAAACGTAAAAAATATTATCTTCCGACCCCGAATTGAAATCTCAGAAGCTTCTTATTAGTTAAAATTAAAATTCACAATAAATATAACATTTGTATATCTACCCAAAATACGTCTTCAATTCATACGCTCGAGACTTGAAATGTTTATCGCCAGCTGAAAAATAACGGTCAATGCTGTTCTCTATCTCTAACGTGACAAGATTCTTTTTGGAGAGAGGGGGGGGGGTTAATAACGTTCGACTCAAAACGTAAAAAATATTATCTCCCGACCCCGAATTGAAATCTCAGAAGCTTCTTATTAGTTAAAATTAAAATTCACAATAAATATAACATTTGTATATCTACCCAAAATACGTCTTCAATTCATACGCTCGAGACTTGAAATGTTTATCGCCAGCTGAAAAATAACGGTCAATGCTGTTCTCTATCTCTAACGTGACAAGCTTCTTTTTGGAGAGAGGGGGGGGGGGGGGTTAATAACGTTCAACTCAAAACGCAAAAAATATTATCTCCCGACCCCGAATTGAAATCTCAGAAGCTTCTTATTAGTTAAAATTAAAATTCACAATAAATATACAATTTGTATATCTACCCAAAATACGTCTTCAATTCATACGCTCGAGACTTGAAATGTTTATCGCCAGCTGAAAAATAACGGTCAATGCTGTTCTCTATCTCTAACGTGACAAGCTCTTTTTGGAGAGAGGGGGGGGGGTTAATAACGTTCAACTCAAAACGCAAAAAATATTATCTCCCGACCCCGAATTGAAATCTCAGAAGCTTCTTATTAGTTAAAATTAAAATTCACAATAAATATAACATTTGTATATCTACCCAAAATACGTCTTCAATTCATACGCTCGAGATTTGAAAATTATTATTATTATTATTATTATTATTATTATTATTATTATTATTATTATTATTATTATTATTATTATTATTTGTTTTTTATGCCTCCTTGGGCATCTCTCCTTTAACTATCTTCTCAATTCAACTGTTAAAAAAATAAATAAATAAAATATTTAACTCTTAGTACAGTATTGATATCCAGATCAAATTCTGTTAAATATTTTATTTGACAACTCCCAAAAGTGCCCCCTCAATTTCTCCCTCCTACCACTTTCTCTTTGGCTGGTTTTTGACCTTGAAGTAGTATTTTTTTTAGCTCTTTACATCGGGTGGCTTCATGCCTTGTCTGGAGTGATTTCCATTAGAAAATTGAGTTTTATAGGGAAGACAAACAAAAATAAAACGATATAATTAGTTTATACCAGCAGAGCTGCCCGGCATTGGCCGTGTATCTAATATATAAAATAAAGTCGATCTTTTTATCGTTTCTTTGTCAACGATCGCTCGCTGCCTACAACATCAATGTTTGATTCTGGTTCGTTAGTTGTTGTTATGAAGAATTAGATGCAATTCGATTTAATTCGATTTAATTCTTTCCAGAAAATACTTTGACCGTATCGGAATTATTTTCAAATGGCCGCCACATACTTTCTTTTGATGGGAAAAAAATATTTTGGACTAAAACCGGCATAGTTTAAAAATGAAAAGAACAAAAAGAAATGCAAGTAAACACACTTTCGTCAACGCCAGGTAGGGTTAGGGTTAGGGTTAGGGTTAGAGTTAGGGTTAGGGTTAGAGTTAGGGTTAGGGTTAGGGTTAGAGTTAGGGTTAGGGTTAGGGTTAGGGTAGGGTTAGGGTTAGGGTTAGGGTTAGAGTTAGGGTTAGGGTTAGAGTTAGGGTTAGGGTTAGGGTTAGGGTTAGAGTTAGGGTTAGAGTTAGGGTTAGGGTAGGGTTAGGGTTAGGGTTAGGGTTAGAGTTAGGGTTAGGGTTAGGGTTAGAGTTAGGGTTAGGGTTAGGGTTAGAGTTAGGGTTAGGGTTAGGGTTAGAGTTAGGGTTAGGGTTAGGGTTAGAGTTAGGGTTAGGGTTAGGGTTAGAGTTAGGGTTAGGGTTAGGGTTAGGGTAGGGTTAGGGTTAGAGTTAGGGTTAGGGTTAGGGTTAGGGTTAGAGTTAGGGTTAGGGTTAGGGTTAGAGTTAGGGTTAGGGTTAGGGTAGGGTTAGGGTTAGGGTTAGGGTAGGGTTAGGGTTAGGGTTAGATTTAGGGGCAGCTAATTATATCGCGTGGTCCACTTAAAAATGTCCCGCGCTCTCTGCCACGATATTTTGTGTGTCATATACTGAATATAAATATTTGTGATCCAAGTTTTCTTTTATTGTTGTTTGTCGCACCCATGAAAAAACATGCTTTAAAAAGTACACAATGAAAGACCTATTTCCACTTTCCCATTCTTGCATTCTTCCACTCGACTAGTAATCGGGCTACTTTTAACTGGACCAATCTGTATATAAAACAAATAATTCGAGTGTAGAATAAACAAATATCTAATTGTTAAAACTAGAAAAACTTAGCGGAATTTTTTTTTTTACATAATTCCCATCCATTCGCGAGTTCAGGATGAATTATTTCCAGTTTAATTTATTTAATATTTATCTAACAATTTATCCAATAATTTATCTAATTTAATAAATATATTTCACATGTATCATGTTTAAAATAGCATCAGCAATATACACATTCAAAATGAAGAATTCTAAAATATGCTCCTTTTGGTCTACCGTAAGTTTCGAAATGCTACATTGATGTCGCCGTCCGGAAATGAAAAGAAAATCTCACTTTGCCGCCGGATGTCCAACAGACAAGATAGACTTTGGGCACATCATCAGAAAAGAGCCGCGAGAAAATATAAGACTTTGCTTAGCGTTTCTCACGTTCTATACATTTTACTTTTTTTACATGAACAATTTGTGCATTATTATGTGTATGGGAACAATGTATTCTGTAGGTGTAATCTTATGTCTTGCACGCCTCGATTACTGTCTTTTTAATTTGTCGTAGACAAAGTATTGATAAATGAAATGTTTTTATCACCCGCGACTTGTTAAACTGTCTTTTACTTTCAGCACGTGTACGTATTATTAACGTAAAACACGGTGAATTTTAGCAACATTCCAAGAGCGTGCTGAGAACTAATTTAAGTTATCTACTCACGCGTTGATAAACTTGAGGCAATAGAATGTCAAATATTCTAATACTTTATCGCCATATTATCTGTTTATTTCTAATGTTAGTATTACATATTTTGTAATTTGCAAAGATCTTCGCTCATGTAAAGTTGACAGATATAACTCGTTCAAACCAAATCTTACTACGAAGATGCTGAATTAATATATGTTTATTTTTTATCTATATATTCTAAGTTAAGAGTTTTAGCGGAACACACATATAGACAGCCCTTTTATATATATATATATATATATATATATATATATATATATATATATATATATATATATATATATTCTTTGATATAGTTTTAATGGTTGAGAAACTTCCAAGACTATATATATATATATATATATATATATATATATATATATATATATATATATATATATATATATATATATATATATATATATATATATATATAACTCAATAGTAAGAGTTTCTTTGATAAAGTTTACTGAATTATTTTTTGTAAGAAGTGTGATTGAAGAGACAATGAGAATTTACTGCCTTGTAACAGGATTGAACTTCACAGCCTTTCGAATGATCAGATTTTTATGATTAACTCGGTGTACCTACCCGGCGCTGCCTGGGAGTGTTTGTACTTTTATTTTTGTTTCGTATTTCTTTTTAACCTATTCTATTTTGTTTCGGTTGTTTTACTAAAATATTATTTTTATTTTTTAAATAGGATTTTTAAAGTTAAATTAAATTATCACTGTATTATTTGATCATTAAATTATTAATTGAACCAAATTGTTATAAAACTATAACTTATCTTATAACGATAATGTGTTTTGTCAATCTTTATTTATAAAAATTATTGGATGCACCTAGCTTTCAAAACTTTCAATCTTTTAATAGATGAAGAATTGCTAAGAATTCAAAATGCTTCCAAGGAAAGCTATTCTTCGGAAAAAAAATCATTGTAATCTCTCTTTAATTATAATAAACGACTGAATCTAATTGATTTAAAACCAGCGATGTATAAAATAAAAGTGGGTTTCTTTTAATGTTTAAGAATAAACGGTGAGTAAGGAAAAATATCCACTTCAAAAGTTTTCTTAGCCGGAATAAGTATTTTCAAAAGAAAATGAAGCGAAATAAAATTTATTCATATCAATAACTAGTTGAAGAAAGAAACGAAAAATTGGGCTAGTTTAAATAAAGTATTGATATGTCAGACCGATTGCTATTTGGGTCTTACTTTGAAAATTCCGCTAGATAATTTTATATGTTAGATAAACCTGCACCTCTATTTACCCTCTTACCAATTCTTGTTCCATACGCCATTTATTGTCACCAGTTACACCATATTCGGTAGTGATCAGCCGAGCGGTCTAAAAGACGCTTCAAAACAAAACTCGATTTTGAAAAGAAAGAAGCACATTTAAAAGTGAAGCTTCCAATCGGATTATGTCGGGCGGTCGTAAATGCAATAAGTGATTCGAAATTAGAAATGCTAAATGCCAATCTCTCAAGTGAATTTTGACATTTTCGCTTTCCATAATTCGCACGCACGTTCGCATGGAAGTAGAGTCACGGGAAGGCATAGTGTCTACCGACATTTTCGTAAGGGAGGCACCATTTTTTTTTTCTCAGAAGTGCTTGATGGCAATAGTGGCATTTGTGTCACAAGGGACAACGGGGAAAGAGAGAGAGAGAGAGAGAGAGGGGGAGAGAGAGAGGAATAGAGAGAGAGGGAGAAAGAAAGAGGGAAAGAGAGAGATGGGAGAGAGAGAGGGAGAGTAAGAGGAAGAGAGAGAGAGAGAGGGGGGGAGAGAGAGGATGTAAATGAATAAGCACCTGATAAACAGACGGAATTATTGCTGTTTGTGCCAGAAGAAAGTGAAAGACAGAAAAAAGGCCAGTAAACAGTACATAAATATAATTACTGTAAACACTGGTAGTTCGTTTCAAGATGAAACCTGTTAGAAAAGTGAAAGAAATAAAAAAGGGGCCAGTAATCAGAAGATACATATTTTATTTACCTCCTCCTCTCCAGGGGGTTAGACACAAGGTCAGGTGTGGTTTTAAAAAGCCAGCGCACTAGGATTAGTGCCCTCTGGCCTACAAAAAATGTCTGAGCAATCCCGCCAGCATTTCCTGGTAGGGAAGCCTCAGGCGATAGGCAATAAACTAACCCCTTATCAAATAGAAAGTAAAGCCTGGGAGGGTGAACCCCCTGAGACTGGACAGAACCAGAAGCAGGGCCAGAAAGAAACCACAACGGCCCGTCCTCTGTCGGACTGATCGTCGAGGACGTATATTTGACTGGCATGAATTAAAACTTACATCAGGTAAGTATAAGAACGTAAGTATGATTACTGTTAAGACCGGTAGTCCGTTTCAAGACAAAACCTCCTTGGGGTGACACTAAAACGCGACCAGACTCTCTATCTTCAAAATTACCCACTCTATCGCTCTGCATGATAGTCCACGTACGCACTTGATGCCAACAGTGACATTTCTTTCACAAGGGACATCAGAGAGAGAGAGAGAGAGAGGGGGAGAGAGAGAGAGAGAGAGAGAGAGAGTGAAAGAGAAATAGAGAGAGAGAGAGAGAGTGAAAGAGAGAGAGAGAGTGAAAGAGAGAGAGTAAAGTGAAGAGCAGTAAAGAAAAGGGCAGAAAGAATAAGCAATCAGAATATAAATCTGATAACTGATGACCTCGGTAGTCCCTATTTACTTGCCTCCCCACGACGGAGAGTTAGACACAAGGTCGGTTTTTAATGTGGGGAAATAAAGCTCCCGCCAAAGAGGCACTCTGGATTCGGACAAAAATCAAAATTGCCTCAATCTAGAATGATTTCTCTCTCACTGATCGAGGACAGAACAGTTGAAGTGTAGTATCAGAACAGATAGTACACTTTGATCTTAGGCAAAAGGCCAAGACGAAATCTCACTAAAACGCGACCAGCCTCCCTTCCTCCAAAGTCTCTCGCTCTATCGTTCTTCATCTATACTTCTTGTCAGATTCTATCATTCCTTAGTATTTACTTAAACGTCAGTTAAAGTTGCTGATGTCTGAAATGTTAAAAAGAATTCGTAGCCTTAATCTACGTACGTTTAGAACAGGGGCGGACAACCTCCGGCTCGCAGGCCACATCCGGCCCGCGAAGGCGTAGCGTCCGTCCCGCCACCCTGCTATGTTTTATTATTGCAATTCGGCCAGCGGACCTCCCAGTAAAACTCATATCATTTTGTGACATAGAGGTAAAAGTAGGCTTCGATTACGATTTACAGTAGGATGAAAATGTATAAATATCAGCGTGCGATGATGCATGTATATTTCATTTTTCTTTAACTATTAATTTCAAATCCTTGGCCTGAGATTTAAAAAAATAGAAAAAGAGAAAGAGAGAGGCAACGAGGAAACGAGAGACGAGGAAAGGGCATAAAACAGAGAACCTATGTGAGGTGTGTCAAAACGAATGCTGGATCAACTTGCTACTTCCCCCGTCATTATTTTTTTGTGATTCCAAAATAACTCTTCGTCGGCGCCTTTTATAACATTACATACAGAAGTCTCCTGAGAAAAAATATCAGATTTGTAGAGTGTTCAATGCAATTTTTCTACAATTTATTCATGTAAACAAAATATAGTAATTCTGAGATTTCGTTTTTCACTCCGGCCCGCGATCTCCTCCCAAAAGTCTCTGGCCTCCACTCTGAAAAGGTTGCCCGCCCCTGGGCTAGAACGTGCATGGCCGACTCTCGCCAGTTATATGGTGTATGACACACCGCGTACGCACTTTCCCCCAAATTGCAAACGACAGACTAGGCATGTGAAAAAAAATCATTGTCTAGTTCTGTCTTTCTGTCTTGTCTGACACCAGCAGAAACTGTTTGACCGTCGATTTCGATTGAACCGGAGGAGGACTGCTTTCTAAATCAGGATCCCCGAACCTTGCAATGGCCTTCTAAGAGATGTAGTAAATTCGCCAACAACACAGCAATTCAAGGCGAATTTGAACAGGTGCTAGGCTACTGCATCCTCTGTGTAAATTGTTTACCACCCTTTCCTTACATGGCAACTGAAGCCTGCTTGTATCATTTTTTGCCAAATTTATTGAATTAAATTGAATTCTTGTCTTGATGGCAACAATGGCATGTCTGTCACAAGGAAGAACGGGAAGAGAGAAAGAGCGGGGAGATAGAAGCAGAAAGCGAGAGAGAGAGAGAGAGAGAGACAGAAGAAGAGAGACAGAAGGAGTGGGGGGAGAAGAGAAGGATAGTAAAGGGAGTAGCAATGAATAAAGAGAGAGAGAGAGAGAGAGAGGGAGAGAGAGAGAGAGAGAGAGAAATAGAATTATTTATGTTCGTGCTATTCTTATAGCACGAACAGGGAAAGAAAGAAAAAAAGGCCAGCAATCAGAATATAAATATGATTACTGTGAACATCGGTAGTCCGTTTCAAGACAAAACCTCCCTGGAGTAATACTAAAACGCGGCCAAGTTCTCTTTCTCCAAAGTTTCTCAGTATACCGCTCTACACCTATTCTTCTTGTGTGCGATGTCAGCCAGTGAAAAAAAAAATCGTAGTCTTTATATAGCTATGCTTAGAATGTGTATGGCTGACACTCGCAAGTTATACGAGGCCTGGCAGTCCGCGTATGAACTTTTCCCCCCAAATTGCTAATGGCGTTCTAAGCATGCGAAAAAAATCGTTGTCTAGTTTTGATTGGGACGTAAATCGGACAAAGGAAATTGTTTCTGTTAATTGGCTTTTTCAAATACGCTCGGTTGTCCTGTAATCGTCGTGAACATTTCGACCAAACGGCGGGTCGAACAGAATGGCTGCAATTCATCAAGACATAGGTAAGTGGTAGAATGTTCTACAACCACCACCACCACCATCATCATCATCATCAGCAGCAGCAGCAGCAGCGTCGTCGTCGTCGTCGTCGTCGTTGTCATCATCATCAGCAGCAGCAGCAGTAGCAGCGGCAGCAGCATCATCATAATCGTCATCATAATCGTCATCATCATCGTCATCATCATCGTCATCATGATCATCATCATCATCATCAGCAGCAGCAGCAGCAGCAGTAGCATCATCATCATCATCATCATCATCAGCAGCAGCAGCAGCATATTGTTGTTGCTGTTGCTGTTGTTCGTACTTAGCCCAGAGGTCCTTTGGAGTAAGGTATGTCGGTTTATTTGATCCAATAATTGTTATCACTTTATCTATAAAATAAACATGGCGTCTCATGCTGTACGGGGATGCATTTCAAAACAAAGCCCTATGATGAGATCAAACAATTTTTCTCGAGTAGAATTTAATCAGATTGACCCCAAACATGACAATTTATTATGTTACACTTATTGTTGAATCTATACAGTTCGTTCTCATCATAAGTGTACACCTTCTGTCAAAATGGCGAGGAAAAAATTATGCTTCACCAGTGTTCGCACTCACTATTTATCTAAATATATTACTTAAAATATTCATATGAAATAATAGAATTAGATCAGTAATTGAATTTTTGATATATAAATTGTTATCATTTCTGATGACCCAAGCAAATAAAAACACTCACTGTTGACTTTTTATTAAAGAGTAGAAGATCTTATGCGTTACAGTATGGAGGTACACACACACACACACACTCACACACACACACTCACACACACACACACACACACACACACACATATATATATATATATATATATATATATATACAGTGTCGATAACATCGACATGCCAGTGTCGCAGACTTTGTACATGTCTGTATAAATAAAAATAATCATATATATATATATATATATATATATATATATATAGTCTCGGAAGTTTCTCAACCATTAAAACTATAAAAAAAACAAAAAACAAACAAACCTTAAGTCCCAAGTCGTTCAGTGGAAAATCACTCATGTAAGTCAATTTAATTTTTACAGTATATTAGTTTGCATCTAACATTATTTAAGAGATCATCAGTTTTTTACCATGAAAAACTGTTTCGGGAATTTAAAAACAAGACAGTATTTAATTTCATGGCTTCCCAGCAGAGTTGATCAGACCCCACTTCCCTTACCGAGCAGTGGAGAATGTCCCTGTACGGTGAAGCATGCTGATGACGGCTTATAGCCAGTAACGCGCGTCCATGTCTAACTTTTGTGCACGCAAAAATTAATTTGTAAATAAATCATAAAAATCTGTATACAATAGATTGGTTTATAAATAAATTAATTAGATAAATATATATATATATATATATATATATATATATATATATATATATATATATATATATATATATATAGAGAGAGAGAGAGAGAGAGAGAGAGAGAGAGAGATAGAGAGAGAGAGAGAGAGAGGGGGAGAGAGAGAGAGAGAGATTTTTCACTTAGAAGATTGTTTATTCAGTGAAGACCGGGATTAGGCCAATAAAAATAAGATCGATGATACTCGATTGTACCCATATATATATATATATATATATATATATATATATATATATATATATATATATATAAAGTGAAAGAATATCCATTCCAAGACTGATATAATTAATTCTCCAAACAGAACAGTTTGCACCACTTTTATGTCCCATTACGAAGATTAAAATCAAGATATAATGCTATTAAACCTTATGTCAAGAATCCTTATTCCAATTTTGGTAAAAATCCATTACATCATTTTCATTATAGAAAATGTCTAAAATTTAAGGGCTCTTAAGAATAAATTGAGATTCAGGGAATCTTATTTAGTTTGTGTCTAATGACTATGGATCAAATTTAATGCAAATCTGAAATATTTTAATTTTCAAATGGGAAGTTGTGCCCCCTAAAATCCCTTGAAAATATCCCAAAGAAACTGAAATTTAGGGAATATTTATTAATTTATGCCTAATACCTTATATTGTTAAAAAAAAATAATTAAAGTCAGAGATATCTTTTTTTTTTTAATCAGAGGTATCTTAATTATCAGAAATGACTTCGACTTCCATTTTTTTTACTTTAGCATAAAACTAGATGAATCTAAATTGACCACATTACAACACCTTTCGCCTAGTAGATGTGTTCCAAAATTAATAATAATCGGTTAATTAGTTTAGGAGTGAATCCTATACATACCACTTTATAAACTAATGCACACACCTAATTTTATTTAAATAGAGATATAAATATACTAATAAATACATATTGACCTTTATTATAGAGTGGAGAATGCCGAACCCTAATGCATATTTATTATGTAATTTGTTACAAAAATATTCTATCGAAAGAAGAAAATATCTAATTCTTTGGTAGATTAAAAAACCTGTCTTGCCAATAAATTGAAATGAGGATTATACACCAGGTAAATTGGACGCCATCTTAATTCATGTGACAAAATCACCCCGCCCCCTCCGTGCGCACATGCCCGACATCCTCATCTTTAAGCTCAGCAGGTGAAATCTATTTCTCCAGATCGGTTCTATCACGAAACCTTACAGATAACAGTTGACGGAATGTCAGATGTTTCAGAGGTAGTCAGGTGCGATTGAGTACAGATGAGTAATAATACGTGATGAGGAATACCCCCATCCCACTCAAATTCAGGCGAGTAACATGTCAGAGGTCACACAGAATCACGCGGGTGTGTCTTATTAATAAACGATCTCTGCCTACCCGGCATTGCCCGGGATGGAGTGAAATCATTATAGTTTTTAATTTTTATTATTTTGCACATTTTTAAACTACTTAAGGTAGAACAAACTGCCTATTATATTTTTCATTTTAAAGTTATCTCCTCTTGCTGATTTTTCTTTTTAGGTGATTATTAAAGAAAAATTCATATTAGCAGTCGTCTGGGCAGGTCTGAGTATTTAAAAAAAAAAAAGTTTACTTTCTGAGTTGTTGCCTCTGATAACATAAAGTGCTGTCGCTCTCTACATGCGGAGTAAATTGTATAGCAGCTGTGTCAGGAGCGTCATGATATCTGGCAGTGAATTCTGAGCCTTGCCCAGCCCCCTTTCGCCCGTCTGCAGCGCAATGACAGATCCATGATCAAATGAATCTGCAATGTGAAATCTGACAAAACCCAACACATCAAGTAAGAGAATTTTCTGAAAACATTACACTTGCCCAGCAAGGATTAATCGATTATACTGGTATGGTCATGTGAAACGTTTATCCTCCTGGATAAACCGTTGCGGAAGCATGAATTTCCTAAATCGCAGGAAGTTTGGCCGGTCATGGAAAACTTGGAAAAAAGTGATTGAACAAGACCGCACAGAGTGAAATTTGGAGAATTATAACCTGCTGAACAATGAGAAGTAGAGAGTGAGCTTGCATAACATCTGAAAACGTTTTATTCCTGAACAAGGGAAAAGTGACGTGAAATGTATAGAAAAATAAAAATAAATTGTAGCTAGGTACGTGATTGTATTGCTAATAACAACGTACAAAAAATAACAAATAAAAATTGCCTCGTCAGAAGCAAAATTTTATTTATCAGCTTAAATGTTATGTGGGTCTGACTTTGAAAATCCGACAAGATAACTTTATATGTTAGACATTAGAAATGAAAAAATGCGAGTAGACAATAACTGTACGGACACAGTCTGACCGAACTCTGACACTACATTCCTCTCCGCTTTCTTTGTTAAATATTAGGTGAGTAGACTTCCTAGTATCTAAATTGGTTAGTTGAAAATAACAGGAAATGAGAGTTTAGTCGAGGTCAACTTGTTGAACGCGAGATTAGATTTGCTACTCCGTGAGAATTGATAAAAGCGGATGTGACGTCACATGGCTCAAAGAGGGGGTGGGACAGAGAGATTTGAGCAGTTCGTTGGAAGCACGCAACGCATGAACATGAAAATTAAAATGCTCTGATAAGATATGATTAAACTGATTATTTATCTCTCTCTGTTCCTCCCACTCTACTAGTCAGTGATTTCGAACAAAGATCAAGTCCATAAAACTTCTTTGTCTTCCAACAGTTTTGTATTGACTTAATCCTTTTTCGAAGTATGAAATAACTTATTTGCAGTCTGGAAGGATCACATAAATGGCGCTTACAAGAAAAAGCAGCAAACAAGGTATGATTATGGACTTTTATTTATGTATGGCACAAAGTTCAAACGTTAAATTATTTATTCTTGAAAATTCTATACAATTGTCATTCAGTACCGTTTCGGTTTCTAACTCAGCATTGCTAATTTGCAGCAGAAATATCAGCATCGCGCTGTCAACTTCCCAAGATTACTAATAGTGTGGGGGGGGGGGAGAAACACATACAAGAATAGGCTGGATGTGGATGGCTGTTGTCCAGTCATGTATCTGGTGAAAAAGAAGTAAAACGCGTAGATATATACACGCTTTGTATTCCGGAGAAAAGGTTAACTCCTTAACTATATACATAAATTCAAGATCTAAGGTTGAAATATAACATTCTTAGCCGGCGTTAAACTGAAGATGTTTCGGCTACAAACATATACGAAAGGGTTTTACTTCCATTGTTCTCACCACGCCTCTCATCATTTGTACTTCATTAATGTCATTTACTCGTATTCCACTCATCTGAAGGATTCAAGTACAGGTGAAGTGTGCACGGGGAGTAGCAGGCAACGCAACACCATTAGTTTTAGTAGTGTATCTCTCTATATATAAAAGTCAATGTTTGTTTGTGAGTTATAGAAATCTTGGCTCAACCTTTACGGCTACAGGACAGGTGGCCTTTTGGCTAAGATCAAAGTGTAGTATCTGTTCCGATGGATACTGCACCCCATAGACTTGTATTGTCTTGGCCTTCGGGGCTTGATTTACGCCGGTCTATGGGTCTGTCCTGTGCAGTTCTAGGAGGTCCACCCTCCCAAGCTTCGCCTCCCCTCTTTGGGGAGGAGTAAATTTATTGCTTACTGCCTGAGGCGCCCCTACCGGGGAATGCCGACGGGGCTGCCCAGGCAATTTTTAAACCCCACTTTCCCGACCCGACCTTGGGTCACATCTTACTTGTCGGAGTAAGATAAAAACTGGCTTTGTGCCTCACTCCTGGAGAGGAGTAAATCAATACAGGACAGGATATTGAGGAGATTGCAATCCGTATCGATTGTGCTTGCGCAGCCTTCTGCCGTTTCCAAAGTAAATTGTGGTCTCGACAAGAGATAAAACTCTCAACAAAATTGAAGATATATCAAGCACTAATATGCATGCACAATACTGCTGTACAGTAGTGAGACGTGGCCCCTGTGAAAAGATCTTAATGCACTTAGGGTGTTCGACATGTACTACCTTCTTATGCATCCGTCTCTCCGATCAAATCGAAAACCGCACCATCCGTGCAAAGATACAACACCACCAGCATCATAGAAACTCTTTTTAAAAGGAGACTTCGCTGGTTTGGTCACGTTCTTCGACGCCCTGAGGAAGGATTTATCTGCAAGTTGGTAGCCCAAATCGCACCTGCCGACTGGAAGAAACGTAGAGGTGACCAACTGAATACTTGGATTTGAACAGTGAGGACAGACATGGAGCTGGTGGCTGACCTCTGCGTTTTTTTATATTCGATGCTGGAACCGGGAATGGCTGAAGTATGCCACGGACTCAGCTGCCGATCGGCGAGGGTGAACCGCCTTTACGCGAGATGTGGTGAACACATTTGGAGCCGTCTCAACACAATCCGGGTGAATGTCGTTACAGTTATAGAAATCGATGTGTTAATGAAACAAATAAAAACGTTTCAATAAGGGTAAAAGAGTTTACAGAATCTAAGGACAACATTGAAATTTTTTGTTTGATTCTATCTGGGGTCATTAGGGGCAATAATCGGTTAGTTACATAAAATAATTGAAATATATTAGATGGTAAAGAAACGAAATTGATTTTTTAAATAGATTTTCATCGTTTCATGAAACAAAAATAAAATTATACAAAGAATTTCTTAGTGAAGAATGTATTAAAGACGGGTTTAAGCATTTAAGTAATTATTCTTATTAGTATTTTTTAAGATAAAAAATAATCGAATTAAAAACGAATTATTCAGTATTTGCTATAAAACTTTGCCGTTTTACAGCTTCAGGATTTTTTAGATAAAGACTTTGAACACGTTTATATTTTGCTTTATTTTATTTTTACGTAATACTTAACTCGTGCTGACGACGGTAACAAATCGACAGTTTCTGTTGAATTTTAATACACACACATCGCAGGACCTTTTTTTTCAATTAAAACTTTTAACGCGTTCATTTGTTGTTTCATTTTTTTACGTAATACTTTCTACGCAATGACTACGTTAAAAAACCGACTGTTAATGTTGAAATTAAATTCAAACAACTAACAGGATATGTTTCCACATTAAGCCTTCGCACGCGTTTATGTGTGGTTTTATTTTTACTCTTTTTTCAGTTATACTTAACCCGCAATGTTGCCAGTAAGAAATCAACTGCTATGGTTGTTGTGTTTTAGGCACTATTCTCCACCCCGGGCAATGACGGGAACAGTGCTACTATGCATTAAAATTGGGATCATGTTTATGATTTTATTTAAACGGGAGGTCACTTATTCACACTAAAAAAGAGAGAGAAAGGGAAGTTCAAGCATCGAGAAATAAAAACATGGAGAAAGAAAGAATGAGACACCTTATCGAAACTTATGTATACAGCTATTTCACCGTAAACTATTTATATTGACTACTCGAGAAACCTCTATCTATATACGAGTCAGATACGTCCAGAGATGGATTACTGCTGTCACATCTAGGGAGATGTCACTCACAGCATTCTTTCTTCGCAATCTAGTGAGTGTAAACTGGTGCCCAGTATGCGTTCACTGCACAGACCGTGATCGTCCGTTTGTTCTCTTTTCGTTCGAATTCGGTGCTTGATTTCGACACTGGCCGTATTTTCAACCATGTGGTTTCGATCAAACAAAATCACAACTTGTTTAAAACAAATAATAATGTTTTATTTTTAAGTTGCACTGATACTTGGTTTCTTTACCGAATGACAGACTTGCAATCAGCACAAACCCCTCTTCCAACCAAACACAAACAATCCCCCGCTGAAAGTCCCAGGGACCCTTCTGTTTCTTTGACCAAACAGAGGCCCGTTTTGCTAAAATCTATATAGATATCAATTAGACCACATTGCAAGAACACTCAAGATTTATCAGCTGTTAATCCATGGACATAACAATGACTGACCATTGGAACTGACCATCTGGAATGACAGAACTTTTTTAAGAATCTCAAGTGGCTCGCAATCATGGCATGGAACCTCGTATCCAAGAAGACATTATTGTTTCAAATAGCCAGCCAATTTCTTGGGTGGCTTTTTATCTTAGCTAAATATTTTCTCATTGCAGGCCTGCCGTCTGCAGCATACATCTATGCACTCAATAAAACATGCAGCATTGCACATGTTTACGGGAGGATCTCTATGTTGCTAGTCTTTCTCTACTCTATCGTTATTTCCATGGAAGATGCTCGACTAAGCACAAATCTTTGGTTCCCCTCTTATAAGACATTTGCAGCAAGAACTCATATTCTTATCAGAACGGAAAATAAATTTCCTTTCTTCCTTCATGTGCTTAGCGGAATTCTAATGAACAGAGTTTCTATTCAGAATGTTCCTGTTATGGAACACATTACCACGGAACTACTTCCCGCAGACTACAAAATGGGCATCTTCAAATCCAATGTCAACAAATAGTTGTCATAAACTATTCCCATAAGAAATCAAATTTCGCTCACTCAATTCATCGTTTTCAATCCTCGCATAATATTCTTCATAATTCAGCTGATAATACATCCATCTCATTCACTTTTATCTTCGAGTAGCTTTTAGCCTTGATAAGTGGCGACTCGTTAGTTAAAACAATGGTAGGGGATAAAAAAAAATAAAGTGTAGTATCTGTTCCGATGGCTACTGCACCCCATAGACTCGTATTGTCTTGGCCTTCGGGGCTTGATTTACGCCGGTCTATGGGACGGTCCTGTGCAGTTCTAGGAGGTCCACCCTCCCAGGCTTTGCCTCCTCTCTTTGGGGAGGAGTATGTTTATTGCTTACTGCATGAGGCGCCCCTACAGGGGAATGCCGACGGGGCTGCCCAGGCAATTTTTAATGGCCAGAGTGCTCACCTTCTCGGGCGCTGGCTTTTCAAGTCCCACTTTCCCGACCTTGGGTCACATCTTACCTTGTGGGAGTAAGATAAAACTGGCCTTGTGCCTAACCTCCTGGCGAGGAGGTAAATAAAACGGAAACCAAAATGGATCTATGAATTGATGTATAAAGAAGCGAATTTGTCAAAATGGTGAACATGTTTAGGTGAAGCCAATGATTAATTAACAGATTTATTTCAATTCGTTTCTTACGTAGATTTCAATAAGAATTGTTTTTTCTTTTTAATAATTCAAAGGAATGAAATAATTTGGGTTATTTAAATTATTCGGACTCATATACCTTCGGCCTTCTTCATACGAATTCGGGAATCTATACAAGATCTAGAAAGAGTTCAACATAAACACATTATTTATCTCCTTGCAAAGAGATTAGACACGAGGTCAGGTGTTGTTTTGAGAAGCCAGCGCACTAGGATGAGCGCACTCTCGCCTACAAAAAATGCATGAGCAACCCCGCGGCATTTCCCTGTTAGGGGTGTCTTAGCCGATTAGCACTAAACTAGACCCCTCTCAGAGAGAAAGTAAACCCTAGGAGGGTGGACCTGCTAGAACTGAACAGAACTATATATCAGTCCGACAACAATAAAATCATTGTCGGACTGCTTTGTATTCCCGAGTTCGGCAAGACGCACCTGAAGAAGGTCAGAGGTTAGATCGGCCGAATCGTTATGAGAATAACACCCAAGATTAGAATAGTAGTTCGAATGATTCAAATAATCTAACTTATCAATCCTCATGAAAAAAAATCCGAAATATATAAGATTAAATATTAAAAAAACTTAAACAACAAAAAAAGCAGACAAACAGTGCGCTGGATTCCCAAAACAACACCTGACCCAGTGTCTCTAACCTCTTGGGAGGAGATTAATAATATGTGTATGCCGAACTCTTTCTAGATCCCGTTGAACAAATGTGTTCTGTTTCTATTTACTTGGCACGAGGGCAGAGTCAGACACAAGGTCGGTTTTTAATGCGAGGGAAAATCCAGTTCCCCCAAAAGGTGCACTCTAAATCGGGACAAAAATAAAAATTGCACCAGTCTAGAAGAATTTCCCCTTCAATGACAGAGGACAGAAATAATGGCGTGTAGTATCAGAACAGATACTACACTTACTTATGTACTTTGTTATTTGCTTTTAAGTCACGATAATTAATTCTTTGAATGATTCACGCTTTATATACAGAATGTGTGTGTGTGTGTGTGTCTGTGTGTGTGTGTGTGTGTGTGTGTCTGTGTGTGGGTGTGTGTGTGTGTGTCTGTGTGTGTGTGTGTGTGTGTGTGTGTGCATCTGCATGTGTGTTACACGCGCACAGAGTATATTTTGAATTATGTATATTGTCACATGCGCCGGGTATGTCGTGATAATCACTTCCGGTAAATTCTTCAATTTTTGATTATCGACCAAACGTGAAGAGAGCGACGATATTAAGTTATTTTTGTTACATGGACGTGATTGGCTGAGATGATCTAGTTAAGTTTTTCGGGGTATTGCTGGATACTATACTAGCTAGGAGAAATATATATATATATATATATATATATATATATATATATATATATATATATATATATATATATATATATATATATATATATTTAATAACAAAAAACACATACATGTAATACAGCACTGTTTTTTATCAGAAACCAGAAACGACAGGATATTTTTTGTAAGGAATTAAAGAAGAGACTTTCTTTTGATATATATATATATATATATATATATATATATATATATATATATATATATATATATATATATATATATATATATATGTTGAATTAAATTAAATATCGTTTAATAATAATCTATCTTGATAATATAAAGCTAAATATATTGAATAGAGCAATCAGTTTTAGAGATAAAAGATGAGAATAAAAAATTGTAAAAATACAATATTTATTAGAACATCAAAAGTTCAGGGCAAGGAGCTTCATATCCTTAATCCATGGATTTTCAAAGATAAACTCTTTTCATCAGAGGATAGGGAAAAGCCGACAATGTAATTGTAAATATTATCGGCAACATTTAACTTTGAAAATTTTACATGAAATAAAACAAAATAAAGACACAAAAGGTAACGAGTCTTATGTTGAGATGAGAGCGTAGAGTCAGGGTGGACGATGTCCCAAAACACGTCAAAGTAAAAACAGCTGTTATGTTGGAAATGAATGTTTGAAACAGAATAATACTCAAATTGTTTAGCAATCCAAATGTTTTTGTTAAGAGGCTGGTATTCAGACAGCTATTGGTAACGTGGGCTTTTCCCTATCCTCTGATGAAAAGAGTTTATCTTTGAAAATCTATGGATTAAGGATATGAAGCTGGTTGCTCTGAACTTTTCATGTTCTAATAAATATTGTATCTTTACAATTTTTTATTTCTCATCTTTTGTCTCTAGAATTATATATATATATATGTATTAAAATAATTAATATTTATTTATTACAAATATTATTGTTTATCAGCCCCCCTCCCCACAAGGGCTGGGCACTTTCGAGTAGCTTTAATAACAAGCAGTACAAATAGCTATATGCGCGATCCGAACACCGTTTCGTAAGATCACTCTAGCTGCCTGGTAAATGGCGGCCACGTGTCGCTATTTACAGTTAAAGTTACTCTATATTTACTAACTAATTGACGATGGCCGTTTGGTTAAGATCACCGATTTGTGTTCGGGGTTCGCGCCTACCGACCGTCGGGAATTAGTTCCTAGACTGAAGATTGCGTTAGCATGAAACATCGATGTCTCTAGATATTTAAATAATTAATATTTATTTATTAAAAATATTATTGTATATATATATATATATATATATATATATATATATATATATATATATATAGTCATCCATAGACAAACTGTTTCGTTGCGGCTAGACTAGCACCTTTCCCTAGCCATGGATCGAACATTCAAATATATATATATATATATATATATATATATATATATATATATAGAGAGAGAGAGAGAGAGAGAGAGAGAGAGGGAGAGAGAGAGAGAGAGAGAGAGAGAGAGAGAAGATCGAGGCGGAAAGGAGGGAGAATTATAATGTAAGGTTTAGACGGTCATGAATAGAGGAAATACGCGGTGCAGTTAATGCTCTATATACAGATGACTTGAGACTAGTGTAACAGGAGTTGTGCTACTGATGAGATAAAATAATGTGTCATCTAGTGTACCACGACTCACGTTACAAAATCAAAATAAAGGCAGTGAACGTGATAACAACCAAAAGGATACAATTCGTGCGTAACATGCAATTCGTGCGTTACATGCAATTCGTGCGTTACATGCAAACAGCGTGTTTTTAGTTCGAGAATACAGGGTGACTCACCAAAACGGCCTCACGAACACCTTTGTCATCTATCCTTCATTATTTTTTGCTTGTTTTATTATTCGGTCACTACCTATCAAGGCCAAGAGCCATTCAATGATAAGGCTTAGTGAGACGGGAATGATAACATGATGAACACTATGGAGTACTAACATTGATCAATGGTATGAACTTCGTTTGATTACTCACCTTCATTTAGCAGAACATGGCGGAGGCAACACCCGTAAACACAACTAGATCTCAATGGGAGTTCCATCAAAGAATATACTGCGCCAAACCTTACTACATACAGGACACCTTTGTGCGTCAGTTTAAAATGTGAAAAAAGCCCTCTTCAAGAGTAGTATTCAGAACTTGGTGGACCATTTTAAAAACTATGGAACAGTAGAGAACCACACTGTAGCGAGTGATTATCGTCCAAGCCATTCAAGACGCCACAAGAAGTGTACGGTTGAGCTGATCGATAGCATGAGAGAGTCAGTCCAGCAGAGTCCGAAACGTTGCACGCAATAATGAGCTAACGACCTTATGCCCGTCGCTTATTGTAATGTTCTGACTACAATAAGATAGAGCAAGTTCTTGAGCCTTGGATCTGTCCCAGGATTGGCTGAAATAAAAATTTGGAGCCTGTGTGGTTAGTTTCCATACTGATTTTGAGTTAGCACCTCACAGTACAGACATTAGTCAGTCAGATTTCTTTCTCTGGGGCTGCTTTAAAGACAGGGCTATGCATGTGGACCCAGGACTATTACAGAACTGAAGGCAGCCTCGAAAATGGTCAGAACCATACCCGGTCGGTTTCTAAGGACATTACTCTAACTATATATTGGACATTACTCTAACAATATATTGGGCATTACTCTAACAATATATTGGGCATTACTCTAACTATATATTGGACATTGCTCTAATTATATATTGGACATTACTCTAACTATATATTGGACATTACTCTAACTATATACTGGACATTACTCTAACTATATATTGGGCATTGCTCTAACTATATATAGGGCATTGCTCTAATTATATATTGGACATTACTCTAACTATATATTGGACATTACTCTAACAATATATTGGACATTATTTCGGTGTTATGCATATGATTATTAACCTTTTTCTCAAGTACGCTCCACGGGGTCATGTGATCATGAACATTTTCCGCACCGCATTTCTGCGTTCCGTGTGTCTATTAGCTCTGATTAAGCGATTTTCATTTAACTTTTCTGGCGTAAAATGACTTTTTCTCATCACATAAGACTTGTATCTCATTCCCCCCCCCCACCCTACGAGGGCAGAGTTAAACACAAGGTCTGTTTTTAATGCGAGTAAAATCACGCGCACGTAAAGGGGGCTACCATAACGTATAGGCATGTTGTGTCCACTTATAAAAGTCGAATGTCGTGAAGACAAATTTTACAGAAGAAAACGTGGGAAATAAAAAGTGTTATAATGTTAAAACTTGGTTGGTTACGTGGAGAATTTCATTCTAATGAGTGTGATATAAAGTATATGTTGTTATTGTTTTTAGTTTACGAGTTATCGAGTGTTAATTATTCTGTACTTTTACCAAAGAGCGAGAGTAAGTGGAATAAAAAAGAACAAAATAGATCAAATTCTCATTGGGAAGGAGAAAGAAAGTAAGTAAGAAAGAAAGAGAACAGGAGAGAGAGAGACGGATAGAAAAAAAAAGAAACACAGAAAGATTTAAAAAAGAAAGAAAGAACGTAAGAAAGATAGAAACTGAGACAGAAATATATAAATATAGAAAAAAAGATAAAAAAAGGAAAAAAGAAAGAGACAAAGAGATTGAAAGAAATAAAATACAGAATGAAAAAAAGAAAGGAAAAAGGAAAAATGAGAAAACGGTAAGAAGAAGAAGAAGAAGAAGAAGAAGAAGAAGAAGAAGAAGAAGAAGAAGAAGAAGAAGAAGAAGAAGAAGAAGGGAGGGTTGGTCGTGGAAAAAAAAACCCCTAAAAAAACGATCCTCAACAATTTGGTTTGTCTTTATTGATCCGAAGACAATTTTGTATCTGAATAATTCGTGACACATCATTACAAATTAGGAAGCATTTCTTTTATTATCTTCTTCTTCATCATCATTTTTTGCCTCATGAGTTGAGGGTGTGTGGATTGGGTGCAAGAGAGACTGACTTACTAGGGTTTGGGTAGGGGCGTCAAGGAGAGGGGTAAGGGGTAGGGCAAATGACGGATCAATGATGTGAGAAGTGTTGCACAGGAATGCAACCTGCATTCCATTCCCCTACTCCCACTCACCCCTCACACACAGCGTTGCATTTCCGTTTAAAAACGCGCCATTTCCAACCGACTGACCCAATTTGATTGGTTGAAAATGAATTAGAGGCGAATGCAGGGGTTAAATTTGAAATGGCGAATCTAAAAGGGAAGAAAAACTAGCGAAGAGGATGAGGAACTTTATTGTTATTTGATCGAAGCAAGAATTAATTATTTGGTATCAAATAATAATAATAACAAAAATAAATTTATTATTAAGTTTCATCCATTCAATCTGCGCGTTTAGTGCTGAAAATGCTGTTTCAAAATGAAGCTTTATAAACAGATGAAGATGCCAGTTTTTGAAAATGAAGCTTTATAAACAGATGAAGATGGCAGTTTTTGAAAATTAAGCTTTATAAACAGATGAAGATGGCAGTTTTTTAAAATTAAGCTTTATAAACAGATGAAGATGGCGGTTTTTGAAACAAGCAGAAAACTACCCGACATCCGGCGGCTACTAATCTAGTTCTAAGCATTCTTTTTACATTACATGTATGTATTTGATATAAATTTATTGCAATTTTCAAAGCTAATAGTTTATATTTGAATTACCTCCCTTGAAAATGAATAAACATAATATTTTAAGAAAGGCTTTGGTAATTTGTAGCAGTCTTCTTCTTCTTCTTTCGTGTGAATCAGATGATTCTGGTGTTGGCATTAGTTTCCCCGATGTTTTTCTAGTTAGAAATCTTTCTGGAAAGACATCGGGTACTTACGGGAAGGGCCACGAGAAGGTTGCCAACATCCCTAAGTGACTGTGGAACAGACTGGATTCGAACTTGAAACGCCCAGGTCATCAGTCCGTGTCGATATCCACTTAACCACCGAGTCATAAATAAGGACTTATTTTCTCTCTCGGAGAAATTTCCCTGTTATGCAATTTGGTCACACGCTGACTAGTACGCTTGCAGGGCGCATTGATTTCATCTGTTCCCTAAAGAACTACTCTATACCTTGGCCTTTTGGCTAAGATCAAAGTGTAGTATCTGTTCCGATGGATACTGCACCCCATAGACTTGTATTGTCTTGGCTTTCGGAGCTTGATTTACGCCGGTCTATGGGTCTGTGCTGTGCAGTTCTAGGAGGTCCACCCTCCCAGGCTTCGCCTCCCCTCTTTGGGGAGGAGTAAGTTTATTGCTTACTGCCTGAGGCGCCCCTACCGGGGAATGCCGACGGGGCTGCCCAGGCAATTTTTAAACCCCACTTTCCCGACCCGACCTTGGGTCACATCTTACTTGCGGGAGTAAGATAAAAACTGGCCCTGTGCCTAACTCCTAGAGAGGAGTAAATCAATACTCTATACCTTTTGGGAATCACGGTCGGTCAGCAGAGAGATTCCTGAAAGCAACGAGAAAGAACGTTCCTCTTCCTCTCTCCTGCCGTAATCCTCTGGATTAGAGAGCATCAACTATCTTCACTTGAAGATAAGCTGTTTGTTGACTTTCGGCAATCAAATAACTGTCTAACTCTTAAGTTCTTCATCTGGATATTGTCCTACCTTTCTTTCACCTATATCAAACGGTATAGGTAACTGAATAAACCATTTTGTTGTTGTTATAAAAAAAGGCTTTGTTTTTCCTTTCGTGCAACGGTTTTCGTTACATACATAATAATAATAATATCGGAGTAATTCTTAACACCCACTGATAAGACCGGCTCTTATAAATTCATCTTTCTGTTTCGTCGATATTAACAGTAAATAATTAAAATTATTTAATAAATAATTTTAATTATTTACTGTTAATATCGACAAAACTATTGCATGTATATAGTAAAAATAGGATAATTTAATTACAAATGAATAACACCAAATATTAATTCATTATAAACTGTTTAAAATAGTTATACAAATTAGACATAAAATAGCTGTTTGGTCCATTGCTTTCTACTATATAAACAGTATTTCAAAAGATTACGTTGTATTATTGATTTTAATAACAATGAGCCGTTTTAATGTAGTAAATAAAATTTATTCATTTCGATAACTGCAAAACCCTTGAGCCAATCCAACCCAAGTGAATAAAAAATATATGGCTGTTGACAATTGACTTGTATACGGCTTGAGCGAGTATTTATTTACCTCCTCTCCAGGAGGTTAGGCACAAGGCCAGTTTTATCTTACTCCCACAAGTAAGATGTGACCCAAGGTCGGGTCGGGAAAGTGGGGTTTAAAAAGCCAGCGCCCGAGAAAGTGAGCACTCTAGCTATTTGTGTTTAATATTAAATCTTATTGAAAAAAAAAAGCGTGACAGCAGCGGCGTGTAGAGGTCTGGTGGTTCCCTAGTGATATCCGGAGTCAACTCATTGATTTTATGCCCCAAAGACTCAAGTATAAGTCCAAGTACCGAGAAATATTATGAGAAAGGGAGATTGTTTGAATATGATTAGATGCCCCCCCCCCCAAAAAAAAATTCGATGTCTGGAGAAATTGTCTCGTCCCCTCCTCCACTTTGTGACATACTATTCTTAACGGGGTCAGACATAGCGACCGACATGAACAGCTCGTTAAAAGACGCATATAATAACAATAATAATCTATATAATAAAAGTGAACATACGTGTGTGATTCGCAGTATGAATAAGTGGACGTGGGAGGAGGGGAACGAATAAGAAGGTGAAAACAAGGTAATAGGCTGCTGCTGCTTCTGTCAAAGCTTGATACCGGTCAACAATTCAGAATTCAGTTTTAAGCTATCGGCGTCGGCTGCTTCTGCTTCGAATACTCAATATTATCTGATTTTTTTTAATACTTAATTAATTTATCTGTAAAATGAAATATTTTTATGTCATTTTTTTACGTAATATGTCGTATACTCATATTTAACAAATTAACTGTTTATCTCATTGAAATTGATGTAAGTTCGAGAAAGATAGATAGATAGATAGATAGATAGATAGAGAGAGAGAGAGAGAGAGAGAGAGAGAGAGGGTGGAGAGAAGGGAAGGTTACGTTTGAAATAGAAATATAATTTTTAAACGAATTAATATTGTATTTACCTATTTTAAAAGTCGAATTAAGATTTTTTTTATTTCTTAGAATACATCGTTTTCAATGCTCGAAAAATGTAACATTTCTTTTGTAGTGTGTATTTGTGTGTATGTGAGTGAATGGAAGATGGGAGAGAGAGAAAAGAGAGAGACAGAGAGAGAGAGAGAGAAAGAAAGATATAAAGAGAAAAAGAGAGAAAGAGAGAGAAGAGAGAGACAGAAAAGCTTAAATTTGAGGTAGCAATAGCAGTAGTTTTGGGTTTTTTTTCGTATCGATTAGTTTCACTTCATTGATTTCAAGTAGTGAATCGGAATTGCGAAGCGATAGCGAGCGTGCGAAGACAGCTATGATAATAATAATAATAATAATAATAATAATAATAATAATAATAATAATAATAATAATAATAATGGAAAATGAAGAAAAATTGTAAGAGTGCAAGGAACAGTTCTGAAATAAAACTGAAAAAATACAAGGAGAAATTGGAATCAATGGGTAGATTGACACCATACAACGCACTGCACTGATGAAAAAAGCTGAAAAACCTTCAGTGCAGAAACCAACTCACATAACGTTATGTGAGTTGGTTTCTGCACTCAATATAGCAACCGATGTTGGTATTATTTGGGTAGGTGGGGGTCTTAAATATCGCCAAACTTTACCCGAGTAATATTTTCTGTCTTACCTTCGACTTGTGTTTGATCCCAGTGTCATTTTATTAGAACTCACCTAAGTGTGTGACCAATGTGGGCGGACAACCTTCGAAAGTAAAGTCGTCAAGGTGTTAGATTATGACTGGCCCTGTATTTTAAAGTGTGTAGATCGACTAGTATGAATTGTGAAGGAAATAGGATTAAGTACAATTTAAGGGCATATGTGATTTTGGGACAAACAACTATGTATCATAGTGACTCATTTTGTAAAGCCATAACAAATTTTGATGTGCCGCCCGAGAGGAAATGTTAGGGTAAAAAAAAGGTTAGATAACATGAGTGAAAGAATGTTTTTGGCATGACGTTAATACGTGTACATCAGGTGACGTCATTGATCGTTGTTTTTGGATCAGTTCGCCAGTGGAAGTCGAGGCAAAAGCATGCACAAACGATCAGCTCGAGGCGACAGAAATTGTCCAAGGATGTAAGTGAAAAGTTTAGGACTGAATCTCTAAGATGAGACAAGAACCCACTTATCTTCCCCCATCCAATTAGCAGTTTAGTAAGGTAACCAAAAAAAGTGACGGCAATCGAAGACGGCGACTCTCTCCCGGGCGTGACTTAAGGCAAATAAAACCCACCTTCTGATCCTCTCGAAACGTCTTCAAAGTCCTTTTTTGCGTCGAACCAAAGAGTATTGATTTTCAGAATATAAAAACGCAACCAGACGAAGGACCGAACAGAGAAAACCCACGGCACAACATTTGTGGAAGGGACCACTAGACGACGAAGAATGAAATTACGGCCAGAGAAAAATAAGATAAAATATAAAATGCATTAAGATGTTTGAAAAAATCAATTTATTAAAAATAGAGTTCAGATTCTTGTAATAACTTTTGATCATCGCATAAATGTACACTAAAAAAAAGTCCCCGTTGCAAAAGACTATATAACAGAAGGGACAGTTTACTTGTTTAATGTCGACAGTTTAAGGGCTTAAAATCGCCATTCGTTGATTCGCGTGTTAAAAGTGACTCTTAAAGATTGTGCTTAAAGTGACTCTTAAAATATGTGTTAAAATGACTTTAAAAAAAACATGCGTTTAAAATGTTGGTTTAAAAATGACTATTAAAAATTAAATGTAAAAAAAATGACTATGAAAGTGTTTTAGAAAAGAATTAAAAAAGATTGTTAATCCTCTCGTGAACTTTCGTATTGTTTCGCTCACGAGAGGATGTAATTCGAATTGTTCGGGTGGTTTCGGAGAACTGCCTCAGTCGGGAGGATTAGTAACCAACGCAATAATAATAATGATAAAGCCCCCCCCCCCCTTTGTGGTTCTCGTGACATTTAATTTGAGGGGTTATGCAACAAAGGCTTGTGGACTGACACCCGAAAATAGAAGTTATTCTCTTCATAATGTCTCTCTTTCTCAACGGCGACGGATGTAAGAAGATTGAAAATTCGAGAACATGTTAATTCATGACTTCAAATCGATTCAATGTCTGTACTTGTTGGAAGAGTTAACATCCATGGGGCGAAAACCAGTGACCCGTGTTTATATCGCGTGAAATGTACTCGACAACAAAATCTATGATGTTTTCTGTAGATTTATCATCAGTCCCTAACAGTATTTTAGACGTGTATTATTATTATTATTATTATTATTATTATTATTATTATTATTATTTGTTATTTTTTTTATTTTTCATCATCATCATCATCATCATCATCATCATCATCATCATCATCATCATCATCATCATCATCATTTTCTTCTTTTTTTTTTTAAAGATTGACTTTTTAAATAGGTTTTTAGGTCGGGGTTGAAGTCAGGTGTTTTTTTAAAAAGTGTTAACTCGCATCCAACTATTTGCTTTACTTTGTGCTTTTTTGGAGAAGATTTGGGTCACGTCTCTGATTGCACCCTAATTGGGAATTTGCTATGTTTCACTTTACTTTATTTTGCTAACCCAAACCTAATTTTGCTTAGTGGAAATTCCCCGCTAATAAGTGCGACAGAAACCTGTCATCTGATACTGTATCGCACGGAATGGAATCCCAGTCTTCAACCACAATTTTAAAATCAAATCGACTTAAAAACCAAGAATTCAACATGAGCGGTAAACAATGAGCATAAAATGTCAATCTTAAGCGTGACAACCCAGCGGACTAACGGAGCCTTTTATTGCAATGTAAAAATGCTATTTTAAACTTAAGAGTGAGAGACCGATGGTCTGCGAGAGTAATGCGTGGATGCATTTCAAAATGCTATTAGAAATTAAAGCCCAACAGACCAAAGTACATGCTATTACAAACGTTAGCGTGATAGACTAAAGAGGATGCAATTACAAACTTAAGTGTGACAGACCAAAGAAGATGCTATAACAAACTTCAGTGTGACAGACCAAAGAAGATGCTATTACAAACTTAAGTGTGACAGACCAAAGAAGAAGCTATAACAAACTTAAGTGTGACAGACTAAAGAAGATGCTATTACAAACTTAAGTGTGACAGACCAAAGAAGATGCTATAACAAACTTAAGTGTGACAGACTAAAGAAGATGCTATTACAAACTTAAGTGTGACAGACCAAAGAAGATGCTATAACAAACTTAAGTGTGACAGACCAAAAAAGATGCTATAACAAACTTAAATGTGACAGACCAAAGAAGATGCTATAACAAACTTCAGTGTGACCGACTAAAAAAGATGCTATAACAAACTTAAGTGTGACAGACTAAAGAAGATGCTATTACAAAGTTAAGTGTGACAGACTAAATAAGATGTTATTAATAACTTAAGTGTGACAGACCAAAGAAGATGCTATAACAAACTTAAGTGTGACAGACTAAAGAAGAAGCTATAACAAACTTAAGTTTGAACGACCAAAGAAGATGCTATGAATAAACTAAAGTGTGACAGACTAAAGAAGATGCTATCACAAACTTAAGTGTGACAGACTAAAGAAGATGCTATAACAAACTTAAGTTTGAACGACCAAAGAAGATGCTATGAATAAACTAAAGTGTGACAGACTAAAGAAGATGCTATCACAAACTTAAGTGTGACAGACTAAAGAAGATGCTATAACAAACTTAAGTTTGAACGACCAAAGAAGATGCTATGAATAAACTAAAGTGTGACAGACTAAAGAAGATGCTATCACAAACTTAAGTGTGACAGACTAAAGAAGATGCTATTACAAACTTAAGTGTGACAGACCAAAGAAGATGCTATCACAAACTTAAGTGTGACAGACCAAAGAAGATGCTATAACAAACTTAAGTGTAACAGACCAAAGAAGATGCTATAACAAACTAAAGTGTAACAGACCAAAGAAGATGCTATAACAAACTTAAGTGTGACATACCAAAAACGAAACTATAACAAACTAAAGTGTGACAGACAAAAGAAGATGCTATAACAAACTAAAGTGTGACATACCAAAAACGAAACTATAACAAACTAAAGTGTAACAGACCAAAGAAGATGCTATAACAAACTTAAGTGTGACATACCAAAAACGAAACTATAACAAACTAAAGTGTGACAGACAAAAGAAGATGCTATAACAAACTTAAGTGTGACAGACCAAAGAAGATGCTATAACAAACTGAAGTGTGACAGACTAAAAAAGATGCTATAACAAACTTTAGTGTGACAGACCAAAGAAGATGCTATCACAAACTTAAGTGTGACAGACTAAAGAAGATGTTATTACAAACTTAAGTGTGACAGACCAAACTAGATTCTATGAATAAACTAAAGTGTGACAGACCAAAAAAGAAGCTATAACAAACTAAAGTGTGACAGACGAAAGAAGATGCTATAACAAACTTCAGTGTGACAGACTAAAGAAGAAGCTGTAACAAACTTAAGTGTGACAGACCAAACTAGATTCTATGAATAAACTAAAGTGTGACAAACTAAAGAAGATGCTATAACAAACTAAAGTGTGGCATACCAACAAAAAGCTATAACCAACAAAAGTGTGACAGACCAAAGAAGATGCTATAACAAACTTAAGTGTGACAGACCAAAGAAGATGCTATAACAAACTTAAGTGTGACAGACTAAATAAGATGCTATAACAAACTTAAGTGTGACAGACTAAAGAAGATGCTATAACAAACTAAAGTGTGACAGACAAAAGGAGATGTTATACAAACGTAAGGATAACAGACCTAAAGGAGTATTTTCGTGGTTCTGTAACGCTTTTGTTGTTGTTGTTTTGTTTCTTCCCGACTGAGGTCATCATGTGTTCATGAGACGAGAATGATTGTCAGTCGGAAGATTAAAAACACATTGATCAATGGTATGAACTTTGTTCGATAACTAATGGGGCGGTCGAAGTTGTAATCAGCAGAGAAGTATTCCTACGGTAAGGTGTCTCACCTGGCATTAATCACATTCACGTGGAGGAAGAAAGGAAATTTTGTTATCATAAAAATAGAATTCTTGCTGCGAATGTCTCCCAAGGAGTTTGAAATAGTATTTTCGTTGTTCTATCATGCTTCAAATTAAATTATCATTTTCATCTGCTTTTCGGGCTTAAGTTTTAAATGGCATTTTCGTTATTCTGTCAAGCTCATGTTTAAAACACATTTTCGTTAGTCTGTCAAGAGTAAGTTTGGAATAATATTTTCGTTGGACTGTCAAGCTTGAGTTTGAAATAGCATTTTCGCCCGTCTGTTACGCTTAAGTTTAAAATAGGATTTTCGTCAGTCTGTCATGCTTAAGTTTGAAATAGAATTTACGTCGGTCTGTCACATTTAAGTTTGAAATAGCATTTTCGTCAGTCTGTTACGCTGAAGTTTGAAATAGCATTTTTGTCGGTCTTTTTCTGAAAAAGAAAAACACTCCAACTTCGCGAAAAGAATTGAAAGAAAAGTTGTCGTTTTCTAAGTAGAACGAAATAGTTTTAAAACAAAGTTTTGAAAAGTCAAGTCGTTCAACTGAGAAGGAAAAGCGAAATAAACCGATAAAAAGGTATGTCGATTTTCGGTCGTTAATCAGAAACAATGTAAATAAGTCTTGTACAAGGTTATATTTTTCTTTCTTACTGAGACGTTACAAACATATCTCACAGTAAGAAAAACTACGAACCATGTGAAGTGTGTGAATTATATATATTAAAAAATATATATATTTATATATACACGGAAAAGTCAGTTATTTGAAGTGACGGAATAAAAATGGAGGATTTCAAAAATGCAATCCTAGAGATTTTCAGGCATCGGCAAAATGAACAGTTGCAATTACAGAAAAAAATAATTGAAATCACAGAAAGAACAGCTGGCAGGAGAAATTATTCGAATTGTAAAATGGGTAGCAAAATTGTATAGACGAGAGCGCGCTCTCTTAAAACACGATTTGGAACAAAATTGATAATTTAAACTACGATCCGAACAACGAGGTTACTTTTGCCTCGTATCTCAGACGTTATGAAGACATATATAATACAAATTGTGAAGACTGAACCGATTTAAAAAAGGTTCGGTTGCTATTAAGGAAATTGGGCACAATGGAACATACGAAATTTGCAAATTACATTTTACCTCAAAATACTACAATTTAGTGAAGCGATACAATTGTTGACCAAGTTATTTAGTCCCAAAACATCTCTCTTCCACAAAAAGTGGAAGTGCATGAACCTTACAAGAAAGAATGATGAGGACTATACGACTTTTGCAAGCGTAGTAAATAAGCACTAGGATGACTTCGAGTTATCAAAATTAAGTGCTAATGACTTAAAATGTATCATATTTGCACATTGATTGGTGTCGAACGCAGATGCGGAAATTCAAAGGAGAGTCCTTAACAAACTGGAAAATGAGCCAGATTTAACACTCTAGCAAATAGTCGAGGGCTGCCGACTGTTTATTAGTGTGCGTCAGGATTCAACGAATATCGAACAGAATGGAGTGTCCTATATCAGAAAAATCCGTAATCAGAAAAAAATGACTTCACCAGTAAAATTTGATAGTCAAAAAAGAAGTAGTCTGCCTCCTAAATCGTGTTTCAGTTGTGGACAGATGCATTGGCCCAGAGATTCCCCTACAAAACGAAAAAGTGCTTTAAATGAGATCGCGTAGGGCATAAAAGTACGCATTGCAGAATAAAAAATAAAACAAAATGAGTTTTATTAGAATCGCCAAATGTGACAATATTGGAAATATTAGGAAGTTTGTTCAAGTCAAAATATTAAATAGAAAGATAAAAAGGTAGCTAGACTCAAGGTCTTATTTGTCAATTATAAATCTGAAGACATGGAAGAATATCGGCAAGCCAACTTTATTGAGAACTAATAAAATAACCAAACGTGTCATCTTCCAATAACCAAACGTGTCAAATTCCAAGGTGAGCTGAACGACAGTCACACTACAAGGAAAAGCGCTAAAACTAAAAGTATTTGTGATTAATAATTCAAGAAACATTCAGCACAGATTGGATTGAGAAGTTCGAACTGTGTGATTTATCGATAAGTTCTTTCTGCCAGAATGTAAAAGCTAAAGATGCTGCGACAGAAAAGTTTAAGAATTTTTCACATGTTTTTTTTCTGATGGGTTTGATAGAAGCAACAAAGTAATTGCAAAATTTGAGTTAAAACCGAATATACAACCGATCTTCAAAACAAAGCGTAATATTCCGTTTGTGTCAGAAGAAAAAAAACCAATATGGAACTAGATAGACTCGAGAAAATGGGGGTGCTATAAAGGGTTGAAGATAGCGAATGGGCTTCGCCGACAGTTTACGTAAAGAAAAAGCATAAAATAATTTGTGTATGCGCAGACCTTTGCACTGGTTTAAACAAGGCATTGAGAGATTAATCATCATCTGTTGATTAGTCCGGAAGAAATATTCGCGAAGCTAAATGGAGGAAAGTGTTTTCGAAAAATGGATTTAAGCGACTTATACTTGCAGATATCGGTTGACGAAGAATGCTCGAAGTTATGGTGTATAAATTCACATAAAGGGTTATAAAATTTTTATAGAGTAAAGGTAGCACCGGCTATATTTCAGCAAGTAATCGACACATTACTTAGCGGTCTAGAGTTTGCGACGGCCTATCTGAATTATGAATACTTAGTAAAATTACGGAGCCACATAAAGCGCACATACATTCAGTTTTCCAAAGTATTCAAGAATTTGTCGGTAAATCCCGCAGTTGGAACTTCTCCATCCAATCTGTGTAGTAGGTTACTTGAATTATTTATAACAAATACATCAAGATTACGGTTTCCAACTAAAAGAATAGAAATGGGAATTCTTTATGGAACAAATTAAATATATGGGACAAATAATAGACAAGAATGGGAGAAGACTCGACCCAAAGAGAGCAGACAGAACACATAATATGCCAGCACCAGAAAATATATCGTCTTTGCAGAGTTTTCTTGGGTTAGCAAATTACTATTTACCCAAGTATAAACAACCTACGAGCGTCTTTAAACAAACTATTGAAGAAGGATAAATACTAGATTTGGACGACAGAATGCCCGAAAGGCATTTGAGAAAATAAAGAACATTCTCACGTCTGCTTTATTTTTATGACATTATGATGCAGAATGCGAAATCATTGTAGCTTCCGAAGCAAGTTCATACGGCAAAGCAGCTTGTATTTTATACAGAATGGACGACGATTCGCTGAGGCCGATAGCGCATACGTCTCTCGCAAATAGAAAAAGAAGCGTATTCTGGTCTTTTATTATTCTCCTTCTAAATACGATCATTTTAGCGGTAACAAGGTTTGACCGTTTCGTGTACAGAAGAAGATTTTCATTACAAACCGACCGTAAACCTTTATTTACAATTGATGGATTGGAGATTGAAGAATGGTTTACCTACACATACGGCGAACAGGTTACGGAGATGGAGATTCATCGACCTAAATTATAACTGCAAGATGAAGAATCTCCCATCTTCAAAGATCAGTCATGCGGACGGTGTGATTGATATCGAAATCTGTTGAACCCTTTCAGGACACGGTAATTGCCTCTGTGCGTTGAGGTAAAAACCACGCTGTGCACTATCGTAAAAGAACCTCCAGTGACACTTGGAGAAATAAAGACAAGGGTGATGAACGATGATTTTATAAAAAATTATTTTAAAAAGCATAATAGAAAAGAACCAAAATATTCCGGAAGCATATTCCACCTGCGACGATGTAGTAATGTACAGTGATCAGGTGGTCATTCCAGCAACATTGATAATTTCATGTTGGGCATCCAGGCATATCACGGATTAAGAGTTATATGCGAAGTTACGTCTACTGGGCGGACATAGATCGAGATATTGAGAATGCAGTAAAATCATGTAAAGGGTGTGCGTTAGCAGCAAAAATGTCCCCATAAAATTCAAATCCTGGCCTAAAACGGACTGACCGTGGTCGAAAATCCATATTGACTTTGCTGGGTCATTAGACGGGTTCTATTATATGTCTGTAGTGAATAGCTTCACTAAATGGCAAGGTATACAGAAGTGTAAAAAACCAACGACAGAAACAACAATTGGGTTCCTACATGAATTTTCGACGGATTGTGTAGTATCGGATAACGGTACTCAATTAACGTCCAATGAATTAAAAATGTTTTCTTAGTCGTTTTTTAGTGGAACACCTCACAATTGCGCCGTATCATGCGAGAAGCAATGGTCAAGCGGAACGATTTGTCG